>CAUJRU010000687.1:0-376297 GCA_963277665.1 Viscum album | reverse complement strand
ACTTTTGTACATTGGGAATGATCACACCCTGAAGATCATTGGATTCAGTACCATCAAACTAAAGATGCATGGGAATATTGTTCGAACCATCCAAGGAGTACATCGTGTGAAGGGCCTAAACAAGAAAATATTGCCTTTGTGATAATTAAATGATATTAGATGCAACAATCACACTGAGGCCATGTATCCTCAAGGTGAGGTATAAGATCATATTAAAAACCATCAAAGGGAGGGGCTTCTTATGTTTGTGGAGGTGCACTGGGAGGAGTTTTCACGTCCTCCGGGGTAGCAGGATGATGCATGATTCCATGCTAACCCACATCGTCAGATAGCATCGGTGCTGCAACACATGGAACATCTTTTTCACTTGGATGAGGAAATGGTGGAGCACGTTTTGGATATTAAAGCATCAAAGAAATTTATGAAACAAATGATGGGAATATTTCTTTGTTTGGAAACTACAACCGGGAAAGGTAAATGGATCCATAGGAAGAACTCCATTTTTAAGAGATTCTACATCATTGGAAAGATCAACATTTAATAATACATAAAATATTGGGACATCTTGGAAAAACATTATGATGAAATATTGAAGGAAAATCCATACACCCAGGTAAATTCTATTCCCTGGTTACAGTTTAGGGAGTATGATTCTAATAGGGTCAAGATTCTCTTCATTAAAAATGTAGTTTGTTTTGGTGATTAAACCATTTTTCTGTTAGGATTCTCACATTCCCCCTTAAAAGGTTTTTTAAAATAAAAATGTCATTTTGGAAGTTGCGGATCAGACATTTATACCGCGGCTGACAAAGGTATCATTACCATTTTTTGAGCATTTCGTTTTGAGCAAGAAACATAGGTTAATGTTCAGGCAGTCAAAAGAAAGAAGTTAAGTGATCTTGGTGTTGATCCATTCTGATGTTTGGAAAGTACTGATTATATCCCTCAAAGGAAGAAGGTAATTATTATCATTTATTGATGATTATTCTAGGAGATGTTGGGTGAACCCAATCATGAAGAAAGTAGATGTTTTTGATGTCTTCAAAACATTCAAAGTGCAGAAGGAACTTGAATCTGGAAAGAAGATCATGTTTCTAAGGACTAACAATGGTGGAAAATATACAAGCAAGGAGTTTGATAATTTATTTCAACATGAATGAATCAAGAGATAGTTCACAGTGGTGTACACTCTTCAGCAGAATGAATTGGTAGAAAAGATGAACAGAACCCTGTTGGATAGAACAAGGGAAATTTTGAAGATTGCAAGAATTAAAAAAATCATTTTCAAAGAAGCAATTAATACCACATGTTATGTGATCAATCGATCTCCTTCAATGATGATTGATATGATGACAGTGATGGAGGTGTGTACTGGTAAACCCACTGACTATTCCGAGTTACATAATTTTGGACATCCTGTGTATGCATTTTTTAATGACCAAAAAATATTGAAGTTGGATTTGAGATCCAGGAAATGTATCTTCAATTGGTATATTGATGGCATGAAGGGGTATCATTTGTAGGACCCCATTGACCTCAAATTTATCATCAACAGAGACGTTATTTTTTCAAAATACAAGTTGAAAATGAAAATGGGTAATACATAGAGAAGAGGAATACCTAAACTATAAAATTGGAAGTATAGGAAAAATCCAAAGAAGAACCAGTATTTTAGGCATTACCAGAGCACGATGATCAAGTACTGGTTGAGTGTGATCTACTACAGTAAACTCGGGATAAAATAGCACCATTATGGAAGTTAGACAATGTCACTAAGAGAAATATTGTGTATTACTTATTAAAAAATGATGGGAAGACAGCTTTTTTTGTAAAGGAAACCCAGTTCCCAGATGTATTTTCATGGATGGAAGCGATACTAGATAAACATGGTGCTCTACACAATAACAATACTTGGGATCCTGTTCTATTACCTCATCGAAGGAATTCTATTGGAAATAAATTGGTCTTTAAGATCAAGTGGAGTGGAATGGAATTTGTGGAAAGATATCATGCACGACTGGTGGTCAAAGGATTTTCTCAGAAATAAGTTATTGGTTTCAATGAATTATTTTATCTTATTGTTATACTAAAGATTGTTTGGTTAGTTCTGGAAATGTGTGTTATATACATCTTACATATAGAGAAGTTAAATGCGAAGACTACTTTTTCTCCACAGTGTTCTTGATGAAGAAATCTATATGCTCCAACCATAAGTGTTTTTCAGAAGAAGGGAAAGATAACTTGGATTGTAGGTTGAAAAAATCTTTGTGTAGTATCATAAAGGTGTTGAGGTGTAGGTACATGTTATTTGATTCTTATATCATGAACCTTGGATAGAAAAGACATCATTCAGCTCCTTGTGCACATTTTAGGGGTTTGAATGGTAATTATTTCATCATTCATCTGTTTTATGTGGATGAAATGCTGGTTACAATCCCCAATAATGATCAAATCTAGGAGATGAAGGAACAATTGGCTAGGGAGTTTGATATAATGGGCTTGAGACTGGAAAATAAGATTTCTGTGATGTAGATTTACTGAGATAGAAATAATGGAATTATTTTTCTATCACAGAAGAGTTACATACTAAGAGTGTTGAATCACATCCACATGAAAGACCGTAAACCAATATATACCCCTATTCCAGTTAATTTGATGTTATCTTCATCAATGTGTCCTATCAATGAATCAGAGAGGATGAAAATGTATTTAGTACCATATCATTCATCTATGGGTAGTTTGATGTTCGCTATGGTTTGTACTATAATAGACATTTCATATGAAGTGGAAGCAATTAGTCGGTACATGGTGAATCTTGGACAGGATCATTACAACATAGTGAAGAGGATCATGAGATACATCAAGGAGACCTCAAATGAGTCATTATGTTATAGAGAATCAGATTTAACTATCAGAGGCTATGTTGATTCATATATTCCCAGTGATTCTGACTCGAGGAAATACACTACCGATAATGTGTTTACCCTTGTAGGAGGAGTTGTGATCAGGATTTCAAAGTTAAAGTCAATTATGGATTTATCTAGGACAGATTCAGAGTACATGGTAGCTATATAATCTTGAAAAGAGGCAATTTTAATGATAAAGTTGTTGTAGGAGGTATGGAACAGGTAGGAGTGGATTCCATTGATTTGTAATAGTCATAAAGCCTTTCCCATTGCATGGAATTCATGTTTTCATTCCAAGAGGAAACACATTGGGGTAAAATATCACATTGTCTGAGACATGGTGGAGTAAGGAAGTGTGGACTTGCATAAAATTCATACTAAAGAAAATCTGGCAGATTTACGGATGATTTCGGTTGACTCTGATAGGTTCATATGGTGTAGATCCTCGAACGCCATTGAAAACATGTGAGCAACATGTTTGGTGGATAGAAAGGATCTGTGATGATGTGATTGGTTATCAATCAAATCTCCAACTGAGGTATGTATTGGAATCATTTTTTTTCAGGATGGCACTGCCCCCAACATTGTCAAAGGAATCTGGCATCAGGTAGATGGTGGGTGGCCAACCCCACCAAATCCACCAGAGGGAGAAAGAAGCATGAATAGGAGAGGAATCCTATAAATGGGGCTCTTCTAGCAGATCTTTCATCACATATAACTTCACAATATCATCACATGTGATTTATCTTTGAGTTTGGTATTTGTGAGGTGGTTTTCTCCATAATTCAAGAGAGATATTATGAGGGCATTATCCTTGTAATTGTGAGGGAGTGTGTGCCCACTTTTACAAATAGTTAGTCTTATATGTTCCCGTGGGTTTTTACCCCTTCCATTTTGGGGGGTTTTCCCACATTACATCCGGTGTCCATTTATTTTTACATTTTTCACTTTTTTTTATCTCATAATTATCACTACATCATTGAAAAAAATCATTTTACGGTCCCAAAACTAAGGATCAATTCATTCTGGCATGGTCGAATCAAGTCATATTAGTGGGTCAGTTGATGTACAATATCTTTCATCTCTTTGAATTTCGTTCCCTATCCATCCTTTACCTTTATTCATCCTGGGTTTCTTGTGTGGCATTGGATATTATATTGGATCATTTCTTAGCACAGACGCCAGTACCATCCATCTTCAAGATACATCTTCATCTTGGATCTGTGTTGAAATGGATCTGTCGCTGGTTCAACCAGAACAGATCTTATTGTAGTTTCAGGATTCAGTTTCATGGTGGAAAAAATTCATCTATTTAATTCATGGTGATTTCTATATAGCATTCCATCTCTATGGAAATTCCACTACAGTCTGCATGATGCTTCGCCCAGACCGTCTTCAATGTCAGGGGAACTTTCTATGGATCCTTCATTGCTGCCTGATCTGAAGATTGATCTTGAAGTCGCTTCGAATCAGGATGTGGTAGGATAAAACATTCCCCTCTCTTCATGAACACCATCAGGTAATGTTTTTCCTACTTCTCCATAGTAATCGAAGATCACTCTGTATGCTCCCTGTTTACATTTGGCGCCTTATAAGCCATAGGTGGATCCTGGGGACTCAGACGGCTATACCTCTACTCATAGACCAAACCCCTTTTATCCTCATCGGTGTATAAAATATGTGGGTCCATTCCAAGAGGTTTCTCCGCACATTTCTCAAGCTGTATCTGTGTGTTATTGCACGAGTAGGAAGAATCAATTTTTATAGTTTACTCTGGTATGACTTCTTCCAACTGTATTCTTACCTTGTTAAAATCAAAGATTCTTTCTCCTACTTCTTATACTCATGAAAATGTATCAAAAAAATACTTTTTTTAATTATAGGTGAACCTATTTAAATTTATTTCATTCAACTTTTTGAATGTGTGAGGCTTGGGTGCTTGTGCAAAAACTGATTTCATCTCTTCTAAATTCATCAATACCCATTCTTATATTATTGATGTTATCGAGCCAAAGATGAATTCTTCCAAGTATAAGGAATGTTAAGGTAGAATTAAAGTCCATTATCTTATGACTGTTGAACCCCATACCCATCACATATGGATCTTCTGTAAATTTGGTGTTTATGTAGAACTAATTGTGGTTTTGAGCAGTTCTTCACTACAAAGGTTATTTATGGTTCTCTTTAATTTTATATTTGGTTCATTTATGTGAAATTTGAAGCATAAGAACGATGAATCCTTTCTTATGATCTATGTTATTTTTGTCTAGGAAATAAAAAGTGGTTCATCGGTGGAAATTTCAATATTATTCTCCACCCCTTAGAAAAAAATGGAAATAGTGATTTCCCTTGGGAAGATAGTTTGGTGTTTGTGTTTTTCATGTCTAATATAGGTATCCTAGATATGGGATATGTTGTGGATTTCTTTAATTTTTGTAGAAAACAAAAGTAGAGTAGCTGCACTTAGTGTCATCTTGATCATTGTCTCACAAATTGCAACGCGATCCCGACCTTCCTGAATGAAAAAGTTACTCACATGGTTCATTCTCTCTCTAATAACTCTTCCATTCTTGTTGAGCTATCTTCTAGTAATATTCATGGATATCGTTTTTCTATCATCATTCATGATCTGGAATTTTTGGGTTTCATCAGGCACCACGACTATCGTGGTTGAATCTCTCAAGGTGTATCTTTTAGACCAAGCTTTATAATGAACATAGAAATTAAGAGGGGATCATCATCAGCAGATCAAAAACTAACCATCATGATTCCAAGAGTTAGATGTGATCAAATTGTAAATACATAAACTTGAAATTATCTTGTAAAATGGTTTAGATAAGATGGTTTTGGGGATCTTGTTTTCAATAAGGACAGGCTAGATGATATGTCACTCATGCAAGAACCTCTAGATGAGGAGCAGGACAGGGCCAAATGTCTCAGGGAGGTTGATCGTAAACCTTTTTTAAGAATGTATTAAGGAGAAAATATGTGTTTCTATACAAAAATTATTCTTCATAATGAATGTTCTACAGATGATCTATATGTGATTGTTGACTTGGTCGACTCACATTTTTCTTCCCTTCTTGTTGTTCCTAACTTGAACATGAAAGAAGGGTATCCTTTGGGCCCTGTTGAGTTGTTCGACGCTATCTATTTCCTAGTCTCTTAGTAGGAAATCTCCATGTTTTCTTCTGTACCAAACAAAGTTGATATTTTTTAGAAGTCAAAGTCCTTTTACCCAGAAAGCACCTCTGGACCCAATGACTTCCCAATATCATTCAACATTGCCTCTTGGGATTCGGTGATGGATGACTTGGTTTCTACAGTCTAGGATTTTGTTTCTGGGTGGCAACCTACCTCTAGTTTTAAGCACTAACCCTTAAGTGATTATTCTAAAAATTAAGAATTTTTCCTTCAGTAATCACTTCAGGCCTATAAGTATT
This sequence comes from Viscum album, assembly GCA_963277665.1. Classification (NCBI taxonomy): domain Eukaryota; kingdom Viridiplantae; phylum Streptophyta; class Magnoliopsida; order Santalales; family Viscaceae; genus Viscum; species Viscum album. The sequence goes on along the minus strand of CAUJRU010000687.1, from coordinate 369,948 downwards.
TGTACCATTCCCTAAAATTTAATGACTACTATGATCAATAGGCGACAGTCAAAAAACCTCCCACACTTTATATCCAAGGAGCATCATGGCTTTGTTATTGGGATAAAAATTCAGGGTGGAATTGGTTTGGACCTGAAGATGATTTGTTATATTAAACCCAAATCCCCATGATCCAATATGGTGATCATGTAAGATAAAGAAAAATCCTATGATAAGATCAAAGTGAATTTCATCCTTAAGTTTCTTCATTGCGTTCGATTTTCTAATTGGTTCATTGATCTTTCTAGGGGTTTCAACTCACTGTGGGTCTCTTTCTCATTGATGGAATTTAAATATTTCTTTTTCAAATTAGTTCTCAGAAAAAAAACAAGGTGATCCTCTTTCCCTGAGGTTGTTTACTATTTCACATGATTCCTTGTGTCACTACATCCAATAGTGCATGGGTGATGGTGTTATCCTCCCCAATCATTGTAGTATGGCCTCAAGTTTTATCTATCACCCAATTTTTGTAGATTACATCACTATTTTTATTTATTTCATAAAAATATCCATTTACGGTAAGAAAAAAATTTTAGATGAGTATTGCAACTGGGGTTAACAACTCATTGATAGGGAAAAGAGTAATTTTTTTTTCAAACCAATGCTCATCCATGCTTGTTATGAATATGGAAAAAAATTATGGAATGATTAGAATGACTATTTCTAGGGATTATATTTTAGGCTTTATCTCCTCCTGCTATGTTAAAGTGAATCACTTGGACAAAATATTCACCAAAATTACTAATATGATCAAGAATTGTATGAATCAATATCTCTCTTTCGAAGGTATACTCACACCTGTTAATAATGCGTTATCATTTATAACCATGAAAGTCCTCTCACCCCTCAATGATTCGAAAGAAATCATTTATAAAATTGAAAATGACTTCACTTCATTTATTTGGGACACACAATCAGATGTGAAAAAACACTGGGTGTCTTGGTAGAGGATAGTGAGATCAGCACAAGAGGTAGTTATTAAAATCAAAATTCTTTCCATCACCAATAAATACATGCATGGAAAGCTTTCATGGTAAGCCCTTGAGGGGATTTTTCTCTGGGGACATTTCACTGAAGTGAAATAAGGAAGGGGTAGGGATATTTTAAGGTTCACTCCTCTTCCCTATTTTGTATTGTTTAGCCACACATTGAAACTCTATAGAATCACTGTAAATGGATTATTGGGAGGGGTGACATAATTTTTTGGCATAGTAATTTGGATGGCTCAAAGATATCATTTTATGTCTTATAGATTCTTGACATCACAAACAATAAATTCAGACGTTTTCCTTGATTTATCTAGGCTATTCTTGTTGACAAACAACATGAATTATTTTAATTTATTGTGCTTAATGATGACCCGAATAATTTCATCATCATTGCTTCCCAGTTAGGTGACTACTCAAAATAATAATACCATAATGTGTTTCCAGAAATGGATGTGTCAGACATATGGGAGAGATGATTGGTGTAGTATACCACTACTAAACCTAACATTCTTCTCTAGATTGTTAGGAATCTTTCACTTTTCTATGGACAAAAATGTAAAACGTAAAGGTATCGATCTAGTGTCCAGATTCTCTTGATTCTCTAATCATTGGGAGGAATATTGGAATTAATTATTTTTTGGAGGTGACTGGGTTCGATCTATTTGGGAGGAAATTAGTGGTTTTACTAATATTTCTAGTTAGGAGGCCTCGAGCATTTTCTTCCTCTCTCAATGGTTCTGAGGTTCTAATAGTGGTTTTGAGAGGAAGGTGGGGGCACTGATTCTTCTCTTATAGTGTTGGTGTATCTGGAAACCTCGGAATACAGCTCAGTATGAGGGATTATCCATCACTCAAACAATGATTATCTTTTAAACCATATTTATTCTCATTATCCTCACTCATATTATTAAAAATAGGGATTGGTCTCTCTCTATCATAGAATTTTTAGTGACCAGAAATTCCCTTATGGTAGTTCCATGGGGTCATTGAGTCATTGGGTTTTCAAAAACCCGTTAAACACTAGTTTTAAATATAATATGGATAGTGACTATGAGATGGGTGATATGCATGGTGGAGGTATTATTTGGGATCCCATAGACATGTTTGTGTTGTCTTTCCAAGTATTCTTCAGTAGAAGCAACTCTCTATAGGTAGAGGCCAACACCATTCTCACAATACTTCTACTTTGTAGAGATGAAAACATTAACCTCTCATTCATTTAAACTGATTCCACCATTATTCATCATTCATTATAGGATCGTGGAATTACCCTTGGTTCATTTCTTATCTCATTTGTAAGTGTCGTGATCTCATTGATGTCCATAAAAAGGTTCTCTGGGAGGGGAATAGAGTTCCAGACTTCCTTGCTTCTATGACTTATTCTAATTCTCTAGTTATATATTACTCTAGCCTGGGGTATTTTCCACATGAGTGTATGGCCTTAGTCAAGGGAAATTCTCTTGTTATTTACTATTTTAGACCCCATATATCCCATGTTTCCTATTGTAACGCTTCGACCCTAGTTACCCCGAGTCGTTGTATTATTACATAACATTGGAATGATCACAAAAGATCAAGTCTCGAAAGACTGATTAGTTTAGTAGCCTTGGAACACTAGATACATTCATAAGTCTTACATTGCATTATAAAGTACCAAAAACTACAAAAACATATTGTTTCCATATCCCCTTATACTATCCCTGCAGGTCATTCATAAAATACTTTTTCACATCCTGGGAAAAATAAAGCATTGAATGGGGTGAGCTCAGATGCTCAGTAAGGATAACAATATAGCGGAAACTTTCATAAATAAACACAAACATTTAAGGGAATTTATAACTAAAACAAAATCCTTTTAAACATGAACTTCAGCATAATATGGAAATAATAAAATGAAATAATGTCATTCACTTATTCACATAGATATTCTACTAGTCGAATAATCACATGAAATATCAATAACCATTTTCATAATGATGGAATGCATAATGTTAAACTATCTTAACCACATAGTCAAGGCCTCGTGCCAAGACTACAAATAAGATTTTGTCAAGGCCTCGTGCCAAGACACTAGTTTGTCTCATGAGACCTACTGATGCATCGAGGAGCTATAGAGGGCTCCACCCGTCACTTACTAAGTTCAATGCATTTCTTATATGAAAAGTTTTAAACATATCATAAACCATAACATAATTGTATCACATAAAACATGCATAAAGGAAACATAACATTTCCACTTTTCAATCACAAGATATCAATACACCACATTGATATAATAAAAACATTATAAAAACCCTTTTCAATATCAAAAGAAAAGAAAAGTAAAACATGGTATTTATTTTTCATATAAAAAAAGTTATGGCTTGTAGAGGAAGTGGAAACTCAAATAATGGTCACGACGGTGGAGAAGTCGTTGTCACCGAATACGTAAGACAAAACATTCGTTTTTTTGTTTAGTAAAATTGATTCATATAAAAATATTACTTTTGAATAAAAGTAAACGTCAAAGGGGTTTAAACACCATATAAAAGAAAGCTGTGTATAAAACAAAATATGCCTCAATGGAAAGAGATTGAGACAAAGTCCCTTACCTCACATCCGACTTGACACGATCCTTCTTTAACCTCCTGAATCACAAACTAGAGTTAATTTCTACTTGCTTAAGAACATTTTTCAAGTTCATTATTCCTTGTATATTACTTATTACCATTTTATGAACATTATTTAATTGTTTAAGTTAATAATGGTCGTTTTTTCGATCTTTGGTACTTGAGTCAAAAATGAACTTCTTATAATTACAAGTTGTTCATGTGGTAAAATATCCATCATCTAAAAAATTATATTCATGATGTAGATATCATATATATCATATATGTCCAGTATATACATTCATTAATAATATTACATAACATTTAGAGGTAAGAAATGAAACACACCCTTCATGGACATGGTAAGTCGTACGTACGCATGAACGCTACTTTCATTTCTATTTCATATTTAATGGAATTAAATCATAATTATATAAAGGTATATTCTAATTCTAGTATAATTTCATATATAATATCATTTAATCCATCCTTTATACATCCCACATATGGAATTAACGATTCAAATCACTTTTAGGGGGCGGTAGTCCGCACTTCCTAAAATGAAATTATCGTGTTTACCCATAATGGAAATCATAAAGGTATGACATAAATGAAAAATACAGAATCATAAGGAAAACGTAAAGATAATATATATAATATATAAATATAGTGACATATTAATGTCCACCATGAGAGGTGTTAAAATAATTTTGAACAATCATCGTTTTGTGAGGCAGTAATTCGCCACCCACAGAAACAGTATGTTCTTTAACCATTAGACAAAGGTTTTTGTAAGTTTAAATCAAATAATTCTCATAAAAACATACTAGTATATTTCAGATACTAGTGTTGTTAAAAAATAAAGGAATAAAAAGAGTTTAAGGGGTTGGAGAAGCAAAATAAAACAAAAGGACACAAGTGAAGACATTACCTTTAAATCGGGTAACTCCTCTTGGTTTGAACCATAAGGTTTTCCTGATGATATTTCTGCCTAAGGTAAGGCTTCTATGATGAAGATAGAGATGTGGAGAGATATAATGAGCAAAGTTTTTCCAATCCAATGGCTTGATATGTGTGAATAAGGTGATAGAGGTGGGGGCCTTCTATAAGAGGAGAGGAGGGGCACTCTTGGAAAGTCATGAAATGTAACTTTATTATATAATGATTTTTGGATTTTAAAGGTCCAAAAATTATATATTTCGAGGATAAGGTGATAAGGGTTCTAAATAAACTCATCCAATATGTTTTTGATATGTGTATGTGTTATATTTTATATTATCTTTTCATTTTATTTAAATTGTTAATTAATGAGGTAATCGCTGCATCATCATGGTGTGATAAATATTTTTTTATTTAATGCCTAAAAATTATAAAAAAATTAACATTATGTAGGAAATCTTTTTATCTTTCTAATGGATTTTTATAGTCGAAAAGATAACTTGTATAACCCCTTGTAAAAACTGTTTTTGTAAAAAAACACATGTTTGTGACAATTTTATTTTTACTTTAAATAAAAAGTTTTTAATGTCATTTTCTTACCCAAGTGGATCCATGGGGTCCCCAAGTTGACCTATGGATTGTCTTGGTCGGCCATGATTCATCCAATAAGCGTACGAGAACTGTAAAGGTAATTTCATATTATTATAACATTATATTTACTTTAAATTACACTAATTACCTTTAATCGCGATTAATAAAACTTAAAAGTAACTATTCACCAAAAATTATTTTCATCTCATTGAACCACATTTTACTTACTAATGACAACCATGTATGTCGGATTTTTGAAATTCAATTCACAGAAGTGGTAAAGTTTCATTTAAACGAAAAATTAGTTTTTTAACTACCACTTAGTGGTTTCACTATTCATCAAAAATTGATGTTTCTCAGAACAATACCAAAATTCACCATATGCTATAATTGATATTCTGAATTCAAATATGATGTATATTTTAAAAAATTCAAAACATATAAGTTGAATTAATTAATTTCATAATTAATTCTCATTGTCAAAACAAATAGCGTGTTTTTAAAAAGCAATATCAATCAAACGATTGACAATTGTTTATGTCCAATTTCAAATTGAAATTAATTATAATGACCACCATTGGATAAAATGGTAAAATTATATACTAATTATACATTAAAGCAACTCAATATTATAATTTATTACAATAAATTATTTTTATTAAAAATGTTTTTTAAGTATTTTTAACTAATCATCGAAAATTGGAAGTTCTCAGAAAAATACCAAAAATTCAACATAGGCTAATTTCGATATTCCGAATCCAAAAATGAAGTCCATTATGAAATATAAAATTTATATAATTTCAAAACATGGGTATTACTATTCATAACGGCTACTTTGATTGGTCGCGGTGTGGTAGAATCTCAAACTTGCGTACAATACAAGCTATTGCATTATTGAAAGAGAAGCGTATCATGGAAGAATGGGGTGTTACATTCTACCCCCCTTAAATAAATTGTTTCCTCGCAATTTGAAATTGTTCTTCGAAAATAAAAGGTTGAAAGTAGAAAATTCCTTTGTGGAAAACCCACGTTGGAAATAAGGTTAATAAAATTTATCCTTAATAAGAGGGAAATGTAAATGAGAAAGTCGCCACCAAATTAGGGTTTTGAATAGGAGAACATTGGTGAAAATTATTGACACATAATTAGAGGAAAAATGTAAATATTTATAGGGATTTATTGAGGTCATCAATCAAAAACAATTGTAAAATTAAGGGCCTCAAAGCCATCAATCTATGATGAAAACATCATCAGTTCAACAAAACATAAGGTATTAGGATAACACACTTTTGTTTTAATATCCATTTCCTACAGTTTAAGAATTAATTTATTGATCGAATAAGAGAGATGTATATTAATATATACTTGAAAAGTAGAGTTTCAACCTTCAACTAATTCCTACCACAAACTCATCTTTCCCTAAAAAAGATAATAGAACTCAAAAATATTATATTTATTATAATCGTACAAGGTTCTAAATATTAACACGTACCATTTAGATTATGAAAACTATTTTTTAATAACGAGGTACTTCCTGTAGGATAGTGGTAGGTAATAAAGGCCTGTCGCACTGTGGTTGTGGGATCGATTCCTGAATATTTTTCCGACGCGACAGGTTATCCCCCAACCTGCAGGTTGTCCTTTTCCTAAAAGTATAGTATTATAATATTCCAATAATAATCTTCAGAAATGTTTTAACCTTAAAAATACTATCCAATGTTAAACTTAATCCATTCCAACCTTTATAGTTATCCAAAATACCTCATTCCAGACTTTCTCTAAAAGGTCTCTAAATTCCAAAATCAATTGTAACATCAGATTCCTCAGACAAATTAATGTTTCTCTTATTGTCACATACTAAAAATATGATTACCTTCATCATATTAGAACCCTAATGAAAACAACAAGTACTTCCGTACAATCCTTATATATATCACAGTATTCTTATAACCATAATATAATCCTTGAGTCCAAAAGCACCAATACATTAATTATTCCACTTCAACTATAGTAACTGCATAAGATTGGCTTTGATCCCTTGGCCTTTTCTGAGGTAAGTTTCCCTGACGCTTAGGAAATTCATTTGCATAGTGCCCCATTTCCCTACAATTGTAGCATTGAACATTGATAGCCTCTTTCTTTCCCTTGCAATCACGAGCCTGGTGACCTTTTTCTCCACATTTATAACAAACTCGCATTCCTTTTAGGCAAGTATCGGGGTGATTTTTCCCAAAATTATCACAGAATAGAAAATCCTTCTTTCCCTTTTTCCCTTTATCTGTCTCTTGTTCCACCATTCTCTTCTTCTCTTGCTTTACTTTATTGTCAATAGATTTAGAGAATTCCTTTTCTTTCTTGATAGCACATGAGACAATATCTTCATACGATGAGAAATATTTTAGACTAATGCTCGATGGAGAAATAGTTTTAACCCATCAAATAAATGATAAGTCTTACTTCATGGTTTACGTATATAATCTACAACATACCTCTCTAACCTTGTAAAGTTGGCCTCATACTTTGTGACATTATTTTCCTCCACTTGTCTCAGACTCAGAAATTGCCTTTCCATATCTGATCGATGGTCATGAGGAAAGAATTTTCCTAAGAAACTATCTTTGAACTCCCTCCATTCCATATTTGATACTTCATCATCTTCCTTTCTGTTTTGAATCAATGACCACCATTGATCAGCATCTTCAGTGAGGTTGTACACTGCCATGATAAACTTTACCCTTTCACTACTCCCCAAGGCATGGAATTGTTTCTCTAAGGAATTTATCAATTTCTCAGATACTAAGGTATTTGTACTCCCATTGAATGTTGGTGTTTGCTTCCTCATGAAGTGATCTAACATTTATCTTCCACTTTGCGGATCAGGGTGGTACATAGGAGTAAGGTTATTATTCATAACCTGATTGACTTGTCCCAGTATGGTGATAAGCTGATCAACACTAGTTGTATCACCAGCTCCACTATAATTATCTTGAGTTGGTGGGAAATCCTTAAATAGAGTATGTGCATTGATACGGTTTCCATTCCTTCCACTAGGTGCCATTTCTAAAAAATTTCATAAACTGGATTAGTTTATGAATCAAAATACATAAAAACAAACTTGCAAAAAAATTAATATAAGTTGAACTATTTATGAATATAATCCATAATCATAAAAATGTTTTCTCTGAGGATGTATATATTCATAAACCATTCATAATGGTTTGTAAAGAAAATGGGAATTATCCTAAGCATATCCCACGGGTGTGTCGTAACCAAGAGTGCAGCAAGGCCCGTTGTCGTGCACCTGTTCCCGTTCGAGTCTAGCTCAAAGCGGTGTTTTCAGGTTTTACCCCTAGGTACATCTGTGCCAGATCTGCCTCTACCTACCCATATCCAGACAAGGATGTATTACTCGGAAAACTCACAAAATCTCTATAATACCAAAATTCTAGGATGTTCTTCTATACTAATCCTCAAAGTCTATATTAGGGATATATGCTCTAATCATAGTTTATCTAAATCTAGCTTCCAAGGTTAATAAAAAACTGCCTCTGATACCAACTGTAACGCCCCGAACCTAGTTACCCAGAGACGGTGCATTATTACGTAACTTCGGCATGATCACAAAAGATCATGTCTCAAAAGACCGAGTAGTTTAGTAGCCTTGCAACACTAGATACATTGATAAGTCATACATTGCATCATAAAGTACAAAAAACTACAACAACATCTTGTATTCATATCCCCTCATACTATCCCTGCAAGTCATTCATAAAATAAATCTTCACATCCCGGGAAAAATAAAACATTGAGAGGGGTGTGCTCAGATGCTCAGTAAGGATAACAATATAGTGGAAACATTCATAAATAAAAAAACAATTTTAGGCAATTTATAACTAAAAAAAAGCCTTTTAAACTTGAACATCAGCTAATATGGCAATAATAAAATGAAATAATGCCATTCACTTATTCACATGGATATTCTACTAGTCAAATAATCACATTGAATATCAATAACCACTTTCATAATGATGGAGTGCATAATGTCAGACTTTCATAACCACATAGTCAAGGCCTCATGCCAAGACTACAAATAAGATTTTGTCAAGGCCTCGTGCCAAGACACTAGTTTGTCTCATAAGACCTACCGATGCATCGAGGAGCTATAGCGGGCTCCACCCGTCACTTACTAAGACTAATGCATTCCTTATATGAAAAGGTTTAAACATATCATAAACCATAAGAAAATTGTATCACATAAAACTTGCATAATGGAAACCTAAAATTTCCACATTTCAATCACAAGATATCAATACAACACATTGATATAATAAAAACATTATAAAAACCATTTTCAATACCAAAATAAAAGAAAATTAAAATATGGTATTTATTTTTCATTTAATAAATGTTATGGCTTGTAGAGGAAGTCGAAACTCAAATAATGGTCACGACGGCAGAGAAGTCATTTTCACCGCATACGTAACACAAAACATTCCTTTTATTGTTTAGTAAAAACACATTGTATAAAAAGATTCCTTTTGAATAAAAGTAAAAGTCAAAGGGGTTTATACACCGTATAAAATATTGTTGGGTATAAAACAAAATATGCCTCAATGAAAGGAGATTGAGACGAAGTCCCTTACCTCGTGTCCGACTTGACTTGATCGTTCTTTAACATCCTGAATAATAAATTAGAGTTAATTTATACTTTATTAAGAACATTTTTCAAGTTCATTATTCCTTTTATATCACTTATTACCATTTTATGAACATTATGTAATTATTGAAGGTAATAACTGTCGTTTTGTCGATCTTTGGTACTTGAGTCAAAAATGAACTTTTTATAATTACAAGTTGTATATGTGGTAAAATATCCATTATATACAGAATTGTATTCATGATGTAGATATCATATATAACATATATATCCAGTATATACATTCATTTATAATATTACATAACATTTAGAGGTAAGAAATGAAATGCACCGTTCATGGAGACGGTAAGCCGTACGTACGCATGAATGTTACATTAATTTCTATTTCGTATTTAATGGAATGAAATAATTATGATATAAAGGTATATTATAATTCTAGTATAATATCATATATAATATCATTTACTACATCCTTTATATATCCCACATATGGCATTAACGATGGAAATCACTTTGAGGGGGCGGTAGTCCGCACTTCCTAAAATGAAATTATCTCGTTTACCCATAATTGAAATCATAAAGGTATTCCATAAATTAAAAATACAGAAGCATAAGGAAAACATAAAAATAATATATATCATATAAAAATATAGTGACATCATAATGGCCACCATGAGAGGTGTTAAAATAATATTGAACAATCGTTGTTTTGTGAGGCAGTAATTCGCCACCCACAGAAACAGTATGTTCTTTAACCATTAGACGAAGGTGTTTGTAAGTGTAAATCAAATAATTTCATAAAAACATACTATTATATTCAAGATACTGGTTTTGTTACAAAATATAGGAATAAACAGAGTTTAAGGGGTTGGAAAAGCGAAATAAAACAGAAGAACACAAGTGAAGACATTACCTTTAAATCGGGTAACTCCTCTTGGTTTGAACCAAAAGGGTTTCTTGAAGAGATTTTTGCCTAATGTAAGGATTCTATGATGAAGAGAGAGATGTGGAGATATAGAATGAGCAGTTTTTGGCCGAGCCAATGGCTTGAGAGGTGTGAATAAGGTGATAGAGATGGGGCCTTTTATAAGAGGAGAGGACGGGCACTCTTGGAATGTAATGAAATGTTACCTTATTATATAATGATTTTTGGATTTTAAAGGTCCTGAAATTATATATTTCTAGTATAAAGTGATATGGGTTCGAAATATACTTATCCAATAGGTTTTTGACAAGTGTAAGTCTTAGATTTTACATTATCTTTTCATTTTATTTAAATCGTTAATTAATGAGGTAATCGTTGCATCATCATGGTTTGATAAATAAATTTATTTATTTAATGCCTAAAAATTATAAAAAAATTACCATGATGTATTAAATCTCTTTATCTTTCCAATGGATATTTATATTCGAAAAGATAACTTGTATAACCCATTTTAAAAATAGTTTTAGTAAAACAACACATGTTTGTGACAATTTTATTTTTACTTTAAATAAAAAGTTATTAATGTCATTTTCCTACTCAAGTGGCTCCATGGGGTCCCCTTGTTGACCCATGGATTTTATTGGTCAGACACGACTCAACCAATAATGGTAGGAAAAGTGTATAGGTAATTTCATATTATTATAACATTATATTTACTTTAAATTACACTAATTAACTTTAATCGCGATTAATAAAACTTAAAAGTTACTATTCACCAAAAATTATTTTCATATCATTGAACCACCTTTTACATTCTAATGACAACCATGTATGTCTGATTTTTTAAATTCAGTTCACAGAAGTGGTAAAGTTTCATTTAAACGGAAAATTAGTTTTTTAACTACCACTTAGTGGTTTCACTATTCATCAAATATTGAAGTTTCTCGGAACAATACCAAAAATTATCCATAAGATATAATTGATATTATGAATTCAAAAATGATGTATATTTTACAAAATTACAAACATATAAGTTTCATTACTTAATTTTATAATTAATTCCCACTGTCAAAACAAATAGCATGTTTTTAAGAAACAATATCAATCAAAATATTTACAATTGTTTATGTCCAATTTCAAAATGAAATTAATTATAATGATCACCATTGGATAAAATGGTAATATTAATTTCTAATTATACTTTATAACCACTCAATATTATAATTTATCAATATAAATTATTTTTATTAAAAATGTTGTTTTTAAGTATTTTTCACTATTCATCGAAAATTGGAAGTTCTCAGAAAAATACAAAAAATTCAATATAGGCTAATTTCGATATTCTGAATCCAAAAATTAAGTCCATTATAAAATATAAAATTTATATAATTTTAAAAAGTGGGTATTACTATTCATAACGGCAACATTGATTGGTCGCGGTGTGTTAGAATCTCGAACTTGCGTACAATGCAAGATATTGCATTAATGAAAGAGAAGCGTGTCGTGGAAGCTTGGGGTGTTGCATTCTACCCTCATAAAATAAATTGCGTCCTCTCAATTTGAAATTATTCTTCGAAAATAAAAGGTTGAAAGTAGAGAATACCTTTGTAGAAAACCCACATCGGAAATAATGTTAATAAAATTTATCCTTAATAAGAGGGAAATGGACATGAGAAAGTCACCACCAAATTAGGGTTTTGAATAGGAGAACATTTGTGGAAATTATAGACACATAATTAGAGGAAAAATGTAAATATTTATAGGGATTGATTGAGGTTATCAATCACAAACAACTGTAAAATTAAGGGCCTAAAATCCATCAATCTATGATGAAAATATCATCAGTTCAACAAAACATAGGGTATTAGGATAACACATTTTTGTTTTAATATCCCTTCCCTAAAGTTTAAGAATTAATTTATTCATAGAATAAGAGTGATATATATATATATATATATATATATACTTGAAAAGTAGAGTTTCAACTTTCATCTAATTTCTAGCACAAACTCATCTTTCCCTCAAAAAGATAATAGATCTCAAAAATATTATATTTATCCTAATCGTACAAGGTTCTAAATATTAACACATAACATTTAGATTATGAAAACTATTTTTTAATAACAAGGGACTTCATGTATGCTTGTGTAAGGTAATAAAGGCATGTCACACTATGGTTGTGGGTTCGATTCCTACAGCTTTGTCCGACGTGATGGGTTATCCCCCAACCTGCAGGTTGTCCTTTTCCTAAAACAATAGTATTATAATATTCCACAAATGATCTTCAGAAATTTTTTAACCATAAACAATACTATCCAAAGTTCAACTTAATTCATTCCAACCTTTATAGTTATCCAAAATATCTGTTTCTATACTTTCTCTAAAAGGTCTCTAAATTCCAAAATTAATTGTAACATCATATTCCCCAAACAAAGTAAAGTTTCTCTTATTGTCACATACTAAAAATATGATTACGTTCATCATATTATAACCTTAATGAAAACAACAAGTACTGCAGTACAATCCTTATATATATCACATTATTCTTATAACCAGAATATAATCCTTGAGTCCAATAGCACCAATACATTAATTATTCCACTTCAATTGTAGTAACAACATAAGATTGGCCTTGATCCCTTGGACTTTTCTGAGGTAAGTTTCTCTAATGCTTAGGACATTCATTTGCATAATTTCCCATTTCCCTACATTTGTAGCATTCAACATTGATAGCCTCTTTCTTTCCATTGTAATCACGAGACTGGTGACCTTTTTCTCCACATTTATAACAAACTACCATTCCTTTTAGGCAAGTACCGTGGTGATTTTTCCCACAATTATTGCATAATGGAAAATCCTTCTTTCCCCTTTTCCCTTTATCTATCTCTTATTCCACCATTATCTTCTTCTCTTTCATTACATTATTGTCATAAGATTTAGAGAATTTCTTTTCTGTCTTGATAGCACATGAGACAATATCTTCATACGACGAGAAAGATTGTGAGACTAAGGTTTGAAGGAGAAACCGTTTTAACCCATCAAAAAAATGATCAATCTTACTTCTTGGGTTACGTATATAATCTGTAGCATTCCTTGTTAACCTTGTAATGTTGGCCACATACGTTGCGACATTCTCATCCTCCATTTGTCTCAGACTCAGAAATTGCCTTTCCATATCTTCTTGATGGTCACAAGGAAACTATTTTTCTAAGAAAATCTCTTTAAACTCCCGCCATTCTATATTTGATACTTAATCATCTTCCTTTTTTTGAATCAATGACCACCATTGATCAGCATCTCCAGTGAGGTGGTAAACTGCCATGATAACCTTTTCCCTTTCACTACTCCCCAAGGCATAAAATATTTTGTGTAAGGAATTTATCCATTGCTTAGATACTAAGGGATTTGTGCTCTAATTGAATGTTCCTGGTTTCTGGCTCACGAAGTGATCTAACATTGATCCTCCACGTTGCGGATTAGGGTGCTCCATACGAGTAAGGTTATTATTCATAACCTGAGAGAGTTGTCCCGGTATGGTGATAAGCTGATCAACACCAGTTGTATCACCATCTCCTCTAAAATTATCTTGAGAAGGAGGTAAATCCCTATATGGAGTGCGTGCATTAATACGGTTTCCATTCCTTCCAATAGGCACCATTTCTAAATAATGTCCTAAACTAGATTAGTTTATGAATCAAAATACATAATAACAAACTTGAAAAACAATTAACAAAAGTTGAACTATTTAGGGATATAATCTATAATCATAAAAATGTTTTCATTGAGGAAGTATATACTCATAAACCCTTCATAATGGTTTGTAAATAAAATGGGAATTATCCTAAGCATATCCCCCGGGAGTGTCGTAACCAAGAGTGCAACAAGGCCCATTGTCGTGCACCAGTTCCCGTTCGAGTCTTGCTCAAAGCGGTGTTTTCGGGTTTTACCCCTAGGTAAATCTGTGTCATAGCTGCCTCTACCTGCTCGTATCTATAAAAGGATGTATTTCTTGGAAAACATACAAAATCTCTATAATCCCAAAATTCTAGGAATTTTTTCTATACTAATCCTCAAAATCTATCTTAGGGATATGTGCTTTAATCAGAGTTTATCTAAATATAGCTTCCATGGTTAGTACTAAACTTCCTCTGATACCAACTGTTACTCGCCGACCCTAGTTACCTTGATTCGGTGCATTATTACTTGACAATGGCATGATCACAAAAGATCATGTCTCGAAAGACCGATTAGTTTAGTAGCCTTGGAACACTAGATACATTCATAAGTCTTACAATGCATCATAATGTACAAAAAACTACAACAACATATTGTCTTCATATCCCCTCAAACTATCCCTGCAGGTCATTCATAAAATATTTCTTCACATCCTAGGAAAAATAAAACATTGAAAGGGGTGAGCTCAGATGCTCAATAAAGATAACAATATAGCAGAAACATTCATAAATAAACATAAACATTTAAGGCAATTTATAACTAAAACAAAGGCCTTTTAAACTTGAACTTCAACATAATATGGAAATAATAAAATGAAATAATTCCATTCACTTATTCACATGGATATTATACTAGTTGAATAATCACATGCAAGATCAATAACAACTTTCATAATGATGGAATACATAATGCCAGACTATCATAACAACATATTCAAGGCCTCGTGCTATGACTACAAATAAGATTTTCTCAAGGCCTCGTGCCAAGACACTAGTTTTTCTCATGAGACCTACCGATGCATCGAGGAGCTATAGCGAGATCCACCCATCACTTACTAAGTCCAATGCATTCCATATATGAAAAGGTTTAAACATATCATAAACCATAACATAATTGTATCACATAAAACATGATAAAGGAAACATAACATTTCCACATTTCAATCACAAGATATCAATAAAACACATTTATATAATAATAAAATTATAAAAAACATTTTCAATAGCGAAATAAAAAAAAGTAAAACATGGTATTTATTTTGAATTTAAAAAAATTTATGGCTTATGGAGGAAGTCGAAAATCAAATAATGGTCACGGTGGCGTAGAAGTCGTTGTCGCCGCATACGTAAGACAAAACATTCCTTTTTTCATTTAGTAAAAACACTTCGTATAAAATATTCCTTTTGAATAAAAGTAAAATTAAAAGGGGTTTATACACCGTATAAAAGAAAGTTGTGTATAAAACAAAATATGCCTCAATGAAAAGAGATTGAGACGAAGTCCCTTACCTCACGTACGAATTGACTCAATCATTCTTTAACCTCCTGAATAATAAACTAGAGTTAAATTATAAATTATTAAGAACCTTTTTCAATTTCATTATTCCTTTTATATCAATTATTACCATGTTATGAACATTATGTAATTATTTAAGTCAATAACGGTCGTTTTGTCGATCTTTGGTACTTGAGTAAAAAATGAAGTTCTTATAATTACAAGTTTTTCATGTAGTAACATATCCATTATATACAGAATTATATTCATGATGTAGATATCAATTATATCATATATATCCAGTATATACATTCATTTATAATATTACATAACATTTAGAGGTAAGAAATGAAATGCACCGTTCATGGAGACGGTAAGCCGTACGTATGCATGAACGCTACTTTCATTTCAATTTCTAATTTAATGGAATGAAATAACAATTATATAAAGGTATATTATAATTCCAGTATAATATAATATGTTATATCATTTACACTATCCTTTATACGTCCCACATATGGCATTAACGATTCAAATCACTTTGAAGGGGCGGTAGTCCGCACTTCCTAAAACGAAATTATAGCGTTTACCCATAATGGAAATAATAAAGTTATGCCATAAATTAAAAATACTAAAGCATAAGGAAAAAATAAACATAATATATATCATATATAAATATAGTGGCATCTTAATGGCCACCATGAGAGGTGTTAAAAGAATATTGAACAATCATCATTTCGTGAGTGAGTAATTTTCTACCCACAGAAACAGTATGTTCTTTAACCATTAGACGAAGGTGTTTGTAAGTGTAAATAAAATTATTATCATAACAACATACTAGTATATTAAAGATACTGGTGTTGTTACAAAATATAGTAATAAAAAGAGTTTAATGGGTTGGAGAAGCAAAATAAAACAAAAGAACACAAGTGAAGACATTACCATTAAATCAGGTAACTCCTCTTGGTTTGAACCAAAAGGGTTTCTTGAAGAGCTTTATGCCTAAGGTAAGGCTTTTATTATGAATAGAGGGATGTGGAGAGATATAATGAGTAGAGTTTGGCCGATCCAATGGATTGAGAGGTGTGAATAAGGTGTTAGAGGTGGGGGCCTTTTATAAGAGGAGAGGAGGGGCACTCTTGGAAAGTCATTAAATGTTACTTTATTATATAATGAGTTTCGGATTTTAAAGGTTCCAAAATTATATATTTTGAGTATAAGGTGATAAGGTTTAGAAATATAATGATAAAATTGGTTTTTGACAAGTTTAAGTCTTAGATTTTACATTATCTTTTCATTTTATTTAAATTGTTAATTTATGAGGTAATCGCGGCATCATCGTGGTGTGATAAATAAGTGTATTTATTTAATCCATAAAAATTATAAAAAAATTACCATGATGTAGTTAATCTGTTTAGATTTCCAATGGATATTTATAATCGAAGTGATAACTTGTATAACCCCTTGTAAAAATTGTTTTAGTAAAAAAACATGTTTGTGACAATTTTATTTTTACTTTAAATAAAAAGAAATTAATGTCATTTTCTTACCCAAGTGGCTCCATTGAGTCCCCAAGTTTACCCATGGATTTTCATGGTCGGCCATGACTCATCAAATAAGGGTAGGGAAACTGTAAAGGTAATTTCATATTATTATAACTTTATATTTACTTTAAATTACACTAATTACCTTTAATCGCGATTAATAAAACTTAGAAGTTACTATTCACCAAAAATTAAATTCATCTCATTCAACCAAATTTTTCTTACTAATGAAAAACATGTATGTGATAGTTTAGAAATTCAATTCACAGAAGTGGAAAAGTTTCATTTAAATGAAAAATTAGTTTTTTAACTACCACTTAGTGGTTTCACTATTCATCAAAAATTGAAGTTTCTCAGAACAATACCAAAAATTCACCCTAAGATATAATTGATATTCCAAATTTAAAAATGATGTCTATTTTAAAAAATTAAAAAAAGATAAGTTTAATTAATTAATTTTATAATTAATTTTTATTGTCAAAACAAATAGCGTGTTTTTAAGAAACAATATCAATCAAAATATTGACAATTGTTTAAGTCCAATTTCAAAGTGAAATTAATTCTAATGACCACCATTGGATAAAATGGTAAAATTATATTATAATTATACTTTAAAAACATGAAATATTATAATTTATCACTATAATTTTTTTTGATTAAAAATGTTGTTTTTAAGTATTTATCACTATTCATCGAAAATT
The DNA here is from genome assembly GCA_963277665.1 of Viscum album. Taxonomy (NCBI): domain Eukaryota; kingdom Viridiplantae; phylum Streptophyta; class Magnoliopsida; order Santalales; family Viscaceae; genus Viscum; species Viscum album. The sequence continues at coordinate 351,746 of CAUJRU010000687.1, read as the reverse complement.
GGAAGTTCTCAGAAAAATACCAAAAAATCAACATAGGCTAATATCGATATTCCAAATCCAAAAATGAAGTCCATTATAAAAAATAAAATTTATATAATTTCAGAAAGTGGGTATTACTATTCATAACGGCTACTTTGATTGGTCGCAGTGTGTTAGAATCTCGAACTTGCGTACAATGCAAGCTATTGCATTATTGAAAGAGAAGCGTATCATAAAAGCTTGGGGTCTTACATTCTACCCTCCTTCCATAAATTTCATCCTTGAAATTTGATATTGTTCTTCAAAAATAAAAGGTTTAAAGTAGAAAATACCTATGTGGAAAACCCACATCAGAAATAAGGCTAATAACATTTAGCCTTAATAAGAGGGAAATGGAATTGAGAATGTCACCACCAAATTAGGGTTTTGAATTGGAGAACATTAGTGGAAATTATAGACACATAATTAGAGGAAAAACATAAATATTTATAGGGATTTATTGATGTCATCAATCACAAGCAAGTGTAAAATTGAGGGCCTCAAAGCCATCAATCTATGATGAAAATATCATCAGTTCAACAAAACATAAGGTATTAGGATAACACATTTTTTTTAATATCCCTTCCCTAAAGTTTAAGAATTAATTTATTCATAGAATTAGAGAGAGGTATATATATATATATACTTGACATATAGAGTTTCAACCTTCAACTAATTTCTACCACAAACTCATCTTTCCCTCAAAAAGATAATATAACTCAAAAATATTATATTTATTCTAATCGTACAAGGTTAAAAATATTGACACATACCATTTAAGTTAGGAAAACTATTTTTTTAATAACCAGGGACTTCTTGTAGGCTAGTGGTAGGTAATAAAGTCATGTCGCACTATGGTTGTGGGTTCGATTCCTATAGCTTTGTCCGACGCGACGGGTTATCCCCCAACCTGCAGGTTGTCTTTTTCCAAAAACTATAGTATTATAATATTCAAAATGTAATCTTCAGAAATTTTTTAACCATAAACAATACTATCCAAAGTTCAACTTAATCCATTCCATCCTTTATAGTTATCCAAAATACCTCTTTCCAGACTTTCTCTAAAAGGTCTCTAAATTCCAAAATCAGTTGTAACATCAGATTCCCCAAAAAAATTAAATTTTATCTTTTTGTCACATACTAAAAATATGATTACCTTCATCATATTAGAACCTTAATGAAAACAAGAAGTACTAAAATACAATCCTTATATATATATCAAATTATTCTTATAACCAGAATATAATCCTTTGAGTCCAAAAGCACCAATACATTAATTATTCCACTTCAACTGTAGTAATAGCATAAGATTGGCCTTGATACCTTGGTCTTTTCTAAGGTAAGTTTCTCTGGCTCTTAGGACATTTAATTGCATAATGCCCCATTTCCTTACAATTTTATCATTCAACATTGATAGCCTCTTTCATTCCTTTGAAATCACGAGCCTGGTGACCTTTTTCTCCTCATTTATAACAAACTCCCATTCCCTTTAGGCAAGTACCGAGGTGATTCTTCCCACAAATAATGGAAAATCATTCTTTCCCTTTTCCCCTTTATCTGTCTCTTGTTCCACCATTCTCTTCTTCTCTTGCTTTACTTTATTGTGACAAGATTTAGAGAATTCCTTTTCTGTCTTAATAGCACATGAGACAATATCTTGGTACGACGAGAAAGATTGTGAGACAAAGGATCGACGGAGAAATGGTTTTAACCCATCAAATAAAAAATCAATATTACTTCTTGGGTTATATATATAATCTCCAGAATACATTTCTAACCTTGTAAAGTTGGCCACATACTTTGCGACATTCTCATCCTCCTTTTGTATCAGACTCAGAAATTGCCTTTCATATATTCTCGATGGTCACGAGGAAAGTATTTTTCTAAGAAAAACTCTTTGAAATCCCTCCATTAAATATTTTATACTTCATAATCTTACTTTGTGTTTTGAATCAATGACCACCATTGATCAGCATCTCCAGTGAGGCGGTAAACTGCCATGATAACCTTTTCCCTTTCACTACTCCCTAATGCATTGAATATTTTCTCTAAGGAATTTATCCATTTCTCAGATACTAAAGGATTTGTACTCCCATTGAATGTTGGTGGTTGCTGCCTTATGATGCGATCTAACATTGACCCTCCACGTTGTGGATCAAGGTGCTCCATACGAGTAAGGTTATTATTCCTAACCTGAGTGAGTTGTCCCAGTATGGTGATAAGATGATCAGCACCATTTGTATCACTAGCTCCACTATAATTATCTTGAGTAGGAGGGAAATACCTACATGGAGTTCATGCATTGATATGTTTTACATTTCTTCCACTAGGAGCCATTTCTAAACAATGTCATAAACTAGATTAGTTTATGAATTGAAATACATAATAAAAAACATGAAAAAAAATTAACATAAGTGGAACTATTTATGGATATAATCCATAATCATAAAAAAAAATTCTTTGAGTAATTATATACTCATAAAACCTTCATAATGGTTTGTAAAGAAAATGGGAATTATCCTATACATATCCCTCGGGAGTGTCGTAACCAAGAGTGCAACAAGGCCCGTTTTTGTGCACCAGTTCCCGTTCAAGGCTAGCTCAAAGCATTGTTTTCAGGTTTTACCCCTAGGTACATTTGTGTCAGAGCTGCCTCATCCTGCTCATATCCAGATAAGGATGTATTGCTCAGAGAACTCACAAAATCTCAATAATACCAAAATTCTATAAAGTTCTTCTATAATAATCCTCAAAGTCTATCTTAGGGTTATGTGCTCTAATCCGAGTTTATCTAAATCTAGCTTCCAAGTTTAGTACTAAACTACCTCTGATACCAACTGTAACTCCCCGACCATAGTTACCTTGAGTCAGTGCATTATTACTTAACATTGGCATGATCACAAAAGATCAAGTCTCGAAAGACCAATTAGTTTAGTAGCCTTGGAACACTAGATACATTCATAATTCTTACAATGCATCATAATGTACAAAAAATACAAGATCAGTAACCACATTCATAAATAAACATAAACATTTAATGGAATTTATAACTAAAACAAAGGCCTTTTAAACTTGAAATTCAGAATTATATGGAAATAATAAAATGAAATAATTCCATTCACTTATTCACATGGATATTCTACTAGTCGAATAATGACATGAAAGATAAATAACCACTTTCATAATCATGGAATTCATAATGCCAGACTATCATAACAACATAGTCAAGGCCTCGTTCCAAGACTACCAATAAGATTTTGTCAAGGCGTCGTTCCAAGACACTAGTTTTTATCATGAGACCTACCTATGCATCAAAGAGCTATAGTAGGCTCCACCTTTCACTTACTAAGTCCAATGCATTCCTTATATGAAAAAGTTTAAACATATCATAAACCATAACAAAATCGTATCACATAAAACATGCATAAAGGAAGCATAACATTTCCACATTTCAATCACAAGATATCAATACAACACATTGATATAATAAAAACATTATAAAACCATTTTCAATACCAAAATAAAAGAAAATTAAAACTTGGTATTTATTTATCATTTAAAAAATGTTATGGCTTGTAGAGGAAGTCGAAACTCAAATAATGGTCACGGCGGTGGAGAAGTCGTTGTCGCCACATACATAAGGCAAAACATTCCTTTTTTCATTTAGTAAAAACTTTTCATATAAAAAGATTCCTTTTGAATAAAAGTAAAATTCAATTGGGTTTATACACCGTATAAATGAAAGATGTGTATAAAACAAAATATGCCTCAATGAAAGGAGATTGAGACGAAGTCCCTTACCTCACGTCTGACTTGACTCGATCGTTCTTTAACCTCCTGAATAATATAATAGAGTTAATTTCTACTTGTTTAAGAACCTTTTTCAAGTTCATTATTCCTTTTATATCACTTATTACCATGTTATGAATTTTATGTAATTATTTATGTTAATAACTGTCTTTTTGTCGATATTTGGTACTTGAGTCAAAAATGAAGTTCTTATAATTACAAGTTGTTCATGTGGTAAAATATTCATTATATACAGAATTATATTCATGGTGTAGATATCATATATATCATATATATCCATTATATTCATTAATTTATAATATTACATAACATTTAGAGGTAATAAATGAAATGCATCGTTCATGGAGACGGTAAGTCGAACGTACGCATGAACACTACTTTCATTTATATTTCGTATTTAATGTAATGAAATAATAATTATATAAAGGTATATTATAATTCTAGTTTAATATCATATATAATATCATTTACTCCATCCATTATATGTCCCACATATGGCATTAACGATTCAAATCACTTTGAGGGGGCGGTAGTCCGCACTTCCAAAAATGAAATTATCGTGTTTACCCATAATGGAAATCATAAAGGTATGCCATAAATGAAAAATACAGAAGCATAAGAAAAACATAAACATAATATATATCATATATAAATATAGTCACTTCTTAATGGACATGATGAGAGGTGTTAAAAGAAGATTTAACAATCATTGTTTCGTGAGATAGTAATTCGCCACCCACAGAAATAGTATGTTCTTTAACCATTAGACGAAGGTGTTTGTAAGTGTAAATCAAATATTTCTCATAAAAACATACTAGTATATTAAAGATACTTTTTTTGTTACAAAATAAAGCAATAAAAATATATTAAGGGGTTGGAGAAGCAAAATAAAACAAAAGAACACAAGTGAAGACATTACCTTTAAATCATGTAAATCCTCTTGGTTTGAACCAAAAGGGTTTCTTGGACAGCTTTCTACCTAAGGTAAGGCATATATGATGAAGATAGAGATGTGGAGAGATAGAATGAGTAGAGTTTGGCCGAGAAAATGGCTTGAGAGGAGTGAATAAAGTGGTAGAGGTGGGGGACTTTTATAAGAGGAGAGGAGGGGCACTCTTGGAAAATCATGAAATGTTACTTTATTATATAATGAGTTTCGGATTTTAAAGGTCCCACAACTATATATTTCAAGGAAAAGGTGATAACGGGTCGAAATATACTAATCCAGAAGGTTTTTGACAAGTGTAAGTCTTATATTTTACATTATGTTGTCATTTTATTTAAATCGTTAATTAATGAGGTAATCGCTGCATCATCATGGTTTGATAAAAAAATTTATTTATTTAAGGCCTAAAAATTATAAACAAAATAACCATTATGTAGGAAATCTTTTTAGTTTTTCAATTTATATTTATAGTTGAAAATATAACTTGAATAACCCCTTGTAAAAATTGTTTTAGTAAAATAACACATGTTTGTGACAATTTTATTTTACATTAAATAAAAAGTTATTAATGTCATTTTTTTTACCAAAGTGGCTCCATGGGGTCCCCAAGTTGACCCATGAATTTTCTTGGTCGTCCATGACTCATAAAATACGGTTAGGACAAGTTTAATTCTAATTTTATATTATTATAACATTATATTTACTTTAAATTACACTAATTACCTTTAATCGCGATTAATAAAACTGAAAAGTTACTATTCACCAAAAAAATTCATCTCATTGAACCAAATTTTACTTAATAATGACAACCATGTATGTCAGATTTTCGAAATTCAATTCATAGAAGTGGTAAAGTTTCATTTAAATGAAAAATAAATTTTTTAACTACCACTTAGTGGTTCTATTATTCATCAAAAATTGAAGTTTCTCAGTACAATACCAAAAATTCACCCTAATCTATAATTGATATTCAGAATTCAAAAATGGTTTTTATTTTACAAAATTACAATCATATAAGTTTCATTAATTAATTTTATAATTAATTCCTATTTACAAAACAAATAGCGTGTTTTTAAGAAACAATATCAATCAAATGATTGACAATTGTTTATATCCAATTTCAAAGTGAAATTAATTATAATGACCACCATTGGATAAAATGGAAAAATTATATTCTAATTAAACTTTATATCCACTCAATAGTATAATTTGTAACTATAAATTATTTTGATTAAAAATGTTTTTTTATGTATTTTTCACTATTCATCGAAAATTGGATGTTCTCGGAAAAATACAAAAAATCAACATATGATAATTTTGATATTAGGAATCCCAAAATGAAGTCCATTATGAAATATAAAATTTATATAATTTCAAAACATGGGTATTACTATTCATAATAGCTACTTTTATTGGTCGCGATTTTTTAGAATCTCAAATTTGCGTACAATGCAAGCTATTGCATTATTGAAAGAGAAGTGTATCGTTGAAGCTTGGGGTGTTACACCTATTTTATTTTTATTTATCCTATAACTCTTGTTTTCTTGTTATTTTGGGAATAAAATAAAAATAATATTGGTGGTTCCGAGAGTTCTCATAATCTTTCCTTCTCAACTCCTCAAGTTAAATAATTTATATATTCCATTGTTATCTAGTCTTGCATAACTCTAGTATTACTTTCTTCATAACTAGGGGTTCCTTCTGTTGCAGCTCAATAGGCAATGTAAATTTCATTATATAAACTATTATTAAAGGGGATATATATATAAGGGGTTCATTAACTATTCATGTATTCCTGGTCAGGTATAGTCGTAAGTCATGTATTCCCATAATTCAACTTCTAACTTTTTACTCTAGTCCTCCTAGGGGGACGCGCTGTCTTTCCAAAATTATTATTATATATCTATTAGAGAACATGACCTACCAAATTTTTTGGTGTGGAATATAATTTATGTATTTTTTGAACTGTATACTTAATCATACTGTATTCAATGTTCTTTTTATAAAAATGTATCCCTTGATCATTGATTATTTCTCAAGGCACTCTTTAACGATCTAATTCTGGGTTCTGCCCAAAGGTGCCTCATACCCATTGGGTCACATGGCCTTAAGCTCATTTCCCCAAACTCTAGAGGCTATCAACTAGCGGTGAGAGCCTTGGGTGTAATATTGGGGAAAATATTCCCTCATTAGAATAGAAATATAGAAGAATAACAATAATAAATAATAGCGGAAGCAGTAATACCATACAACAAAGTTAACAGTGGAAAACATAGAGTATAAAAACTATAGCACACACACACACATATATATATATATATATGTATATGTATATATATATAGTGATACATGTCACAAGTATCTAGTAATGCAGCCAAATAAGTTACAATGCTGGAAAAACAATATTGAAACCAAAATACAGAAAACTGTAAACTCCAACAGCATCACAAGCCTCAACTTGGCCCCATGCTCTCTAGCTCCACAATAATCAAGTACATGATGTTGATGGGTGATTTCCTTTATCTATACCTACAACCATATAATCTTTTTGGGTTGAAAATCATGACCCAAATATGGTGTGGGATGAATTCTAATTGGTAACCACCACAAGATCTGTGCCTAACTTTTATTGAGAATATGTAGTAGTTAATAATGGAATTTCTTCAAAGAAACTAAGTGTAAACAAAACTAAAAAATCCCATAGTTTCCAATTATATTCATTAGAATTTAATGTTTAACATTTAATCAAGTAAGTATCATAAACAGGTATCTCCTAAGAGTACCTAACATGACCAAATCCAAGCTTGTTCTTTGGCTCGACAGACACATCACATACATTGAATATTTATGTTAACCCTATGGGTAGCTCACATAGTCTAACCCCTCTTTCCAAGTAATGAAATAAAATGTAAAAGACACTGAGGAAACACTTACCGTAAATTCCACATATGGTCTTTCGACAATAACTACAAACTCTCTGAGGATGAACTCAATGTCAATTCCCCCAGTGGTCTCGTAACATAAACTATAGACACTCTGAGGGAGCACTCACTGTCAATCCCCCCGGTGGTCATGTATTAGGAAATATAATAGAAACTTTTAGGAATTACTCAACATAAATTCCCCATATAGTCTAACTAAACCATGTTCTCACAACCCTATGAAACTAAATCATGCATATATGATATTGTGCAACCCAAAGTAATATCAAATACTACATGTCTAAACAATTTTATTTAATATCATAATCATCTAACAAGAAGAAAAAGGAAATGAGTTTCATTCTTTCTAGCAAGGCAAGAAAACATGTTATGCCTCATAGAGAAGCAGGACCAAAAAACCCTAAACATTAAAACGAGGAAACACACCCTTGGGGTGTTCCTTAATCATGAAATTTAATATAATTCCAAAAAAATCCCTAGTCCAACAATCAGTCTAAGGAAGATAAAACAAGGTTCAATTTCCTTAACCCAAAATACCTCAAACTTGGGTAATCGGCACATTGGCATATAAAACACAAAGAAAACAAAAAAGGGCAATAAAACAGCAACCTCGATGTCATATGATCAACACTATCGAATGATGGCTCTTGAATTTCCCTAAAATTTCATAGATCTACAAAGTGGTAAAAACATTCAACCATCAATAACTCAAGAGAGAGATATAGAGAGAGAGATAATAAACCGTGAGTATAGGTTCTACAAGAATAAAGGACGCACTAGTGGGATCCCAACACACCTGTCAAAAATCGAATCAGACCTTAGATAGAGAAATTGTGGCATGGAGAAGAATTGGCGATTCTGGACGCTCTTTCATGAGGTACATCCAGAAGAAGATGTTTTTGAGGATTAGAGGTGACCCCGATCTGATTATTCAATTAAAAGAAAAATCTCACGGTGTGTACTGTTATTGAAAATCTTATTTAATTTCCTCAACCGGACCCCAACATTAGTGGTCTACCACATCACCCCACATGGAGATGTCTTGGCCGTTACATGCTAAGATGTGGTTGTACGTTGTAAGTGTGTACACGACATGTACTTCTATGTACACAGTGTGAACTTATAAAATTTTCAATTCTTCCCTTATTCCTAAAAAAACAAGAAGACAAATCCATACATCCAATAAAGATATATTCTCCTACAAACTTACATCCTTAATGAAATTCATCATTGAATTTCCCTAACAAGGTGGCGAAGAAGAATCCTCAAACAGCTTTGGCCACTACGATCACACATTAGTCTCCCTCTCTCAAGTCTCTTCCTGTACTCACCCATGCTGACATAGCAATTATACCAGAGAAACAGACCATCCACAGAGAACCTTTGTGTTGTGAACCACAATCCGAATAGGGTGCTCCTCGAAGGATGAATCCACCTCCAAATCAACCTCATCAGGTTGGAAAGTGTGAGATGGGTCTGAAAAGTAATGTTGTAGCTGAGAAATGTGGAATAAATCATGTATAGACCTGTATCTATGATGTAACATTAATTGATATGAAACCATCCTCACTCTCTCTAAAACCTTAAACCTGCCAATGTATCTAGGTGAAATGTTTCCTTATCTCTTAATCCCCCTGTGTCCCAGCCTCGGTGTGACATATTAGAAGAATGATCTCCATCCTCGAACTCCAAAGGTCATCTCTGTGGATCAGAATAATATTTCTATCATGACTGTGCAATAGACATTCTCTTCTAAATCAACTCAACCTACTCAGTAGTCTCTTAGATTAGATGATATCCCAGCACATGTACTTCTCCTACCTCCAGCCAACATAGGGGTGAACAACATAGCCTACCATACAAATCCTCATAAGGTACCATCTGAATAGTTTTCTAAAAATTATTTTGGTAGGAAAAAACCACCAGAGGTATGTGCCTCTCCCAAGAACCTCAAAAATTTTGTACGCATGCTCGAAGAATGTCCTCAAGAACCTGAATTGTACACTCGGACTGGCTATCTGTTAGGGGATGGTAATCTATACTCCGAAGTACCTATGTTCCCAAGGCCCTCTATTGTCCCTTCCAGACATGAGAAGTAAAACATTCATATCCGTATGAAACCATAGAGTGTCGAATGAAATGAAAATGTATAATCTCTAAGATGTATAACCTTCCAAACTCATCATAACTGAATCTCTCCATCATCGGTAAGAAGTGTGAAACCTTCATGAGCCTCTCGATAACAACCCCAACCACGTCATTCCATCGAGGCAATCTTGGTAACCCTATCATGAAATACATCGCGACATCATTGCACTTGCACTCGGGAATGGGTAACTGCTATAAAATCCCTCCCAGTCAGCGATGCTCCACTTTCACCTACTGACAGGTTGAACATCTCATAATAAAACTAGAAACATATATCTTCATACCTAGACCTAAATACTGATGGTGAAAATATCAATACATCTAGGTAACACTAGGATGAACTTCCCAAAATGTGGAATGAAAATCTCGTATAAGCCTCTCATGTATGTCTGCTGACACCCATACGCGTCCATGAAAATGTAAGACCTCGTCCTCACTGACAGTCCACCAAGGAGTAGTGTCCTCTCCTAAAACACTATTTATTAAGACATGGACTTCATAATTTGATATATTCCTCATTCATTTGATCCAGAAGAGTAGGGGTAACAATTATAGAATAAAGACTGCCCCTGTCTTTCTTGAACCTCCAAATGCATCTCATAGAATAGAGCCATAAGCTGCCACTCACTAATAGCCTCATGAACTGCCTGTATCTATGTCCTCTCACTCAAAACATCAGCCACTGTCTTGCCTTTATCAAGAATATATATAAGATCAAAGTCAAAAGACTAAATGTACTCAACCCTCATTTTCTATCTCAAATTTAGATCACACTGTGTAAAGATATACTTGAGATATTTGTTGTTAGTGTACACCACAAAATGAAATCCAACAAGATAATGTCTCCAACAGTGAAAGGAAATAAAAAATATAGGTAAATAAAGATCATTAATAAATTAATTCCTATCATGTTTCCTCAAATTCTGAGACACATACGCAATGACTCCTTCCCCCTACAAAAGAAAAACTCCTAGACCGATACCAGAATCATCACAATAAATGGTGTAACTCTTTACCAGCTCTATAAAAAACTAGTATCAGTGTTGAATTTATCCTTCCCTTCAAAACTTGAATGTCTAACTAGGAGGAATTTATCCACTAGTACTTCACACCATTCTTATTCTAGCTCATCAGTCGCACTGTATGCGTAAAAAGTCTTGTATAAAATGTCTTTAGTATCCAGCTAGCCCCAAAAAACTATGTATCTCAAAGATTTTATTTGGATGGTCATAGGAAACTACTACTCTCACTTCCTCTAGGTCTACTGATACTCATGCCTCTTAGATAACATGACGACGAAAGTGAATATAGCCCATCCAAAAGTAGAATTTTGAGAGCTTAGCATATAATTGCCGCTCTCTCTGTGTACTAAAAATGATCTCAAGATGGATGACATGGTCATGTCGAGTGTGATTGTAAACCAAGATATCATCCATGAAAACAATCATGAAGGAGTCCAAGTATAAATGGAATACTCAGTTCATTAGTGTCATAAAAATCGGAGGTGTGTTCATGAGACTGAAAGGCATAACCACATACTTTTATAGACCATACATGCTACGAAAGGCTGTAATAGGTATATCTAATTGACTAATGCGCAAATAATGATAACCCTGTTTCAATTCAATATTCGAGAAAAACCAGGCTCCTAGAAGCTGATAAAATAGATAGTCAATCCTTGGCATGGGATATCGGCTCTTGACCATCAACTGTTTGAGCTTCCGATAATCCCCACAAATTCTGAGGGTACCATCTACCTTTTTTGCAAATAAGACAGGAGAACCCCAAAGAGAAGTACTAGGTAAGATGAAACCCTTTTCCTATAACTCCTCCAACTTCTTCTTAAGCTCCTACAACTCTGGTGTATCCATCTTATAAGGAGGAATAGACACCTGTTCTGCCCCTAGAAAAAGATCAATAGAAAGGTTTACCACTAGTTCTGGTGGAAAACCTAAAAATTCATCTGGAAGGACATCCATGAAACTATCGACCACTGGAGGAAAGTACATCTGGTATGTAATCTAGTCATCCAAATATAGACTAGCCATCTGGGTAGTAACACCAATCAACTCGAGATTCTCATTTCCAACTCTACTCACCTGGACATCCTATTCTCCCATATATAGAAACAATCTAACCCTAGTGATGTGAAACTCACCCTACAGTGATAGAAATCGACAACATCATGGAATGGAACTAACCAATCCATTCCAATAATGATATCATAACCTGTCATCTCTAAGACATAAATGTCCCATATGATGTGACACCCACCAACCTCTAGATAAAACTACTTTCAAAAACATACACTAGCCATTCTAATCCTTAATGGAGTGTCTAGTGTCATGATATCAGTAGAAGTAAAGATACATAGGCCAAGGCTCTCCAAAACAGGCACAAATATAAAGATATGGTAATCCCCAGTGTCTAAAAGAGAAGAAGCTAAAATTGAGGCAACCAAAATCATACCTTTAACAATAGAGGGTCCATGATCCTACACTTGTTGGATCTGCTCCAGTGCAAAATCTTGATCTGCGTCATGACCCTGTAAAGCTGTCTGAGATCCCTAAGCTAATCCACCCTGTGTCTACTAAAAACACTATGTCTAACCACTATGGCCACGACCACCTTCATAGCCTTAATGGACTGAAGAACTCTCTCCCCCAGTCTAATGTTGGACTGGTTGTCCTACTCTAGTATGTGGAGTCAAAAAAGATCCTCCCTCACTAGCTATCGGAGGGAGGGAGTTGCAGAAATTCCGAAGATGTCCCATCTTACCACAAAATCGGCACACAACTAGGTCTCTTGAGAACTAAGGTTTCTTATGTCCTCCCTTCCCGTAGTAGTGGCACACCACCTGACTACTTAAAGTAAAATCTCTCCTACTTGGATCTCCATGCATAGACTCCTTGCGGCACTTCCTACTCTTAGTCTGAAGGGTACCAACTCTGGATACTAAACTTCCTTGACACTCAACTATAAAATCTTTTAGGTTGCACTTTATGATCAACACTTGGTTGACTATAGAAGATATGGAAGTCCACTTGAAAATGTTCACCTTGGATAAGATTTCATGTCTAAGACCATCCTCAAACATCTTCTCCAGAAATAACTCATCACCCCCAAAAATGGGTGTTAATCACTGTAACTCTATGAATAAATAAGAATACTCCATGACTGAGAGTGTACCCTGCTCCAAACTCATGAACTCTCAGGCTTGATTTTCCTTCAAGTTCTTCAGGTGGAAGTAGTCATAGAAGGTACACTAGAACACAACCCAATCCATAACTTGTTGGTGACCCACTTATGATATCACATCCCACCATCTCTGGTAGGAATAACATATCATGTACATAGAGAGGTTCAAACTCATCTCATGGGAGGTCTTGAGATGGTTGAAGATAGACAACATGACTTCAAACCATGACAAATCATCCTGAGGTCCTCCATCCCCTGAGAATGTGGGAGGATGCAGCAACTGAAAAACCCAGGTCAACTCTGTCATAGAGGGGGAAATATGTGGTGCTCCTAGGTAGGTATGCATAAACCTCATGAAGAATTCTCAGAACTATGCATCGGCACCTATATCTAGTATAACAGGTGGTGTCAATAAGGTTATGACGGGAGGATCTTCTGGTATTCCATGATCTACCAATTTTGGTGTCTGATCATTACCTAGTATTTGGAATACAACTAGAGGAAGTCTTGGTTGAATGACTCTGCAAGGTTAATCGCACACCTCAGTTCAAGATTATTAAGGACTAAAACATAGAATTTCATGAAAGGAATATGAGAAGTTAACAATAATGTTTATCAAAATAGGGATACATTGAAAGAATATCCTCCACATGGAATGTTATTTTAGGTTTAAAAATGGGCATGTACCTCTACCCAACCTGGTCTTGTAACACCCATACACACTGAAGGTTCATTTTATGACATGACGTGTACTTGATCTTCCCCTCATTATCGAGTTATTCTGTAAATATAAACCACACGGTTCTCCCTGGGGTAACACTACATGGCATGTTAACTCTTGACACATCATGTACTACCTATGCCTTAGCCACCACTGTCGTTAGTCACACAGTTAGAGACATGGTAGAATTCCACATGGTGTGTTCAATATGGACACAGTGTGTACTACCAAAAATCCATCCACATGTGTCATTAGTCACACTGTCAGTTACATGGCCTCTACTGAGGGTTGTGTACTCCCAGTACATGGAATGTTCTACCAAAAAATTACCAACCTATGTCTCTTATGACATAGTTAGTCACACGGTTAAATACTACACAACGTGTACATATAGTACATGGTGTGAACTTAAGAAACGTTGTTTCTTTTAGAACAGAAAAAACAAATGACGTGTTCATAACACTACATGTCGTGTTGTCTATGTTTCTGGACATTAAGCCTCTAAAACTTCTCTTAAACCCTTAAAAAAATAAATTTTTTCCATGTAATCACAAATTCTGTCCTATGAGAGAAAATACTCCCTCGAATAAAAGTTTGGCATCCTATTTCACATTACAACTTGACAAAATTAAATTAATGTGCATACATAATCCACTAAATTATGATCCATGAGGGCCCATAACACCCTAGGGACCATATTTTAGCACCCATTAAAATGAATCATTAAATTTCTCAATACCCTATCAAAATAGAATTTTTTCTATCAATGTTTCTATAGAAATATCATGCATATATATCACAGCATCTATCACAACATCATGCAATAAATAATGCACCCTAAAAGGAATGACACGAATGCATGACATGTGATCCCTATAAAGTGCCTATATGATGCATGATATGGAATAACATCATCTCATTAGGTTACAATAGAAATGGAACCTCAATGATATAAATCATAATAGAAAAAATTATGTGTGTCACCCAACATCGAAATCAAATCAACTATAATAATTGAAAACCCATCCAAATTCCAATATTCGAGGTAACATGGATTTTCCCTATACATGGGTCTGCTACTCCCAGGCATAGCTTATTAACAACTAACAATTACATCATATCTCTGTATATAGGCTCCAAATAGTAAGAAAAATAAAAAAAAACTCTGATACAACTTTGTAATGTCTCGGTTCTGGGCATCGCACAAAGGTCTCATGTACCTGGTTGGTCACATGTCCTGAAGTGAATATCCCAGAACACCCAAGGCTGCGGACTACTAGCGAGGGACTTGGGGGTGAATGTGGAGAAACTATGCCCTCATTGGAAGAGCAACAAAGTAGAATAACAACAATAAAAAATAGCAGAAGTAGTAATACCATAGAACAAAGTAAATATTGGATGACTAAGAGTATAACAACAACAACAACATATATATATATAATTATTCATTTCATAAGTAATTATGAAATAATCCAAACAAGTCCCAATATAGGAAATTAAATATTGAAACCAAAATAAATAAAATAGTAAACTCTAACACCATTGCAAGACTAAGCTTTTTCCCATGCTCTCCATCTCTACAACAATCAAGTAGCTGATGTAGAAGGGCGCTTTCCCTTATCTATACTTGCAACCATATAATTTGTTTGGGTAAAAAAGCATGACCCAAATATGGTGGGAGATGAATCCTATTAGACAAAAACCACAAGATCTGTGTCTAACTATCAGTGAGAATATATAGAAGGTAATAATGGGAATGCAATAATAAAACTAGGAGTACACAAAAGTAACAAATCCATTAGTTCTAATTTACATTCATTAAAATTTAATGTTCAATATTTTATCAAGTATCACAAATAGGTATCTCAAAATAATTCCTAAAATGAATGAATCCATGATTGTGCTTTGGCTCACAAGACGCATCATAATCATTCAATATTTATGTTAATCCTCTCAGTAGACCACATAGTCTAACCCCTCTAGCCATGTAATGAAGTAAAATTGAAAAGACTCTCTAAGTAAGTACTCACCTTCAATTCCCCATATGGTCTTCCCACTACAACTATAGACTCTCTGGGGAAACACTCAATGTTAAATCCCCCTATGGTCTCCAAAAATAAACTATATACAGTCTGAGGGAGCACTCGCTATCAGTCCCCCCTATGGTCTCATAGCATAAAATATAAAAGACACTGTAAGGAAGCACTCAATGTCAATTACCCTTGTGGTCTAACTACACCAGGTTCTCATAACCCTTAGTAATTCAATCGTGCTTATATGATATCAATCTTCCCAAATTATTCTCAACTAGTACATGTATAAACAATTCTAATGCATATCACAAGCATTTAATAAGGAGAAAAATGAAATCAGTTCCATCCTATCAAGAAAGGAAAGGAAACAGGGTCTTCCTCATAGGAAACCTAGACCAAACAGCCCTAAATTTTCAGAAAAGGAAACTCACGCCTAGGGTGTTCCTTGAACATGAAATGTCACATAATTACACAAAAAAACACTTCATACAACAATCAATATAAGTTAGTTAAAATAGGGATCAATGTACTTAACTTAAAATACCCAAAACATGGGTAATTAGCACTTTGGGATATAAAAATCAAAGAAAACCATTGAAAGGCAACAAACCACCTACCTCAATGTTGTAAGATCGACACTCTCAAATGTCATCCCTTGAATCGGTATAAAATTCCATAGATCTAAAAAAGGTAAAAAAATGTTTAACCTTGAATAACTCAAGAGAGAGGGAGAGGGAGAGAGAGAGAGAATAAATCAGGAGGAGAGGCTCTAGGAGAAGGAAGGACTCACTGGTTTGATTCCAACACACCCGCCAGAGATCAAATCAGACCATGGATGGAGAAATGGTGGCATATAAAATAATCAGTGATTTTGGATTCTCTTTCATGAGGTATGACTTGAAGAAGTCGTTTCTGGGGATTAGAAGTGACCCCAGCCTGATTAGTCAACTAAAAGAAAAATTTCACGGCATGTACTATTAATGAACATGTCGTGTATTTTCTTTAACTGGAAACTGAAATTAACAGTATACCACATCACCCCACATGGCCATGTCTTGGTTGTTACATGCCCAATATGAAGCTATATGTGCTAACTGGGTACACGACATGTACTCCTATGTACATGACATTTAATTATAAAATTTCCAATTCTTCCATTTTCCTCAAAAAAACCTTATGACATATCCATACTAGAAATAAAGATTTGGTTTCTTACACACCCCAAATTAACAAAAACATGTTTGATCTTATTTCTCAATCACAACATTGAAATCATCAGTTTGGATTTCTTTTTAATCAATACACATGTAAACACCATATATTAATAATAAAATATTTGAAAATACAAAATAAACATGAAAATAAACCATGAAATCTAATCAACATTCATATAATACTTCACAGGAAAACATTTTTTGTAATTTATTATCATTTAGATACTCCATCAGTAAATTGAATGTTTTGGACATTCATTAAAAAATGACACGAATCTTGAAAAATTTATCAGAAAAGCAATGGAACTTCTAAAAAAATCATGGATGTTTTTTAATGTCTAAAATTGATTCCACATAAGTGTATAAAAAATCTAAAGTACAAACCTAACCTCTTCATTCAGGATACACCTCTTAATCCCTTAGTCAAAACAAATTTTCAAGAAATTAGGATCCTCCCAGAAATAATATTTTTAATTTGATTTTAGTTTTTTAGTTTTACTCTTAGTGAAGAAGGTGCTTAACTAGTAATGATGAAAAACTATTATATATTAGCATACTAAGGAACTTTGGTAACATTGTACAACTACTCATTGTGTATGAAATCATCCAGGGTTATCATAATTAACATTTCTACCTCGTTAATATAGGGTAACCACCTCTTGTGGTATTCCATTGAATATTCACAGCACTAATTTTATTTGATCTTTATGTAAAATTACTATTGATTTAAAATTCATCTCAATAAAAATTATTTTTCTTCGACATTCCTGATTAAATACTCGAGTTCTTCATTGTAAAAAAATAGTTAATTTACTTAACAAGTATGATTCAAAAATTTTCTAAATCAATATAAATATATAAACCCCATTTTATGTTATTGTTAAACTACTTTGGGTTTTCTCCATAGGTTTTTGATTTGTATAATTACATTTTAGAATGTCCATTAAACTTCTAGGATAATATTTCTCCTACATCCTTGATTGAGGCATCACCCAATATTTCAAAAGGGTTATTCCAATCATATTGACAGATTACATGGGTGGTTATTGAGAACTCATTATGTTAATTAAAAGATTCAGTGTGCCTTCATTGTGCCTCAATCCAATAATCAATGTCTAGAGCTGTAGATTCTACTTTCTTCATGAGTGCCTCTCTAGACTCTAGAGACTATTGACTAATAGTGAGGGTTGGATGAGGTGTTGTGGGGAGACTATACCTCATATATTAGTGAGTGCAACAATAAAATAAAAACCCATGTATAATACACAACAATAATCACTAGTGTACAAGTGTAAGATAAACACTCCAAAAATAGTAATACGAAGTATGCGAAATATACATATAGTCATGCACACTCGATCACCAACCTACCTTATAACTTGTGAAGAAATAAATTAATGAAAGTAAATTCAAACATAAATAAAAGTGTTAGAGGCTCCACTAAAATCCCAAAGATTCACCTCATTGCAACCTATGAATCCCATCTTATCTTCCCTAACTTGATCATGAAACATTAGGCTTTAGCCTAAAAAAGCCAACAGCAATTGAGGGACACTCGGGTACCAATATTCATTGGTGGTCCATGTAGGGTCAGAGTACATAACTCAATAGGGCATCACCAAAGTGGTCATCTACTATATTAGTAATATAGTAATATGTTCAAGGGACATGCTTATAATAAATAAAAAATAATGAAAATAAATAAATAAATAAAATACCAATAATATGTGTTTTGGAAAAATGCCATAATTTCTATGAGCACATCTCTAGGATCATTTCAAACCATGTACTAAACACCATCCAATTTTTGATCCTGATATTTGTAATCCCTATCAGTGATACCTATATTGGTTACTATTGGGGTGTTTCTGAGCACATTTCCATGATCGTACCTCCTAATATAACATTCTCAAGTCTACCTGGTATATAGAATAGTATTACACACCTACACTATGAGTGTTTTCTTAGCCCATTCATAAGTCTGTAAGCATCATAATCCTAGGTAGTGATCCAATAAATCTTTATCCCAATATACTGAATCAACCCCAATCTCCAACATAGAATCCCCACTAACAGTATCACATACCTCCCCTGTGGGAGTTTTCTTAGCCAGTAGTAACACTGATATCCTCTATGAGGGTTTTCTCATCCAAGTGAATAAGACCAACAATATCATAAACCTCTCATAATAGAGTTTTCTTATCTAGAAAAAAAAGGTCATCCCAAGGGTATTTTCTATACATAAATAAAAGACCTCCCATAGGGGTGTTTTCCATTTTATAACAAACCCACCTCATGGGTTTATACAAAGTCCCATAATATGATGAGGAAATAAAAATGGTTCTTCGAATGACTAAAACAATCATCACTATCCATACCTAATCTCACCCCCTCACTTGGCCCAAAACATAATCAGGGCACCCACTTGGTCTCAATCAAGTCATGACCTGATATGCCAACTATGGTATACCTCATAGAAAACCCACTAAAGAGATGTAATAAATACTATCTCAATACCCACAGTTTCTAAAGGTTAATAAACCAACCATATCAGGGTAATTCAAGGGCCTACTATGGTAAAATAATACAAACTCGTCACTTTCCACCATGAGGATGGTCTATGGGAACTTACACTAGGGCCTCTTGACTGTGATTAAATTTATTTTAGTCAGTTTATCCCCCTCAAGGGTGTCTAATGTTATAGGAAAATCAATAGATAATGCCACATACATCATTAGTCCAGGCATAAGGCTGGTGCACAAGGCCTAACGTGGCCTGGGATCTTTGTTCTGTCTATGGAATATCAATTTAATTAAAATACTAATTATTATTTTAAAAAATAAATTAAATAGGCCAACTCCCTCAATGTTGTTACTACATGTTGGATGAATCATGAAAAATGTATAAAATATATAAGGAATATACCAGGGAATTACTTCATTATTTTGAAGCATTAATATTTAGTCACCAGCCCAAAAAAAATTGATGCCCAAGCTCGTCCAATCTTTTTGAAGATTGACCACACCTCAACCAAGCTCGCAACACCACCAGAGTTCCTGTTACGCATCAGACACTATGAATAATTAGTTATAAATAATTATAATTAATTATAATTAATTGTTAAATTTTAACCAAATATACATAATCATTGAACTTCCCATTGAGCATATCTACACCACTAGAACCTCGACCAATTGCACATGAAGGGTCCACAACACACCCCCGACACCAACCCAAGAAAGAAAACTATCAAAAACAACTTGATTAATTTCGAAATTAATTTAATATAAATAAATATTCTAAATAAATTACAGTATTATCTTACCTCCATGAAAACAATGATGTTTACCTTGCATCCAATATCCTAGATTCTCCTCCATATAGGCCAGGTGAAAGCCCCATTGATCATGGAGATTTCCACTATGCTCAAAAACCCTAAAAATAAATTGGATAAATAATGTTTAAATAAATGGAATCAAGAGTTTAGGGATGATCCTTCATATAACTTCCACAAAACACCCCAAAAACCCAATAACAAGGGTAAATAAGATAGGGTAGAGAAGACAATTAGCTCTCCCATGTACATCCACTTTTGGCCAAAATAGACGTTTGATCCCCCCTATTTCATTTAAAAACAACTACTAAACATTTCACTTTGTGACCATAAGATTAACTCCCTGAAAGTTTGATAAAATTCCATGTCACCCATGCCCTCATACTTTAATTTCATGAATGCATGATTACTGTCTTGAATATAATGCAACAATTTCTCATACCAACCTAACCACTCCGTATCCCCTCCATCTTCCTCTCGAATACCCATAACACCTACGGGCCCTTGAAACCCATCCCAAAACATCATTTCAAAATATTTAAACACAAAAAACCTCTATCCAAGCCTTATTAATCAAAATGAACAATCAAAAAAAATTGAAAAATTCGAATTCTGGTATGAATTTTCCAACCAATAACAGCATGAGTCAATACAAAACCCTTGCCATAAGTTTATCATTCATGGGAAGTCCTGGTAAATGTAAAATCATGTCTGTCAACTTATCACAAAGTTATATTCACCAAAAAATAACTACTTCTGGGTTCCAACCTCCAAATTGTTTTCTTCCTTGTATAAAAAATCATCAAACACACTTATCACAACAATTAAATCCATCCACTTGCTATCAACACAAATTCTGAGATGGAGATCATTGAAACATTGTATCCTGAAACACCTTGGTGTCTTAAAATGATTGATCCTGAGTCTTATGGTTTTTACGAAAATAATACTTCAATTTATAAGGCCAATTTTGAACTATGGTGCTCTCCACCATAGGTATATCCAACCAAACACCTCTCCTTAGGTCCACAAACCCACTAACCATGTCATACACGATGTTGTTGACATGGTTCCCCTATAATAATGTTAAGCCTTAAAAAATCACTAGTCATGAAACTTTGGTTGGATTACTCTAAAATATCTTTGTTCTTCTTACTAATGTATCCTAAAACGAAATAGAAAACTCAATCTCTATATTTATACAACCAACCCCTATAGATGGATTTTTACTTATGCCCCAATCCATGACACAAATTTTCCTTTCTTCCTAAAAAATATCAACCAAAAATAGCAATCATTATTATTTTATCACGTGATTAAACCCCAAAAACATGTGATGAAACTGGATTTTACTCCATGAAGCAGGACACACAACTTGTTCACCCTATCAAATATATCACGAACCACAGGTTCTCCCCCTGAACTATGAAACAAAACTAATTCACCAACAAACCTTTTTATGATATGGTTTTGACCAATAAAACATGACAAGAATAATGATTCACCTCAGGAATCAACATCATATTGCACCAAAATCATCTCTAACTGGATGTTAATGCACCAAATCCGTCTATATCTCATGAGAATTTCAAAGTTGGTTTATAACTTGAGAGAAGATAAAATTTGATTCACATGATCACCTAAATATAAGAACCACCTCGGTCATCTGATGATCGATCCTACCACAAAAATTTCTATTTCTATATTCATTAGATTAAATTTTTGTTAATCTTGTTCAAGAAAACTCATTATCGAGCGCTAACCTAAAACATTGACTATAACCTCTTCCCAGATCACGGATTCATTGTCCACAAAACCCAAAAAAATTACCATAATAACGAGCCTCACAACCACAAATTGTTAATGGAATAATCCCCACCATATATCTTAAAATATACCACTTCGTGAGAGCCTCCTAAATAGGTTCTCTAAGTATTCATGTGTTGCTCCCCCTGGGCCTCGCTACCCATCCATTCAAAACCTAAATAGAATTGATCAGGATATGGTGTGCCACCGTACATTGATCCAAATTTAAGGACTCATATAAAATGAGGATAATTTTCCATTTTGATCTAAAAATTGGGAGATTATTCCCACTAAAATTCGCATGTATCATCATTCCATGGTTCACCATCATCCATCACTGATTTCAAATTTTACAAGTTCCATGCATGAACTGTCTATGTCACCTCAATTTAATTTTATAGGAAACAAGTTTATGCACTCCTACCACCAATTAATTGGAACCCAAACCATAATATTTTGAGTCTTACATCACCAAACATGGTTGAACATGCTCTATGACATGTCAACTCATCCCGAAAATTTCTTCACAAATTCTCTCATCCCAAAAGCCCAATATCTAACCCATATTGTGGCAAACAGTACACTTAGTCTTAATCTAACACTATTATAAGTAAATATACTCCATATATACTCTCAACATATACTATAACACTTCTAAAGTCAACAGGGTTAGGCACCCTAATGGTTCTTCCCTTCAAAACTATCATTGATACCATGCCACTGGCACTTTGGGTGTTTTTTTCATAAAACCGAATGATATAACCTTCCCTATACTATATCCCATGTAACTCCATCAATTCACTAGTCTAAACTCAATGAAACTACCAAATCCTTTCCATCTATAGGGTATTCACAATCATTGGACAACACCTCCCCTCGATCAAATATTTTGTTGACTGAGTAATGTCAGGGTTGAAACTAGGGGTATCTAGATATCCTACCTATCCCAAAGGTCACATCTCTCTAAGGGGCTCATGATAACTCATAAAACATAGTACATCACACATGATAGTATCTCAAAAAACCAATGACACCCTACACTCCCAACCACACGCTCTACGGTCTCACATAGAAACTACCATCACATGCCAACACTAGCCTATAACACACTGATTCCCATGAACATCTGCATACAGGACTTCTCTTAGAGAATAACACACCCACCATTCATCAATACCATAACCAACATCAATATCCTAAATGATCCATATTGATGAACCATGTTCATTGTCTCAATAATGTAGAGAGTCACTCTAATATATATGGGTAATATTCATAGAGGATGTAACTAGATCTTTATGTAACCTAAAATGAATACTAACAACCCACAAAGGTTTATAATATGGGAATTGAATTCCTTCATCAACTTATTAGGGTCACATCACCTCTTTAGTGTATGTAATTTCATCTTTATCCTCATTATCGATCATCTCACCTTAGATCTACATGACCTTATATCAAACGGAGATACATATACCATTCGACCCAGCTAAGTAGAACAACACCACATAATTATACAGGTAAAAAACATATAACATATTGATGAAAAATTAATCAACTAAGACTCTCTTTTAGTGGCATAAATCACACACATGAAGACACAATTAACATTTGGATCCTATATTAATAATCAAGATTCATGACCCACCTCTTTCCTCTGTGGTCCAAGAGACAAAAATACAACTTGAAAATAATAAACCTCAAACACCATGGGCATCACACGAGGTGAAAAACATAAAACCATAACCTCATAAATCCAGATAATCTATACAATCCTTAGAAACCGATACTTTCTATCATATATGGTGTTCGGGATGCACCATCATGGAATCCATTATAAGCTCAAACACATTCCCATATCCTAGATTTCATATCCAAAAACAGTAATACAAAATAAAAGGATTCTCTAATCAAACATTGTAATGTCCTACCACTCTAGAACACTAATCAATGTCCAAGACAATTTTGGATACCTACCTCAAGAATGCCTCCCTTTATACCTGAGTATTCCAACTAGAAGTAGTGGTTTAAGGAGGCAATGTGGGGAGACTATACTCCATATACCAGAGTCCACAATGTTAAAACAAATATCAAAGTATCATACTCAACCATAATCATAAAATCACGTAGAAAAATAAACATACAATGGTAATAATATGTGGTATGGTAAACATACATACAATCACCAAAACTCGATCACCCACTAGATAAATCTATATCTGTATTTCATGCATGTATTTGATGTTGTTTTAATAAATTTATATATGTATTTAAATGATTATTCTATAGAATATACTAATTTTCTAACTCATTTTGAGTTTTATATAAGGATACTATATTCAATTGAAAAAGGAACAAAAAATACACTTTCCACTGCAAGAAAAGAAAATTAGGACTACATTGGATTTTTTGTGATTGTCGTGGATCACTTCCAAGGCCCACATGTGAAGAACCGAGGAAACAAAAGGATTTAGAGTGGGGGTAGGACATTATATGTCATGTAATCACTAAAAAACATATACTATTATTTGTTTTGAATATAACATAGGTTGTGAGGTGGACAAAATCATATTTAAGTAAAGTACACATGTGTCATGGCATGACACATGTGTGTTACACTATGAAACATGTGGCGTGTTTCCAAAAATCCACATGTTGTGAATGTGGTACACAAGGTAAAAAATTTACACATCTTTTTAATAAGTTGGGATGGGATTTAAACATCCTTATTTGATGTATATTCATTTTTTGACTCATTTTATGATCCCAAAGTCCAAATCATGGAGCGAGAAGCTTCATTTTGTAGGATCCTCACCAGTTAATCTCTATTTTCCCATTGTGTTTTCATTTTATATAATGACCTCTTATTATCTTACCATTCTTATGAGGGGGAAATACCACCTTGTTCTAGGGTTATGTAATAATAAGGGGGTGTTTATAATTGGATTGATTCCATTTTTATTATTCATGTATTTAGTTTGTCGTGATTTATTCAATCATTTTTCAATCCATTTATTTTACTTTTATCATGACCATTGATATTTAAACATGAAAGGAACCTTAAAATATGAAACTAAAAACACTAAATGGGGCATGACCGTTGTAAAATTTAAGAGAATCGGTTTTGAATAAGTTATTGATAAAAACATGATTCGGAAAAACCCAAAATTACACAAATAATGGAAATAGAGGATTTCAACATCAAAGAGGGGATACCAAGAAAAATGGATCTCCATTATTTTACTCCCACACCATTCATGGAATAATCAACATATTTATCCAATTGAACCTAAAACCTAAAATTACAAAACCCTAGATCACTTTTCAAATTTGATCCAAAATAATCGATCTACTTTTATTTCAATGTTTTATTTCATAAAATTAATCAAACAAATATTTTATTAACTAATTTTTTAAATTTAATAAAATTAATTCTTTTGAAAACCATGTCAAACTAATTCACTATTTTTGTGGGTTTGACATTGAACTTACCAATACTATGTTTTAATTAATTATGTTGGATAATTTTAGAATTTAGAATTTTTTTATTTTGAAAAGACCCATAAAAAAATTATAAACCCTTCTAGGTGTGTTAAATATAAAACTGTTGCAGTGGAAAGTTACAAGTTAGTATTTAAGTTTCATTATTTTTATTATTTTATTTCTTTATTTTAATTTCTCTATTTATGTTTGGTGTGCATGTTTTGTGGATTTCATATTTTTTTAAATGCACACCTACAACACATGTGAAAAAGGAAAATAATTATTTGATTTTTTCTGAACTAGACAAAGTCCTAAGAAAAAAAAGAACTACAACCATGGAAGACACTGAGTAAACCCATCTTTTTGGGGTTCTTCAAAGAGATCTTGGTCTGAAGAAAATCACAGTCCACAGGAGGCCATAAAACACATGATTGAAACTTAATATCATAGAAAACCCAGTTACAGCAAACCACTTTGAGATCAATCCAACAGTAATTTAGATGATCTTGAACTACATGAAATTCACTATAGCACCACATGAAGATCCAACAAAACATCTTGAAAACATCCATGATCTCTACGACAGATTCCAATTCTATAATCTTTCAATTGATGTAGTAAGAATCCATATTTTATGATTTTCATTACATGAGTTAGCCCTATATTAGATTCAAATAATTATTGTACATTCAATCACTACATGGGTTGCGATGGCCAGGAACTTTCTCACCTACTTCTTTTGACCTTCTATGTTAATGGACATATGTGTAAACATTCTATTTTTTTTTAATTAAAGATGATCCACTATATTCTTCATGGAAAATATATAAATATATAACTTGAAAATACCCTCATCATCGTATATAAATATGAATTCTAATAAAACCTTTCTATAAGGGTTTATCAAAGGGAAATAAATAAATTTAAGATGTTTTTTCTAGAGTATCATTAATGAATAAGTTTCCTTAAGTGAGATAAAACTTGTTAGATGAAATGGTGAGAAATATTTTCTAGCTGCAGGGGGAAGGGGTGAAAAGAAAAGGAATACATGAAATTAACAAAAATTAATGGATGGTGGCATAGATGGATTCATTAACACTGAATATGAACATCGTGATGGGCTAGCAGAAAAAACCCCAAAGGTACATGTATAGAATAATCAAATTATGCATAGTACAATCATGGCAATCAATTTCCGGGATGGATAATGCAACAAAAACAAGGAAAATGATATCCAAAAATGAAATAAGGGTAACAACAATAAGAACCCAAAGTAAATTACCAAATGAGCTATGTTTATATTTTAGAAGATATGATGTCCACATTGATGTCGAAAATTAGTGTTTTACTCAAGGGAATAAAATTAGAATCAAGTAACCAAAATGATACATTGTGGAATTTGGAGAATCATGTTAGCCAAATTGCTAACTATGTTAGAGATAGAACTAGAAGAGTAATTCCAGGATTCCCTAAATAATTCCCATGAATATATTTAAATTTTTTAATATTAATATTTTGGAAGAAAACAAAAGGAAGTTGTAGATAATTTTCAAGAGAAAAACTAGTGGAAACAAGTGAAAACGAAGTTGAGAATATAAAGGAACAAG
This sequence comes from Viscum album, assembly GCA_963277665.1. NCBI lineage: Eukaryota > Viridiplantae > Streptophyta > Magnoliopsida > Santalales > Viscaceae > Viscum > Viscum album. The sequence continues at coordinate 324,486 of CAUJRU010000687.1, read as the reverse complement.
AAGCTGAAGTAGATGAACATGAACCACCTCAGTATAAGACAATAATTCCTTTTCCATAATGAATGGTGAAAGTGAATAAAATTCAATAAATGGTAGGTTTCTTGAACAACTTATGAAATTAAATAATAATATAAATTTTTAAGAGGTTCTCACGAACATGTCAGAATATGTGAAATTCATGAAAGAACTGGTAACCAATAAGAAGAATTAGAAAGAGATTGAAACTATTCCACTAACATGAGAGTGTTCAGTGGTGGTATATAAGGACCTAAATATGAAGAAATTTGATCTAGTGGATTTTTAATTTGGATCCTTATCAGAGCTAAAGAATTTGGATAATCATTGTGCGAATTAGGTGAGAGTGTTAATATCATGTCATACACAACATTCAAGAGATTGGGACTGGAAGGCATGAATCCCACAAGAGTCTCACTTCAATTAGAAAAGTCAATAGTGAATCATCTTGATGAGTCATCGAGGATAACCTGATAAAATTTGGAAATTTTATCTTTCTCTTCGACTTCCTTGTACTATACATGGATGATACGTTAAATACCCTCATCCCATGGAAACTAATTTTAGCAACAAGGCATACATTTATCGACATCCAAAGTGAGAAAAATATCTAAAATTTTGATGTGATCATGTAAGTTTCAACATTCACCTCGAAATTAATAACTATGATGTTGGAGAATATAATACAACTGAAGTTGAGGGAGTCAATGAAATTAAAGAGGTGAATTTGTTAGCTTCTATTGTCTGAAAAGATTCTCAACTGATGAAGAAAGAGAAGATGAGGTACAAGACCACAGAATCTAGAAGAGATACTTAATCAAATATTTTTGATAAAGGAAAATAGGTATGGAAGGTGTATGACCTTCCATTTAGTTCATCTGGATTGAGGAAGAAATTGTGGATTGGTCCACAGAAGATTCAACAAGTACTATCATCATGAAGAATCAATATATTATGAGAGGAATAAAAGAGGTTGGCCTACATGGGCAGGATAAAAGTGTGACAATTCATGAACCCCAACCAAATAAAAAAATTTCAGTCATTTGTCACATGATCTATATATAGAGGAGGTAAGGTTGATCCAACGATGGTAAACAAAAGAGATTCTGGGAGGTAACCCAGGGTTTTTTCGTTTTTTTCATTCATGATCTCATTCCAAATATTTTAAAATTCATTGATAATGAAATTTTATTTACCAATTCATTTTTAATTTGAAGGACCATAAAAACAATGTTGGAGCAAGAAGTATGAAACAAAAAAAGTGGTTTATAGACCATTACACTTTGTAAACTCTGTCCACGTCACAAATTAAACAATTTATATGTCATGTATTCAATACACAATGTGAATCTGGTTTAGTAAGAACCTACACAGCCATGTTTGAAGCTATAATTTAAATGGGAGTAAGAGTTAAAATTCACAATTTCTTCAACTATATTCTCTATATTAGAAATTCTTAGAGATTTAACTATAAATTACATGCCTGTACTTGACTCTTGATTTACCTAACTAAACTATGAGATGTAAAATGCTTCAGATAAATAAAATTTGATGAATTTGTATTTAATTTTTAATTATTTTTAATGTGAAAATGGGTAAATAATAATAGAGATATGTTTTTGGATTAGGATTTGAAAAATCATGATTTTTGGAGCAAGTGGGTCAATATAAATGATTTTTTTTATATATGGAACTGCTTGAATTTTAGATATTTTCATTAATTGATTTAATTATTCACATTCCTTTCCATGAGTGATTATCCCAACAAATCATCTCATTCCCAATATATCCTATGATCCTAATATTTCCCTTTCTATTTATAGTATATTTCATGTGAAACGTGGTAATGATTTATTCTAGAACTTTATTTTCAAATTATTGAAATAATGACGGAATAGAATCACTTTTATAATTATTGGGGAATTCCTTTTTGTTATCCCTTATTCTGAGACCCACCTTTTATTAATTCATTTTAAATCCAGTAGAAACCATGAACATACTTGTTAGTGATGAGATGTGTTACAATTCCATATTATGATTTCCTACATTCCCCTTGATATTTTTCATGATTATCAAACATAATAATGGGGAAAATGGTGACTTGTGTATGTGATTTATTTTTTTAATGAATAATTGTTGGGAAAATTTCTTGAGATTTTGGGAAGGAACATTCATTTTATTTATTTCTAATAATTTGAAAAAAATAAAAAAATAAATAGAAAAAAGGGTAGTGTTTAGGGAAATTCAAAAATCACCATTGCATGACTGGTTATCTTGTTATAACTATTAACAATTATGTTTCAAGGAGATCATTTGGGGTTGTGTGGTAGTTGTGGTAATTTTTCCACACACAAAATTTTTAAAAAGAAAAGAAAAGTAATACTAAGAGGGTGTTTCTTTTATTTAATTTCATATATTTATGAGACTACTATGTGATATTGGGGGAACAGAACACTTTCAATGATATGTTTTTGATTTTCATGCAAAATAATTTACAACTGAACCTTTTTTATCCTTACATGATTTACATAATTTACCTACCTTCCCTAAGCCTCAAATCCATTTGATCCGAATTGTTTAATCCCTCATAGTTACTTATGATTCTGTCTTTATGAGGTTGAAATAATAGATTCCTTGAAAACATATGGTTAGTGACATATTATTGAGGTGTTTACATCACTTTATTCATTCAATCCTTGATAATGAGCTGAAAAAATCATGTGAGGTAAATTAAAAATGGTATGAATTTTCATAATTAATTGAAAATTGAAAATGGATAAAAAAAGTCTTGGATATTTGAAAATTGGAAAAGTAAAATACATGGTTGATTTTTAATCTTTTAAAATTGACTGAACATTATCATTATTTTTCTTTAGGAGACATAAAAAAGAAAGATACATCAAGGAGGTCAGAAGTAGCAAAGTTCCAAAGCATCTTTGATAACAAAATGAGAGCCTACAAGAGGAAAGGAACCTAAATTAAGATATAAGGAAACATTTTTGCTTGAGGAAGCATGAGATGCAAAGATTTCCATAACTTTATTCCCCTCATTCCATGTGTGTGAGATACCCGTATGGGCACCCATGATCACCTGGAAGTTACGAATATAATAAGCTATGCTCTAAGGGATACTTCTATATCCTGATAAATATTTATACAGAATCAATGAATCTGTCTCCACCAACCTCAAAGAAATATTACTTTGTTCACAAACCTCTAGCGTCGTTCCCATTGCCTTTGCCTCGGCCTAAAGTGCCTCACCTCGAATATAAAAAATCGAAAAGCCACCACAACAGACCCCCTCGGGTCTCTTATAACACCTCCACCTCTAATCTCCCCATAGAGATATTTGTCCATGTTGATTTTGAACCCATCACATAGGAGGTACCAACATACCCAATTTCCTTTACCTGTCCCCCCCTTTTGAATTCCCACACAATGGATAATAGATCTTATCGATTGAGATTCATGAAAATCTACACATAATTTAACTAAGTCCAACACTGTATTTATCATTCTAAAGTTGATGCTAACTCGGGTATTAGAGGATTTCTTGTGCCACACATCATTCATCGCATTCCAAATAGTACAAAACCCCTCCACAAGAATTAAATCTTTGCATTTCCACTCTAGACCATAATGACCTGCACCATCAAACCACCAATTCAGGAGATCCTCCTACCTCACACCAAAAGCTTTCTATCCTAAGAGCTATCCATGTACCTGTCAACTCCATTGAGAGCAATCACTATTGAAGAATAAATTCTCCAATGTTTCTTTTTTGTGGTTTAAGGCATCATGAGTATCTGGATTCCAAATTTACACCCATACGTAGTATATTTTCGTTTGTGGGTATAGAATTATTCTGAACTCTTCATAGTACAAAGTTAAACATTGGGGAGATTCCTTGAACCCATAAAGATTCCCCTCATAGATCACCTGAACTGGGGTCCCACCTTACACAGCTAAATCCTTTAAGATAAAACTCACCTGACATAGCTCCCGTGAAAATGAGTTGGTCAGGGTCCTCACTTCTAACGATCTCCTTGAAGGCAGTGAGATGATCCTCATTTATAATGGTGTGAATGAAAGTGGGGTGCAAATTGGATTTTTTGAATGATATTTCTGGAACTGGTTATCCAAAAAACCAAAGGTCCCCTCACCCCGGTCCTACTTTAATAAATTCACATCCCCTCTACCCACCAGCCATCGCACATGAGGAAGAAGTTTCTCTGAGTAAGGGTGAATCATCATCCATGATCTCGATGGATGAAACCTCCACACTACTATATCAAGTCTTTATTTATCATACATGATCTGGCCTCATAGATTTCATCCCTCTATTTCCTTCGATGCTAGATTGGCATGAATATATTTCATGGTCAACGATACACTCCTCAAATTAATTCTCCCTTCAGATACCTGTCATATTAAATGCTTTCCCAAGCCCCTGTGGTGTTTTCTCTCCATATGGTTGTCCCATATAAAGGATACAACTATCCTCTTTAAATTTTCAATCACACTTTTAGAAATTTTAAACTGTACATGAGTTGCATGGGTATATAAACTAGAACACTATTAACCAATGTAATGTGCCATCCAAAGTATAAGAACCTGTTTTTACAATTAAGAATGTGCCCAAAGATCTTTCATATGATCTTGTCAAAGTGGTGAACATGAAGGGAGTTTGAAAATGGAGGATTTTATAAATTTTATACTTATGATTATTGAGAAATTAATTTCCAATTGATCAATTTATTTTTTTGAAGTTGTATTTAATCTATGTTATGGTGAGATTCCGTTGTAGTATATTGAGAGTCCATCCTTGAGGAAAAGTATGAATTCCAGTGTGGGGGTATTATGATATCTGTATTTCATTCATGTATATTATCTCATTTAAATAAATTTATTTCTATATTTTAATGATTATTTTTTTCAATTTGTGAATAGTTTAACTCATTTTTTGTTTTATAGAAGGATACAATAGACAATTGAAAAATGATCAAAAAGAAACTTCATGATGTGAGAAAAGTGAAGTGGCACAAAACTATATATTTGAGGATGATCATGGAAAAATTATAAGAAACATACCAAAATAACTGAGGGAAAAAGAGGCTTATGGGGTATAAATTGGACATTACAAATCATGTGGTAATTACACATCATGTACTGATATAATTTGTGAATGTAGTATAGGGAATGATGTGGATAAAATTAGCATGAAGTGAAGTACACATGTGTCCTGATGTGAAACATGTGGTGTATGACCATAAATCCACATGTCCTTAATATAGTACACATGGTTAAAATTTTACACATCATGTAAATTTTTTGGGATTGGATATAAAGAACCATATTTGAAGTAACATTAATTTTTGACTCATTTTGAGATCCCATAGACCAAATCATAGAGTGAGAATCTGCATTATGTTGGGTTATCACTAGTTCATAATTTTTTTTCTAATTATACATTATTTTCCTTTACTTACCTCTTATTATATCATTATTCAGATGAGTGGTAAACCTTCCTTGCACTAGGGTTATTTAATGGAAGTTGGAAGGTGTCATTGTATTGATTCCATTTTCTTTATTCATTCATTTGGTTGGTCGTGATTTCTTCAATCATTTTCCAATGCCATTATTTTACTTTTATCATGACCATTGATATTTGTATATGAAATTAACCTTAAAATTACACAACTAAAAACCCTAAATGAGGCCTAGCCATTGTCAAATTTAAGGGATTCAAGTTTAAATATGTTATTGAAACAAACATGATTTGGTGACAACCAAAATTACTAGACCAAGGAAATAGGGTATTTCCACAACAAAAGGGGATACCATAACCATTTGATCCCCCTCATATAGATTTTGATACCATTCATGGAATAATAATCCAATTTTTCCTATTTCACATAAACCCCAAAATTATAAAACTATGGAGCGCCTTTCAAATCTAATCCAAAACAACCAATCTTTTTTACATTGATCATTATCATTATTAAAATCAATCAAACCAAAAATTTATTTACCAATTTATTCAATTTAATTATATGAATTCTCTTAAAAACCTAATCAAACTAATTCATCATCTCTATGGTTTCGAACTAGAACTTACCAATTCTATGTTTTAATTAATTAAGTAGTATATTTTGAATAATTATAAATTTTTTATTCTGACTAGACCCTCCAGTAAATAACAAAGCCCTCTAGGTGTGTCACAAATAAAATATACATAAATATATAAAAGAAAATAAACTAAAACTATAATAAAAGTGTCAGATGGTATACTAAAATCCCTAATCCACACCTCATTCTGGCCAATGAATCCCATACAAGCTTCTCCAACTCAATCATGAAATATTATGCCTTAGAAAAACCTAAACCTACAACAAGTGGGGGATTCTTGGGAACCCAATTCAAGTGGTGGCCCAAGAAGTGTTCCAGTACATAACATAGTATGTCAATAACATGGTATCATATTAAACAAGTAATTCATTTATATGTTCAAGTGTAATGATAAAAATAGATAAACTTCTAAAAACAAATAAACTACCTACAATACCTACTTCATCCTAATTTTAGAATGTATATGAGAAAATCTAATAGATCATAACAACCAATTTACTAAATAATATACCATTGTTAATCCTTATATCTGTTTATCGAATAAACCATTCCAACTTTTTCCAGTGTTGGGGTGCCTTCGAGCATGTTGTTATAACCATGCCTCCCAATATAACAAACCTGGGTATCCTTGGTATACAAAATAATATCAAAAACCTCCCCTATGGAAGTTTTATAAGGCCACAAGTATTCTTATAAGTATCACAACCCCATGGAATTCACTTTTAAAGCACTATCTAGGTATACTAGATTAACCCCTACTCTAAATTCAGGGTAGCTAACTAATAATATCACATACCTACGCAATGAGAGATTTCTGACCTAATAGAATCACAGAACTCCCCTATGAGTGTTTTCTCTTCCAAGGGAATAATTCCACAAGTATCATAGACCTCCCATATGGGTTTTTTCTTATCCCAAGAAATAATACTGACCAAAGGGAGTTTTCCATACATAAATAAATGAAATCACCTCTGGGTGTTTTCCAAATATAATTAAATACTAACACTCCAGGCATTTTCCAAACATATAATAAAATACCACCCTTATGTGTGTTTTCCATATTATAAAATAACCACCACATAGGAATCTACTAAGTTTTTCATATAAGTAAGAAATAACAAGGTTTGTTCGAATTCTAAAATCTACCATCTCCATACATACCTAATATCACCACCTCATTAGGGTCAAATCATCCCTAGGTCACCCACTGGGGTCCCTTGGGTCACCATCACAGAACGGACTCTTAAACCATATAGTCTATACCTCATAGGAAACCCACTATAGAAATGGTATAAATCCAATATCATAATCCATATCCCTTTATGGTCAATCACTCACCCAACATATTGTCATTATATGGCCCACTATGGTCAAATTATACCAACTTATCAATTACATATATGAGGAAGTTCCAAGGGAACCTAAAATAGGGACTATAGAATATTTTTCATCTAATTCTATTTAGTTCCTTACCTCTAAAGCAGTCCTATAATTCATGTTAAATCAATATAAAATGCTTTTTTGGTGGTTGAGGTATAATTTTGGATCATAAGGCCTAATGTGGCCCTTCTGTTTTTATATCCAATATAAATCAATTTAGTTAAAAAATTGATTAATAATTAAAAAAATAAATTAAATAGGAAAATTACCTTGACATATGACTACATTTCAAATGTCTTATAAAAAAATTCATAAATTCCATAAGGCAAGTACTAAGTACATCTACATTATTTTTAACCTTTCCCATTTAGTTATCCTCCTATAATTTCACTACCTAAGCTTCTCTAGCCTTATCTAAGTCCGACCAATCCCCAACCAAGCTCACATTGGATCAATATATCATGATACATGTCACACACCATAAATAATTAATTATAACCAATTATATTTAATTATTTAATTTTAACTCAAGATGAATATTCCTAGAACCTCCCACTAATCACCGTAACATCACTAAAACCTCAACCAACCATACCTGGAGGGTCCATAGCATCCCCCCCCAACTATAAGATAAGAAAAATACCTACCTCTAAATACCTGGTTAATCACAAAATTAGTTTAATCTAAGAAAAAACACAAAATAACTTATGTTATTAATACCTCAATCGAAACGATGACATACGACATGCAGACTGTATCTTGGGTTCTCCTCCATACAAGCTGAGTGAAATCCCCATTGACTTGGGAGATTTCCACCATAATCCTATTGAGATCTCCAAAATAGAAAACTGAACTTTTCCGAATTATGGTGCAATGAAGTGAAGTAATAGAAGATTAAGTATCTTACCTAGAATTGTTGTAAAAATCCACCCAAAACAACCCCATTAACAAGGAGGAGGAAGATAGGGGAGATCATTCATCATCTCTCACATGTGTTCCCTATATCATCTAAAAATATGGGTGGTTCAATCCCCCCTCTTTCATTTAAAAATAACATTCTTGCATATTTTATAGAATGACTATAGGGGTTACACTGTAACTTTTTAGGAAAAGGCCCTACAGCCCATGTCCTCATACTTTCACATTACGAATTCATGATTCACGGTGTGAATCGCATAGAACATCTTCTAGAATCAACCCAACCACTCTATCCCTCCTTTAGCTTCCTTCTAAACACCAATAACATCTATAGAACCTTGAACCCCATCCCAAGACACCATTATAGGATGATAAAACCCTCATAAACTTAGTATGACATTATATTATTCATATAAATCTTCTACAAAATTGAAAATTGAAAATTTCATCAGAAATTTTCCAACCATTAAAAAAAATAGTTTATTACATACCATTCATGGATCAATAAATAAAAAATCAGTTTCCTTTTTCAACAATTTATTCAAAAGAAATGAAATTTTTATAAAATCCTTAATAAATCATATATAAAACCCAAAATGACCAAAAAAGAGCCTAATGAATCTCTTAGTGGTGGGTAAAGAAATGTGGAAATAATTTCAACTATGGTTATATATACATCAACTCAATCCTTAGAAATTATATGTCCGAAAACATGGTATTTTCCACCATGAAATAGAATTCCTTAAATCTTGAAAGTATCTCTCTAAATACATATTTTAAAAAATCCACCCATTTTTCCAAGAAATGCTTCATATTAGGATTCATAAATAATAAAAGAATCAAGAAATTATTACAAGAAAACATAAATTAAGTATGAAATATACATATCATAAAGTGTTGAAATGTACAATGGGGTATTTCCTAACTTAATGGTATTTGTTGGATAACAAGGTTGTATATATTTATACTAATACTTACCTTTTCAAATTCTTGTAAATATCTCTCCTTGGTATGAATTTCCATGATAAATCTTGCATACCATCAAATTTGGCTGATCAACACCAATAAAGATAAGTTTATTTTCACTATTTTTAATGTATCTAGAACTTATTACTATATTGATTCTTCACTATTTTGTCAAGGTGATTTTATTATAATACTGAAGTTAGGTTTGGGTTTATGTATGTCTTCTATTTTTTATTTTCCATTATCCTTCTTTACTAGTTGTAATTATATAGATACATCATATTTAGGTTCTATATAGGGGGACAATTCTTTATATTACTTATTCTATCCACCTCTAGTTCTATATTTTAGTTGTGATTATAAATTTATCTTCACCACATTTACACTTCATAATGAAATAAATTTAACAGCCCCTAGGTATAGGAATTAACTATATAGGATGTTTACTACAACCTTGGGGTTTCAAATCATTGATGGTAGATACAATCTGGTCAAACAATCCTTTTTGATCCTTCAACTCTGAACCATGGGATTTGAACGTAGTTTTTAGGTCAGTTTTAGGACCCACAAGGTATGTTAACAAGTACTAAATTTCTGGATTTCTAGATTACATTGTTGGTATCTTATTGAATGTTGGAAATAATTCCTTCGAAATAAAGGGGTGTAATGGTTTTTGAAAATACTATAGGGAGGGGTTAGTAGCTCATTGGTATATAATTTCAAGATCCACATTAACATGTTGAATATTATTTAATCCAACGGTTTTTGGTTGATTTCTGCTAGTATTCCCTCTTTTATATATCATCATAGATCTCTTTCATGTGAGGGAATATATCTTTAATGTCTCTGAAATTCCATATAATTTTTTATTTATTATATGGAATTATTTCGAGACAGAAAAATCAGACAGTGCATGTTTTCGAGGCCCTGAGTGCCCAGAATGATCCATTGAAGTTTGGTTCAGTTTTAATTAGCGTGCATAAGCATTTTTTCTAAAAAACTAGAATAACTCTTAAATGGTTACTCGGATCAGAAATCTGAGAGCACCGTTTCACTCAGGATGGCAGGTTTACCCTAGGTGTGTCTTAAGTTTAGTCGGCGCAGGCCTCTTGTGAGAAGACCAAAAAATGACATACCATAAATAAAATAATTAAATAAATTATTTTAATTTTCAAATCCTTGTAACTCATAAACTGTATCTAAGATTGAAAATATGAAACCACTAATAAACTTTTGAGGGAATGTTTTATTTAAGAGGATACTAACTTTGGCCGGCGTGAGCCACCAATGAAATTTAGTTTTTGGCTGTAAGTAAAATAATTAAGTGACAATTATATTATTGTAAAATACATATCATTAAAATGGTATCTTGGATTGGAAATTCGAGAGTGCCATTGGGTTTCTTGGGGTGTCTTTCACCAGGGAAGAGCCTAACCTCAACTGGCGCAGGTCGAGGGTGACTATTAATAATTTTTCCAAACTTTTTTTCGGGTACGTTCAGTAAACGTGAAAGTGGCATTTTGTATCTTTCTAAACAGTGCTCGGAATAGAAATCTGAGGGCACTGTTGAACTCGTAGAGACGATATTCCCTTAAGGATACCTTCACCTTGACCGTAGTAGGTCGATGGTAGAAGTTAGTTTTTCACCTTTTCATGGAGGAATAGAAAAATAAAAATATTTAACATTTTATTTTTCTTGTAACCTTCTATGGGTTGTGGTGGTGGGGACCACCCGAGCCTAAACTCCCCAATTTGAATTCCTAATGGTGGGGACCACCCAAACCCTCATAGTGGGGGAAACCCTTAAACTATATCTTTAATGTTAAGAAGTCTCTTGAACACCCTCCATATTAATTTTTCCACACCCCTTAATTAAATATTCAAATTCGATGTGTCAACAATTTAATTTGAAAACATAATTTAATTGAGGTTTTCTCCTCACTTGTTTTTGGATGGGAGAAATCATTGGTGAAAGGGAGGATTTTGGAGGATCATTCTCTCCCAACGAAGAATGAACCCTTCTTCTCCAACGAAGGACTTCTCCTCCAAACGATGAACTCCATCTTCATAAAAGAACGTTCTTCAGAGCCAAGAAAAAAGATGACGCACAATCTGAGATCAAAGGCATGTGGCGGGCGTGACGAACGTCGACATATTCAACTTCTCTCTCTCAACAAAACAAAAAACTTTTGAGGTAGGGGTTTAATTATGTGTGATCATTGATTCCCTTGTTCATCCCTTTTAAATAAAGAACACGAATCAACTCACTAACTAGTTGATCTGCAGATGATTTCTTTTTTCCAGATTGGGAATAATTATTGTAGGTGGTTGTAGATATTGTTGAATGAATTTCCCCCTTACCCGTATTGAAAATTCATTGTGATTCAACAAACAATTGTGAACCACTTGCTACCACTCTAACTCAGAGGTTGCGGGCCGAACAAACATGGCCCGACCTCTCCGCAAACCCTTGTGTTTTTTATGAAATATTTGTGATGGAGGAAGACGACAACAAGAGGATGGCCACACGATGAGGGCAGCAGCTTACGTGCATGGCACTCGGAGCACAAGGAGCCGCTGCTTGTGCCACGACGACGAATGGAGGACGACCAAGCCATGCTGGCCACCGGAAAAGGCACGACGCATGACCACACCACACAGAGGAAACAGTTTTCCATCTGGCTAGCTGTGGCGGCACCACACTGCACCACGGCCCTCATGACAAAAGACGTACTTACCTGAGGTGAACCACCTTTGATCCACCGAGAAACCCCTTCTATTTGCCTCCAAAATGAGAAAAGGAACTCCCCCAACCTCTAAAAACAAGAACTCCCACGTGAGCCATGACATGGAGGAAGAATGAGGGAAAAATTGGAAATCTTGATTTGCCCGAGACTTAAAAACCCAAGCTTTAAGTGGTCACACGGTTACCCCACATGGTTTGTAAAACTATGCACCAACCATACGGTTCCCACTGTCTCACCTAGGGACTTCACACGTCTTTCCCACACGATCTGACAAACCATGCGCCGCTTGTGTGGAGCCCACTGTCAAGGCTAATAATATACTGACCGGGCGTCTAATTAACACACTGTATATTGCGTTGAGACCCATATGACGTGGCGGACCATTGGGATACTTCTTCATGGGATTTAGTGGTAATTGGAGTATCAACCAGTGGCATAAAGAGAAGACCCTCCTGGAGACAAGTGAGCTTAGTGCGAGAACCCTATAGCAAGCTGTGACGATGTACTAGGATCTTGTGTGGGTCTAACGACGTACTGGAGATTTACTGGGATCTTGTGTGGGTTTGACAACGTACTAGAGATGTACTAGGATCTTGTGTGGGTCTGACGACATACTAGAGATGTACTGGGATCCTGTGTGGGTATGAAGATGTACGAGAGATGTACTAGGATCTATTTTGGGTGTGATGACATACTGAAGATGTACTAGGATCATGTGTGGGTCTGACAATGTAATGGAGGTGTACTAGGATTTTGTGTGGGTCTGACAACTTATTGGATATGTACTAGGATCATGTGTGGGTTTGACGACGTACTGGAGTTGTATTAGGATCCTGTGTGGGTCTGACGACTTACTAATGATGTACAGATGATGAACTGGAAAAATGTGTGGGTCTGAAGATGTACTAGATAATGTACTAGGATCATATGGGGGTCTGACGATGTATCAGAGCATGTACTAGGATCTAGTGTGGGTCTGAAGATGTACCATAGAATGTACTAGGATCATGTGTGGGTCTGATGATGTACCAGAACATGTACTAGGATCCTGTGTCGGTTTGATGATGTACTAGAGCATGTACTAGGATCTTGTGTGGGTCTGATGATGTATCGACAATGTTCTAGGATCCTGTGTGGGTCTGATGACATACTGACGATTTACTGATGTTTTACTAGGATCATGTGTGGGTTGTACTATGATCCTATGTGGGTCTGATGATGATTTAGTATCCTTCATGGGTCTTCCTCTTAACAGAGTAAGATGAATTGGTAGTTACAACTAATCATCTCTACTAATGTACCTAAGTTACATCTAGTGTGATTTGAGTTCGTACTTGTGTGGCACATTCCTTCATGGTAATACCTTGGTGGTATTCTTCTCGATGGTGTACATGTGTGGTACTTAACTTTGTGGTATTCCTTCCTTTGTGGAATAGTTGAGATATAGGATTTTGGGTTGGACCCTATCTTTCCTCAGGATTTAGATGGGTATACATGATAACTTAGGTGTATGTATGGGCATATACCTAAGTAGAGTGGGTAGTTGATTTCATGATTTTTGGTTTATCCTTTGTAGATTTTGTGAGGCCTTGAGGGTCTTGTGGTACCTACTGAGTATCGTTACATGAACCCACACACGGGCAATGCCAGCACCTTGTTGTGTTTGGTGCAGACGACGGACATCGCTGATTGAGGCTGAGGGTACCAGGACTGGACGGTGCCCAAAGCTGGACCATAGGGCGTATCGATACGCAGAGGAGATGGGAAAACGTGTAATGTTGAGGAGGCAACCTGTACCTACCCTTCAGGTTGTAACCACTAAGGATGACCATGTAGTTGTCTTTCTCTTTCTTCAGTTGTACTTGTACCTTTATTGTTGGGCGTGTATTCCGACCCCTCTGACTTTCAGCACTCTTTTTTCTATACAGATTACTTGTGTTCATTTCTTGTTGTGTTCTTGGTTGCATATGTTTACATGACATAAAAAATGCCATCCCGATTTTAGTGAATACGCCTTTCCGTGCTTGTTGCCATCCCCTGACCTCTGGAAGGCGGGATTGGGGTAGTCACGGCACGGTCCCTGGGGGACAGGTCGTGAAAAATTGGTATCAGAGGATTTGGTTCTACTGTAGAACATCGGACTCTAATCTTTTTAACGGAAATAGTGTTAATTGTAGTGAGTGTGGTTATTAGATTATGGAATCCAGCGTTGGTGCGGCGGCCGACATATCCATAAAACAACACCCTTACTTCTGATTTTTGACTGAGTGCATAAAAACAATGATTGTGTGTGTGTTTTGAAAATTTTTCTCTGTGATTTTATTGAGTCAACTCAACGGGTAAAACTTTTTGAAAGTGGCTCACCTGTTTCTATTCAGGATGCCTCCACACCGACATCCATCTAGGGTTCCGGGTATAGAACGCACTGATAGCCCACCAAGTGACAAGGCTCCGTTTTAGGGCCCTCTTAATATGTTGGCACCTTCAGGTGGTGTACTAGCAGCACCACCACCCTTTGGGCAGCAGATTCCACCAGCCAAATGGGCAGACGGTGCACACCGACTGAGTACGTTGCACGAGTTCCAGTAGTAGAGGCCTATGAGGTTTCGAGGTGAGACAGTTTCCCACGCAGCTGAGAGCTAGCTGGAGGCGGTTGCTAGAGTTTTCCACCTAGTTGAGACACTAGTAGAGTAAATAGTGATCTAAGCTACTATATTTTTTCCGTGAGAGACTATAAGGATGGTCCACATAGTGATGAGGCTTCGTTATATAGACCATTACCTGAGATAGTAACTTCGAGTAGTGTGTCATCTATATCACTACTTGTGGGTCCGCAGTTACAACTGGAGGTACCGGTAAATTACACATATAGGCTTAGTCCCATATACATGATTCAGCATCAGATACCCATCAAGTTCCGAGGTGAGCCTGACTGACAGGTAGCTGAGGGCTGGATTGAGGATGTGGCTGAGTGTTCTCTAGAGCGTCTATAGCTTCAGAAAGATGACATTTCGGTAGATGAGTATTCATCGAGGCATACTGATCATTCCTAGTTCTTGATGAATATGATAAGATCAGTGATTCAAATATCATACCTCTGAGTGATGTGTCTTTGGGGACATCTGAGCTAGAACTATTCCTCTATGAATTCTTATCTATGTTAGGGTTCTAGAGAGAACCTTTGTGGTTGAATATTCTTTGGCTGAGTGGATGCTACCAGTGAATGTTAGTAGAGGGAAAGAAGGGAACTATTGTCAGTCGTAGAGACTTGGGCATGTAAAAATGTTTCTAGAAGAAGAATTGTTAGGGAAATATTAATCTGCAGGGCTACAGATGTGGAAGCAGAGCTAGGGGAGCATCATAAGGTGGTGTACATTTTGACATGTTACAACCACCCCCCATTGTGGTCCACACCAGGATCAGGGAGCTGGGGGACATGGGAATATATTAGCAGCATGCAGTCAAGGAGTGTGACCTAAGGGCTCTAGGAATGATTTGGTGTACGGTCTGTGTCTACTAATAGCTATTTTATCAATATACATAGGTACCAGTCATTCCTTCGTTCCAAGAATCTTGTCCAAGACCTAGAGATTCTGGTTAAACCGTTGACTTGACCCTCACATTTGGGGATAACTTTGGGAGGATACTCGACAATCACACTTATGCTGATGGTGTGATCTGACCCTTAAGGCTAGAGTTTCGGTTGGAACCACTTTGTGGCAGCATCGAGGTCGTATGAAGTTAGTTTGTGGATGAATGAAAATCCACAATTCATACTCAGATTGATTGTATTAAGGAAAAAGGTTGTGGTTTATCTAAAATTTTGGGATGAGGTTTCCCTTAGTCGGTGAAAAAGGAAACCCGGGCAGCACAATATAAACACCAACATCGGAGGGTGCGGTTAATCACTCATTAGTCAGCCAGCCTCACCCTCATGGCAACAGAAGTTTTGAGTTTTTAGTTCCCAACATGAGTTCCTAGAGTTCCTCCAGGACTATGACGTTATGATAGTCTATACTCTCAGGAAGGGGAACATGGTAGATGACGCACTTAGTAGGAGGTATGGCCTACAACTGTGGAGTGAGGCGACAGACCTGCTAGCCGCTTTGCAGATATCCTTTGTGGATCGGTATGGATAATATTTTCTTCAGTATATTATATTCACTCCCACACTTCTTCTGCGAGTCTGGGAGGTGCAGAATGGGGATTCCTACTATGATACTAACTGATCTCAGATATCCATAGTACATGCACTTGATGGATTTTCTGAATGTGGGGAGCACATCATCCTCTTCAGAGGATGTACCATGGTACAAGTGTCTCTTCAGAATGAAGTGTTGATGGAGTTCTATACGCACCCTCTAGCATTATATCAAGGAGTGGAAAAGATGTACCATGACATCCAGCGGTAGCACTGGGTTCTGGGAATGAAGAAATCAGTAGCAGAGTTTGTCTCACGGTGCCTCACTTGCCAGTAAGTGAAGGAAGAGCACCTGGTTCCAACAGACTTAGCTCATCCATTAAAGGTTCCAAAGTGGAAGTGGGATGGATTTTTCAATGGACCATGGTATGGGTCTCCCATGCACATCCAGGAGACAAGATTCAATCTAGGTGATCGCTGACCGACTCACCTAGTCTTCCCACTTCCTACTGATCAGAGAGTAGGGTTCTGTAGAGAGATTGGGATGGCTCTATATGCAGAAGATTGGGAGGATACATGGACTAACCTTTACAATTGCCTCAGATCGTGATGCATGTTTTACATACCAGCTCTGGAAGGGGTTGTAGGAGGCTTTCGTGACACAGCTTCATTTGAGCACCGCCTTCCATGCTCAGACGGATGGTCCGACTGAGCGAACCATTCAGACCCTGGAGGACATGCTACGGACTTGCGTCCTCAACTTCGGTCACAATTGGGAGGATCACTTGCCTTTGGTAGAGTTTGCATACAACAATAGATTTCACTCCACCATTGGAGTGGCACATTTTGTGGTGTTGTATGGCGACCTTGAAGATCACATTTGTATTGGACTGACCCAGGGGAGTCCGCACTTGTGGGACAAGAGATGGTACGGGCTACCACACAGAAGGTGAAGATCATCCAGAAATGGATGAAGACTGTACTGAGCCGGAAGAATTCTTATGCAGATAGGATATGGAGACCTCTAGAGTTTGAGGTTGGCGACCATGTCTTTCTACGGGTCTCACCTAGATGAGGTTTGTAGAAATTTGTATAGGGTGGAAAGTTATCTATCAGGTTCATCGAACCCTCAGAGGTCCTTAACATAGTTGGTGAGGTGTCTTACCACCTAGATCTTCCTCCTTAGTTGCACTAGGTGCAAGATGTATTCCACGTATCCCAAATGAGGAGATACATGTAGGACCCATCTCACGTCATCAACCAGTGCGAGCTGGACATCGAAGAGGGGGCGACGTTTATAGAGGTTCTAGTGGATATTGAGGATCTACAAGAGATGGTCCATCATGGGTAGTCGATACCTTTGGTGCATGTGCATTTGCTGCACGAGAACCTCTAGGAGAGAATGTGGCAGTGGGAGGCTCAGATTCATGCTCAGTACCCTCTTTTGGTTGTCTTTCCTTTGTTGTGGATTTTGGGGATGTAAAGCCCTATGGTTGGGAGAATGTAATTTCTTGTAAATTCAAAATATTTTTTTATTAAATGGAATTATTCCAAGATTCCGAAACCTGATGGCACGTGATTCTGAGACTTGGAGTGCCCAGAATGATCCATCAATGTTTGGTTGAGTTTTAATTAGATCACATATGCAGTTTTCCTGAAAAAGTGGAATAACTCTTAAACAATTATTCAGATCAGACATCTGAGGGCACTGTTGCACGCAGGATGGCGGGTATACCCTAGGCGCGTCTGAAGTTTAGTCGGTGTAGGCCTCCTGTGAGAATACCCCAAAATGGAATATCGTAAATAAAATAATTAAATAAATTATTCTATTTTTCAAATTCTTATAACAGAAAAACAGTAGCTCAGATTGAAAATCTGAGACCAACACTAAAATTGTGATGGCAGATTTATTTAGTAAGATACGAACTTTGGCCGGCATAGGCCACTAGCGTAGGTTATTTTTTGGCCGAAAATAAAATAATTAAGTGACAATTATTTTATTGTATAATCCATAACATTTAAACGGTATCTAGAATGGGAATCCAAGAGTACCGTTGGATTTTTTGGGGCATTTTTCACATGGATAGAGCCTAGCCTCGACCGACATGGGTTGAGGGTGACTGTTAATAATTTTTCCGAACATTTTTTCGGGTACGTTTAGTAAACGAACAAGCAGCACTTTTTAACTTTTGAACCAACTCTCAGAATTGAAATCTAACGGCACCGATGAACTCACAGAGTCATTATTCAGATAAGGAGACCTTCACCTCGACCACAGTGGGTCAAGGGTAGAATTTAGTTTTTCACCTTTTCGTGGAGGAATAGAAAAATAAAAATATTTACCTATTTATTTTTATTGTAACCTTGTATGGGTTATGGTGGTGGGGACCACCCGAGCCTAAACTCCCCAATTTGAATCCCTAAAGGTGGGCACCACCCGAACCCTCAGAATGGGAGAAACCCTAAAACTCTCGCTTTAATGTGGAGAAGTCTCTTGAACTTCTCCCACAATAATTTTACCACATCCATTAATTAATTATTCTAATTAAATGTGTTAACAATTTAATTTGAAAACATAATTTAATTGGGGTTAGCTCTTCACTTGTTTTTGGTTGGGAGAAACCATTGGTGAAATAGAGGATTAAGGAGGATAATTCTCTCCCAACAAAGAACACACCCTTCTTATCCAATAAAGGACTTCTCCTCTAAATGAAGTATGTCATATTTATAAAAGAATGTTCTTCGGAGCCATGAAAGGGGATGATGCACAAGCTGGGATCAGAGGGGTGTGGAGGGCATGATGAATGTCAAAATCTTCAACTTCTCTCCATAAACACAACAAAAAACCTTCAAGTTAGGGGTTTAATTATATGTGATCATAGATTCCCATGTTCATCCCTTCTAAACAAAGAACGCAGATCAACTCACTAACTAGTTGATCCATTGATGATTTCATTTTGTGGGATTGGGAATAATTATTGTAGGGTGTTATAGGGATTTTTGAATTAATTTTCACCTTACCCATTTTTGGAAATTCTTTATGATTCAAGAAACAATTGTGAACTGCTTTCTACCACTCTAACGTGGGGGTGCGGGCCAAAAAATCATGGCCCGACCTCTCCACAAACCCTAGTGTTTTTTATGAAATATTTTGGACAGACAAAGATAGAAACCATAGACCAGCCGCATGACGAGGGTGGTAGTGAGCGTCCGCGCCGCTCAGGGAAAAAGGAGTCGTGGCTTGTGCTGCGACGACGAATGGAGGACGGCCAGCCAAGCCGGCCACTAGTGATGGAGTGGCACGTGACCGCACCACACAGAGAAGACGGTTGGCCACCCAAATAGCCATGGTAGCACCCCCTGCACCACGACAATCATGCCAAAAGAGGGACTTACCTGAGGAGAACGACCTTCAACCCACCAAGAAATACCTTTGATTTTCCTCCAAATCGAGCTATGGAGCTCCCCCAACCTCTGAAAACTAGAACTCCCATTTAATCCCTGAGTGAGAGGAAGAATGATGGAAAATGAGAAATCCCAAGTTGCTTGGGACATAAAAAACAAACATTAAGTGGCCACACAGTTACCCCATACGGTATGGAAAACCTTACAATAATCATGCGGTTGCCACTGTTTCACCCAGGGACTTCGCACGACTTGCCCGCATGGTCTAGCAAATAGTGCGCCACTCGTGTAGAGACCACTGTCAAGGATAATAACATACATAACGATCATACGATTGACTCACCGTTTATTGCGTTGAGACCCCTATTATGTGGTGGAACATTTGGATACTTCTTCATGGGACTTCATGGTAGTTGGAGTATCGACCAGTGGCTTGAGGAGAATACCCTCTCAGAGACAACCGATCTTAGTGCAGGAACCCTATAGCTAGTTGTGACGATGTACTAGGATCATGTGTGGGTCTGACGATGTACTGGAGATGTACTAGGATCTTGTGTGCATCTGAAGACGTAATAAATATATACTAGGATCATGTTTTGTTCTGATGACATACTGAAGATTTACTAGGATCCTGTGTGTTTTTTACGACATACTGGATATGTACTAGGATCTTTTGTGGGTCTGATGATGTACTGAATATGTACTAGGGTCGTGTGTGGGTCTGAAAACATACTGGATATGTACTAGGATCATGTGTGGGTCTGACAACATACTGGATATGTATTAGGATCCTGTTTGGGTCTGAAGATGTACTAGAGATGTACTAGGATCCTTTGTGGGTCTAATGGAATAATGACGACATACAAACGATGTACTAGGATACTGTGTGGGTCTGACCATGTACCAGAGCATGTACTTGGATCCTGTGTGGGTCTGACAATGTACCAGAACATGTACTAGGATCATGTATGGGTCTGACGATGTACAAGAGCATGTACTAGGATCTTGTGGGGGTATGATGATGTACCAGAGCATGTACTAGGATCCTGTGGGGGGTTTGACGATGTACGAGATCATGTACTAGGATCCTGCGTGGGTCTGACGATGTACCGACAACGTACTAGGATCCTGTGTGGGTCTGACGACGTACGAACGATGTCATGACGATATACAAGGATCCTTTTTGGCTCTGACGATGTACTACAATCCTATGTGGGTCTGATGATGATTTAGGATCATTCGTGGGTCTACCTCTAAACTGAGTATGATGAATTGGTAGTTACAACTAATCATTTCTACTAATGTACCTAAGTTATACCTACTGTGAGCAGTGTTCGTACTTGTGTGGTACATTCCTTCATGGTAATACCTTGGTGGTATTCTTCTGTGTGGTATACATGTGTGGTACTTACCTTTGTGGTATTCCTTCCTATGTAGAACAGTTGATCTTTGTTATTTTGGGTTGGACAATGTGTTTCCTCATGATAGAGATTGGTATACATGATAACTTAGGTATATGTATGAGCATATACCTATGTAGGGTTGTCAGTTGATTACATGCTTTGTGGTTTATCCTTTGTGGATTTTGTGAGGTCTTGATGGTCTCATGGTCCCTTCTGAGTATCATTATACACACCCTTGCATGGGTTATGCTCGCACCTGGTTGTATTTGGTGCAGATGACGTACAACATTGATCGAGGCTGAGGGTACCAGGACTGGATGGTGCCCAGAGGTGTACCATACGGTGTGTTAGTACACATAGTAGATGGGAGAACATGGAGTGCTGAGGAGGAAACCTATACCTACCCTTCGGATAGGAACTTTGAAGGATTACCTAGCAGCTGTATTTCTCTTTCTTTAGTTGTATTGTATTTCAGTTTTACTTCTACCTTTACTATTGGGCTTGTACTCCATCCCCTATTACTTTCAGCACCCTTTTTGTTATACAGTTTACTTGTGTTTGTTTCTTCTTGTGTTCTTTGTTTCGTATGTTTACATGATATAAAGTCAATGCCTTCCCAGTTTTAGGGAATACACCTTTCAGTGATAGTTTCGAGTCCCTATCCAATGGATGTCAGGGTTGGGGTAGTCACGACATGGGCCCTGGTGTATGGTTCTTGACAATATCTATGTAATGTATTATAAGGTGGTAAATTTTTCATAGTGAAGGTGGTGTGCAATATGTGGTTTCCTAAGCCTTAGTTTTTTAACTATCTTTCAATATAGGTTAGTTGTTCAATTTTATTTTCATGTACTCGAGAGTTATTACTCATTAACACATATAATTATCTATATATGAATCTTTTAAAAAATATTTGGAAGTTTTTGGAAATCATCTCTATTACACTTCTCACTTTAGTAGGTGGCTTAGTGATTAGTGCTCTTCCAGTGGAATCATCCAGTATGTTCTGGTCATTTTCATATAATCCTTGTTAAAAAATTATTGGGAAATGAAGGTTTTTGAAAGTATGATGTGTGAAGGATGATGTAAGCTACATGAATCTATACCAAAACTCATATAGGGTTTCTACACATTTTTTTGATCCCATGGACCTCCTTCCTCAGTCATGTAATCCATGATGCGGGAAAAATCAAGGAATTACCTTTGAAGATAATCCTAGGTAGTGAATTCCCCATGATTTATTTTGTGTAAACACTATTTGGTTGATCATTCAAGGAATAATGGAAAGGCCTTACAACTAATCTAATATTCAGGGGGTCCTCTATAGTTGAAATTATTGCATACATTCCCGTATTCTTTTAAATGTTGGTTGGGATCTACTACTGAAAAACCATGAAATTTTGGAAGCTACCCAATCATTCCAGTTATTAGCTTAAAATATTATTTATTATTCTATTATTATTGTTGGTTATTATTATTAATGGTATGTGAATAATTCTCTGTCAAAATTCTATTCGATTGAGAAAAATTTTCATCCATATTTTCACTAGTTAAGGTCAGTTTAACAAAGAAAAATAATATAGATACTTAGTAAATGGAATCCTGAAAAACACTCTCTATCAACTTCCTCGATTTTTTAAAGTTCCAAACACATTCTATAATATTTATTAAAAACCTATATATAAAAATCAATGAGGTGATCTGAACTAGAACTGATCATGTATCCAAGTCATTACCAATGAAATAAAAAACAAAAACATAGAATTCATCTCCTAAGAAATGGAACTAGGTTGATGAGTCTCCTACCTCAGGAATCATATGAAAATAATAAATTCAAATTAATTTATTCATATTGGGACATGGGTCTTATTTAGAGATGAGTATTATGGGTGCATTCTCCCCTTGTTTTTATGGTTCTCGTATATAAGAAAACAATGAGTGAATTTGGTTAATAATGTAAGTGGATTGGATTCAAATTTATTCTATAACGATATTTTTCTAACCTCAAATAATCCCCTCACTCTCGTATTGAATAATTATACAAATTAATTATCATTCTATCTTTTTAATCAAATGATATATCATTGATTTCCCCCTTCTTGTTTATTTCTTGAATTAGGGAGTACAAAGATCATTGTATACCCCAATATTTTATATTATACCAATCAAATATCCCCAATCACTTTCTAATCAATCCATAACTCACCATTACATATAGTGGATTAAATCATAGTGTTAAATGTGAGAATATCTATGGGTGAAAAAAATTATTGAAAATAAATTATTAAAAGAAACCACTGAATGATTTAGAATTTACAAAAATCGACATAAATAATAATGAAAAAATTTATAACAACAAATAGAATTCAAAATTTTGGAATACAGATATTCTCCTAGGATATAACCATAATTTCCTAGTGTTCTACCAATGGAGACATTACATCAAAATAAATAAATAATGAAAATAACAGTAGAAGCTCTAGCTCAATCAGTGGTATGTACCATTTTCTTGATGAATAGTCATGTTATTATATGATTATCCTAGGGTTTCATATATGGTTCATCCCCTTCCACTTCCATTAAAAAATAATGATCTTATTCTTATCCATTTCTAAATCCTCATGTCTTGGGAATATTTTTGGTTTTTAGTGAATCAAACCTCATTTCTTCAACGACCTTTATATGTTCGGATTGAGGGTCATGATGGATTTAGCAGGGTTACTCTTGAATCTTAATGTTTTCTATTATCCTTCCCAATATATCCATATATATCTTTAGATTTATGATCTCCATATGGATCATCTTTTGGGTCTTATCCCGATTTGGCCAAACCATATTAATAGAAATTGATTTTCTATAGACCATTTCCATATTTGGGTATTTTTGGATTTTAATTCCCATGGTTGATCATCCTCAGAAACATTTCTATTTTTGGGATCACACCTATGCAGGTACCCATGACTCCTACAATATATAAATGACACTTACATAGACACTAGATGACACGTACACTTAAATTCCTTTTCCAAATTTAGTCTTCCTAACCCATACTCTGAACATCACCACATATATATAGAGAAGATGAAACAACCAATTGTGTTGGATGAGATATACATTGGGTATTAAATAAAACTTATGATAGAACTCTATTTCTATTTTTTCATCTTTTTCCAACACATAATGAAAATTTTTTCAATTCGAGGCTATGTTCATGTGATACATAACCAATTCAAATGAATTTAAAAATGAGTTTCAATCCTTTTAAGAATGAAAAAATTGTAGAAATAATAATTTATTGATTCACATTTAAATCCAAATAAAAATAATATTTCTAAATTTTTTGATTTAAACCATATATCAAATAATGAATATATTTAGAAAAACTAACTAAAATAGAGTAATTACACAACTTTTATCAATATGCGGGGGAAATTATTGATTAAAATGTATTGAATGTTCTTTAATAATTGACTATCATTATTATAAATTCTTTATTATAAACCTAAAAATATTAAATATAATTCCAGATATTATTTACCTATTTTATACCCTGTTAATAAATTAAAAATTACTGTTAAAATTGGTGAAATTTTAAAATCTATTTTTTGAAGAGATATCAATGTCCAAATAAGATGTATTTATTGAGATAACCATGAAATATTTTAGTAAAATTATATTACTTTATGTCTCTCCAAATAGTTCTTAGAGTGATCAAGAATTACCAAAGTAACCATTTCCTTAACCAAAAGGAAATCCACGTGTAAAAAAGAGTGTTGAGAGAGATTTGGACAAGGAAATTATTGAAACTTTTAGGAAATTTAAATTTAAAATCCCATTTCAAAATGTTGTGTATAAGATTCCAAGGTATTCTATTTTTTTGAAAGAAAACTGTTATTATATGAGGAAATTGAAATGAGGGGAGAAAGTGAAATTATAGAGGAATGTTTCCCCTATGATCCAACAAGAATAATATTGAAAATGTAATGGTGTATAGACTTTTACCATTCCCTAAACCTATAGGGAGTATAAATTCAAGGATTAAATGAGATACCTAGGATCTTCTATAAAAATTATTCCCCTTTCTATTTATTCACATTTAAAAGTTAGAGAGCTAAATCCTAATATTATATTAATTCTAATGGCTAACTGATGCACATCAATATTAGGTTATATATGATGATAGAAGAAGGAATTGAGTGGTTGAATAGGAATTTATTTAAATTATTTGAGTTATTAAATATTATTTCTCGAATCTGGTGGATTAAATTTATTAAATGATTCTTTCACAAAGATATTATAATATAAGATGTGTCAAAGTTTATGAAAACATTAAAGAGAAAAACATATGAAATTTTTATATTACTTCAGATCTAAACAATCCTACTCTACTCTCCACACCCCGAATAAATAAATTATGGGTCCCACTATGATATATATAGATACTTTTACATGGGATAAATATAAAAATAAAACTTTTACATGATATGAATCCCAACCTATGCCTTTGTGAGGAGCATCCCCAATCCTATTCACACAACATTTTGCGGGAGTAGATAGAAACCCAAGATTTCTACAAGGAGCATCCCCAACCTAAGTTTACTTCGATTTGGTTAGGTAAGAATAACTAAATAATACTTTTTTATGTTGTAAAACATGTTATATAAATTATTAAGTGAGTGAAACTCTACCCATCCATGAAGAATTAAATAAAATAATGATATAACCACTTGTGAGTTATAGAAAGTATGATGCAGATGGAACAGTTGATGAATTCCCTTTTAATGGATTTGAATGATGGATTCAGAGCATTCTAGAAATGTTTTTGTATATATCTTCAATGTGAATGAATTAAATGAAAAAAAATTCCTTCCATGGGAGTTCATCACAAATGATTTAAACAGTGTCTATAGAATCACATGATTGTCAAAGAAGTATGAATGTATGTGATCATCTATTATCATTATGAAACTGTGTCTTGTGAAATGTCTATGTAACATCCAAGAATCCTTGAGTGCTTTAAATTGAAATCTATTTTTACTATGAACTCGAGTGAATAATTAGAATAATAAAATTAATAAAAATAGATTATCAAGGAGAGAGAGAGAGAAAGAGATATTATTGTTTTATAATATCACAAAACTCATGACCGATATTTAAAATAATGGCGAATAATTCAAACCAATTTTAAATCACCTATAAAATAATTTAAATAGTCTTCATAATAATTGTTCAATGAAAGATCCCATGAAAATTTCAAGTTTGAATTTGAAATATGAAATTCAAAAACATTTCATATTAAAATGAAAAGTAAGCATGTAGAGAATACTAAAGAATTAAAAAAAACTAAATTACAGATATTAAAACAGTTTTCAATGATATTAATGTCAACTAATATTAATTTATAAATAATAATATTTAATAAAATAGTAAAAAATAAAAAAATGATCTTTAGTGTTTCAAGTTAAAAGATTCATGCATGAAAACATAACAACCTTCTATCTTCATAATAACATGTTTGAAACAATCCAAGAAAATATTGGGTTCAAAATAATTAATATAAATATATATATATATATATATATATTCATTATCCAAATTTAAATATAATAAATAAATTAGAATCAAATCGATATATAGAGAAAATGTAAAACAAATCGTTTTTCTATGGGATTTATAAAAGAGATTTTTACATAGAATTTTTCTCTATATACGATAATTATACACATAATGGAATTAATATATATAATTCACATATTTGAATTAATCACATATTTTATTTTCTCATGTATCTGAATTTTTCACGTAATTGGATTTCATATATAACCGATTCGTGAAAATTTTAAACATCAAACATTCTCAAATTTTAGAGCTAAAATAGACATAAAAATGTTAGAATTAAATTTTTTTACGTTTGACTTATATTTATAAAATTGGATTATATTTTAAAATAATAATTAATCACCTTTATCAGACATCTAAATCCCATGTTATTATAAAAAACAATAGAAAAAAAGTTCATGAAAATAGGAAAAATATGACTGAAATTTACAGTGACTTCAAAACAAATTTCTGAAATAACAGAGATTTATTAAGAATTTTATTCGTTCTATTGAAATATATAAAATCATCACATCATTCCGAAAATAAACACCCAATTTAGTGTTTTGTAGCATATGATATTGTCAAAATATATAAAGAATCTGATTCTGGAAAAAACTACTGTGTGGATTCAAAATGAGATTCATGAAATTTGGATTTGGTAATTTGGTTATGGAATTCGCTACGTGGTGAATAATTATTTTGTTGTATGGGAATAGTAAAAGATAATTTTAAATGATATATTAAGGCAACTAAATGATTATTTAGCCTAGTTACTCGTAATAAAACTTCTCAAACATGTTGTGACATTTAAAACATGACATTTAATAACTTTTATGTAAAGAAATATTATGATATGATGAATTATAAACAGACTTCAATCAATAAAGAATTGAAAGTATTAATAGTTTAAAAGAAAAAAAATTAAAATTTTTAATTATCAAAAAAAATGTGGTTCAAGGATCCACTCAACATTCTTCCCGATTTTGATAGTAACAAATACATGTATAATTTCTAAAACATCACCACCTATTTAAAATTATAAAAAAATATGATTTTTAAACTAGAAAAAATATATATTTGAAAAAATTTAATTAATGTATATAGAATTTTTCAATAATTTATATTTCAAAACATTGAATTTTTAAAACAAGTATCAATGATCTACAATAAATTCATCCATTGGTAAAACAAATAATTAAATATTGTGAGTATAATTTTGAAACATGTTTGAGAAAAAATAGTGAGTGATATTTAAAAAAATATTTTATGAAACTGAATATTGAAATAGTAAATTAAAATCCTCTAGGATGTATGAGAGGTTTTAAAATATTTATATAATGAAAAAAATATGTAAATAAATTAAAAAAATAATCTTAAAAATGATTCCTTATTTTATAGATTTCATGTAAATATAAAAATTTCATCATATAATAAAACTCAAACCCCCCAAAATTTATGATATTATAAATTTGTAAATCAAATTATTTAACAAATAAAATTTAAATATACCTCTAAAATGAATAGAAAATTAGATATATGAAAACATTCCCCTTAATTAAATTATTACATCACATAATACCCAATTTTTAAATACTTCTTATTTCAAAATGAAATGAAACATTATTTGAATAGTATACACCATTTAAATAAACATTGAGGAACATGTGGAATAGTTCTTTAAATTAAATAAATTTTGAGAGATATAAATTATCATATAACTAAAATATTGAGGTAACCTAAGATAATATTTATCTACATAATTTCCTTTCAGTTGAAATTTAATGCAAGTAACTGAAGAGTAATCTAAATTCCATTTAAAACAACATTTCTTAAAATGAACAAGATGATCATTGTTGGATTTTAAAACAAGCATATACATTTTCAAATAATTCCATACTTTTTAAAAAATTATCAAAATAATATTTTCACTTAATATCATAAAATATTATTATTAATACAATAAGTATAATTTCAAATCTTTTAATTTTCATAATTAAGATTCTTAGATTTTTCATCATGTTGAGAAATATCATCTAACAATAGATAAAATTTCCTATATTCCTCCTTATTATTTTTATAAATAAAATCCTTAAATTTACTATTATAAACCTTATGATTTAATATTTCAAGATCAAAATTTATTAACCTTTAAACATCAATAGATAAAATTTTATTTTCTTCAAAAATTTATTATATTCTGATTCAAGAGATAAATTTAAATCAATAATTTTATGATTTGTTTCATGATAATTAACATGAATATCATCAAAAATTTTATTATAAAATATATATGATTGGAAATCAGAAATCTAAATTGAATTATTGATATTATATGCATGTCCATAATACTCCTTTACTTCATTATATTTTGGCTCACACCCATGATTGAATTTATTTTTATAGAAATTTTGATTTTTTTCATCCATCACTCAAGTAGATATTTCCATAGTATTATTAAAAAATAGAATATAATTTTGAACAAAAAATAAAAAAATATTAATAGTGATAATTATATTTAATTAACGTTAGTCTTTGATACTTATTATTAGGTATCAATTTTGAATAATCAGAGAAACTAACTATCATTTAAAGAATGACCCTATGATACCAATTATTAGGTAAGATACAATGATGGAAAAAGGACTACATGTGGTTGATAGTCATTTATTAACATTATCAGATAAATTAAATACTAATTTTGGAATTTTGTGGCTTAAAATTATTAGGTGATTCTTTCTTAAAATAATCAGAATAGTGTATGTGTGAAAAACTTATCCAGAAGATTAGAGAGAAAAACCAAATGAATTTTTATACTAGTTCAGATATAAATGATCCCAATATATTGTTCACAGAATAATCGATGAAGTACAGAACCCATTATGAATGAGGGAGATACTTTAACATGGGAGAAATCTGAACCTAGAACTTTTACACAGTATGACTCCCAACCAAAGAATTTATGAGGAGAAACCATATACCTACACACACAGCTTCTTTTATGAGAATATAGAAACCCATGATTTCTATAATGAGAATCAAAAACCTAAGTTCAATATCTTTTGGTCAATTAAGCATAATTAAATACTACCTTTTATCGATGTTATAAACTACGAGTGGAATGATTGGGTGCATACAACTCTACCCATCCAAAAGAAGTAAATATAATAATTATAGAACCACTGGAGATTTGTAGAAAGTATATTATAGATTAAACACTTGATACATTCCTTTTAAATGGATTTTTATGATGAAGTATTAGTGTTTCAAAATTGGTACAATAATACACTTCAAGGTGGATTATGTTTAATAAGAATTTTTGCTTCCGTGAGAGTTTTCCATAAAAGATGTAAACAATATAGACATGATCACTTGACCGTCGAAAAAGTATGAACATATGTGATCATATTCTCTCATTATGAACTGGTCTAATATGAAATCAATTTTTAGATTCCATGAGTCCTTGAGTCCTTTAAATAAAAATATATTTTTAGTAAACACTTGAGAAAATTATTAGAATAATATAAGTGATAAACTAGATTATTGGGGAGAGAGAGATAGAGAGAGATTCTATAGCTACATAATAATAGCACAACTCATGATCGATATATAAAATATGAATAATAATTCAAATGAATTTTAAATCACCCAATATATAAGTTAAATTTTCTCTATAATAATAATTCAACGAAGGATCCCATGAAAATCACATATTTGAATTTGAAATATGAAATTCAAAAATGTAACATTTTTAAAAGAGCAGTAAACGTCTAGAGAGTATAAAACAATTAAAAACACAACATTAATGATTTTAAAACTTTTTTAAATGATATTAATATCACATAAAATTAATTTATAAAAAATAATATTGAAAAAAACATCATAATATAATAAAAATTATTTTTAGAGTTTCATTATACAATTTCATACATGAATATATAGCAGCCATAAATCCTCATAAAAATGTTTAAAACAATGAAAAAAGTTTATCATGGGTTCCAAATAATTATTATAAATATATTGTAATTATATCAATTTAATCATAACAAATAAACATGTTTTAAATCAATATATTAAAGAAAATGGAAAATGGATCATTTTTCATGAATGATTTATGTAAGTGATTTTTACATAGGTGTTTTTATCTACGTTATAGAATTATCCATGTAATGGAATCAACATGTGGGGCTCACTTACGAAAATTCATCATGTATGTGATTATTTTACATATTTTAATTTCTCACGTAAGAAAATTGTTTATGTAACCAATTCTAGAAAATTGTAAATAACAAGAATTCTCAAATTTATGAGCTAAAAAAGACATACTTAATGGAAGAATTAGCTTTGGTTCGTTTTGAATTATATTTATTAAAGTTCATTATATTTCCAAATAATCATTAATCACCTTAATCAAACATCTATATCTCAATTTATAATAAAAAATAAGAAAATAATTGGAAAATACAATAAATCTAACTGAAAGATTTTAGTGTATTCAACCGTAATTTAAAAAATTCAATAAATCAATTATGAATATTATGAATGAAATTAATATTAATAAAATATTCAAATATTAGAAAAAATAATCACCAAATTTTGAGTTATTTATCTAAATATATGATCAAAATATAAATGTAACTTCATTCTTGAAAAACATTTATGTGGATTCGAAATCAGCTATGTGAATTTGGATTTGGCTGTAAGGTTATGGAATTGGTGATGTAATGAAAAGTTATTTTTCTGTATGGGTACAAAAAACATTTATAAATGATATATTATGGTCTCAAATGACTTATGTGTCCTAATAACTCAAAATAAGATTTATATAACTTATTATGAAAAATCAAAACGTGAAATATAAAAAATTTATTAGTAAATAAATATTATGATATGATCAAAGTTAAGAATACTATAATCAATACAAAATTAAAAATATTAATAATTTAAAATAAATTTAATAGTGAAAAAATTAAATTATAAAAACATAAAGTGGTTAAATGAGACACTCAAAAAGCAATACCTGATGGAGTTATATAGTATTTTCTAGTACAAGCAAGGGACATGAATGTTTTCAAACAATTTTTACATTTTGGATAACGAGGATGATAGATTTAGTGAGCATGCTTCTCTTTCTAGGGATACATTTCTATAATCTATTAAATTTATCATTAATGTTCAAAAATGAACAATGTATATTGAATTTGAAGGGGAAGTATTTCATTTTAATTTTTTTCAATCTATGAAATATAGAAATAAGGATCATTCATCCTCTCTAGTGAATATAATAGATTGGTTTTCAAATAAATTTTTTACTAATTTTTCATGCAATGAAACATCAATTTCTAAAATTAAAAATGAACCTTAGTTTCTTGTTAAATATTATGTGTATAATATACAAAATGTTCCATTCAAAAATATAAATGTTAAAACTATTGCATAAAATATTTTTTGAATTTAATATTATTCTTTTCTTTTTCAATAAAAATGGTGAAGCATTGAAATCTAATTAAACTACATATTTTTTCTTGAAAAATGATAATTTTGTATGTGAAAAAAAGTAATGATTTTTTTGAAACTATAAAAATTGCTATTAAAATTCATATCTTGTGTGTTGTTTTGAATCAGGAAATTGTTTTGGTTTTTTAAAATTACACATATTAATAGACTAAAGAATAACTTAGTGGTACATGATTTAATTTGAAATATTCAATTTTTGGGAATTAATTAAAAGATTAAATTTATGTTCTATGAGTCAATAAAAATTTCTATGACCACCAAAAACATCCCCCTTGTATTATAATTGAATCCACTACCTTAAAACATTAAATATGAATTTTTTCAAGAAAAATAGAAATTTACAATGATCGTTGCTAAATAATTTTCAGGGAATCAATAGAATCAAATTTTAGGAGCCCTTAGTAACATAAGAAATCAATAGGATGTTTATTACCTTGATTGGATGAGTTTAGGTGTTCATTTTTCATGGATAGAATTTTTTTAGAGAAAAATTCCAAACCAGTGATGCAATTTCAATTGAGATTGAATACAAAAAATAAAAGTTTTTTTAAAATTAAGTGACCAGATTCATAGTTACTAGAATAAGTTTTAGAATTTTTTTAGAGATAATTGGTGATTCCTATCCAAATACTTCCTAAAATGAGTTTTTTCACAATTTCAAAGAGAGAAATTGGTGTACCCAGTATGATTAGAATTCCCAGTAAATAGAGAGTGTGTATTTATTATAGCAAACAAAAAACAATAACTAAGAAGTTCCATTTTATCTAATATTTATTAACAAAGTTCTTGATATGTTAACTTATTAAAACACTAATATTTTCATTATAGAACCTTTAATTACTTTACAATTCACATTACACCTAAATATCAATAGAAAAACACCTACACTTTTAATTTTTAATCCCTTTCTTATATAATAATTCCTTATAGTTTGTGTAATTCCCCAGGAAAATTTTGAAGGTGTATTATTTATATCATTGATGAATTTTTATATTGTTTTATAGATTTTTTTATAAAATATTTTATACTCTGTTGATCTTATTTTCAAATCTATTTAAAAATTATGGTTTTTATTATGAAATCGTTCCTTAATAAAAATATTTCCCACTACTATAAAAAATTCCATTTCATAGTTGATTAGGGGATTCTTATTGGTCATGGGGTATCCAAATATGGAGTTCAAGTTGATCAATCCAAAGATTACTTAATTTCTTCACTTCCATACCCAAAACTACATGTGATATGTGTTCTCTTATTATACATTATAATATTTATAGGATATTCATAATGAATTTAAAAAACACATTTTCTCTTCCATATATTAATTTAAAAAAGTACAATTTGTTTTTAATAAGTGTTGTAGAATATCCATTAGATATTCAAAAAAATAGTATCCCCACGCAATTTTTATCCTCTAAAATGAGATATACACTTTGAGTTGATGTCTAATTCTTCTTTTTCCCCTGGTGGGGATTTTGAGTCAATATTTGTAAAATATTACTCATGTGATTGATTATACATCTAGGATTTTAGATCAAGTTCTATCCGTATGCACAAAATTGATAACGTTATGTTTTTCATTGATTTATCTTTGTAAAAGTTTAGATGTTATTTTTTAGGTTTTATGTGATAGTTTTCATAAAACATTTAGAAATCAGTTTTTTAAGGAATAAACATGATGGAAAACATGGATTGTTAAGATGTATTTTATTTTTATAAGATTTTTATGTAGAAATAGAGGATTATAATGAAATTTAAAACCTTATAGATAACTATTTGATTAGACTACCCACTATTCAAGATGAGAAAAATCATATCTATCCACTCATTAGGGAAGCCTTTCTTGATTATGTGTTTCATGATGTTAAGAGTGAGACACCATGGTTTATAGATCATATAAATTACTTATATACTAATGAAATAACACATTTGTTTTATAAGAAAAATGTTTTTATGTTTGTGAGTGAGGTAAAGAAATATATTTTGGATGACCCTTATTTACGCCATATGGGATGTAACTAAATTATATGTTTATGTATCCCAAAATCCAAATTCCAATCAGTACTTATTTTTTACCATATAATAAGTTTTTGGGGTCACTTCAGACCCCAATAAACTAGTAGAAATGTAAATAACATTATCTTATGTTGAACCATAATTTTTTGAGATGATTTTTTATTTTTTAGAGCTTATAAAATGCTAGTTTCAAGGTAAAAAATCTAAGAGGAATGAAGTTAATCAATAATCCCTTTTTTGTGGTTTATTTTATCTTTTACGTATATATTTTATGGGACTATTTCGTAATTATTTTGGGTAAATTTATAATATAATTTTTTTACTATGTATACAAGTGTGTGGGGGCTATTCCCACAAGATCTAATGAACTAAAAGTTATTGAAAATGATTTTAAAGGAAATATATTTTATAGATTTTCCTTCACAAATCACATCATCACCAATCAAGGTATAATTTTTTATAAAATAACATTTTAATATAGTTTAAGGAAGATTGGATTTTTTTCTATACTTTCAGTACCCTATTATCTTAAAAAAATAAAATGGATGAATTTTCAAACAGAGAGATCAAGAATATTTTGGAAAAAAAAATCCACCATAATATAAAGGAATAGATTTTAATATTGGATTATTTTGTTTTTTATTCTAGGAATACCTTAAAAAATAAAATTTTGATGTCACTATTTATTCTTGTGTATGTAAAAATAATTTCACTTACTTATGGAGTTATAATAGAAATATTTTTCAACTATTAAAACCTATAACATGAATCTCATTAAAATTGGAAAAAAGAGAAAATTGCACTAGAAAGAGCTATAAGAGAAACCAAATAATTCATACGAAAACTCCATGATATACAAGGATAAAACCCAAAAAAATCATGATTGAATGATCCTAAAAAATCAAAAAAAAGTAAACGTTATTATGTATGAATCTAGAATGAATATATTTCAATGTATTTTCTTCCTAATTGTATTCCCCTTTCATTGTTACACATGTTTTTCATTTGGTTCTATAAATATTTAAGAAAAATGTAAAATAGAATCATTCACAATAAATGGATTAAAATTTAAGCTATTTAGAGGAAAATTTCAAGAGCCTCTAGGGGATAAGGTCGATGTTCGAGCTACTGAGTACAATCGAACAATGAGTCATGTCATTCCTTTTCATTTTTTTGATTTTTATAAACTTATTAATTATTACTTTTCTTATAAATGGTTTGAAAATGGGAAAATTATAAAAATCTTTTATAGGGGTGGAACATTCTTTTCTAAATTATAATTTTAAATTTTGTGATATTTTTAATTTTGATTTCCTACTTTTGTCTCATTTTTATGTTTTTATTTTTCATTTTTTGATATAATTGTTATGATCTAAATAAATACTTATTTATGTTTAGAAACTCTTGTTAATAATTTAATATAATTAACTCATAGAAAAATAAAATTTAAATTAATGTTGCAATTTTTATTGTATCATGTTCAAAACATTTGGAAACTCAAGAAAAGTCCTCAAAAACATTGAAACCCATTCCATAAATCACTTCCAAAATTTTTAAATTACCTTACTTGGAGTTTTATGAACCCTTTTATATATTCTTTATAATAACCTCATTTCTTGAGGGAACTACATAATTCTTGATTTAACTAGAACTTTATTTGTTTCTAGTGAGATTATAATGATTTAAGGAACTTATAGGGGAATATATTTCTAAAACCATCCTTTTATATTTTACATAGTCTTAGTAGTACTATGATAGATATTGGAGGTGTTATAGAAGATATAAGAGTGTTATATCCATTTATAGGGTGGTAACACTATAGTGGTGGGAATACTGATAGTTGATTTGATGTTTTCTTGGGGGCTTAAAAGTGGGGTAAGAAATATTGGCCTTGTGTATTTATTGGTTGTCCATGGAGTTTTCCATTTAGTGTTGGGGTGAAATATTATCTATAAAAAACTTATAAGACCATTTCAGATGGGGATTTTCATGGCGTCTCCACCTATATGGAAGTGACATGGGAAAATGGCTTGGGGATCCTGTTTTAAAAGGGCATTGGGTGAGGAGCTCAGAGGGTCACTCAATGAGAAATGGTTAAGATGGAGAACCCCAAACCATGAATATGGATGTGGGGGTGTGTGAGGTGTGTGTTAGATTTAATCCATATGATGTAGAAGGAAATGTTAAGCTAAATCTCATCATTCCACTGTGTTGGGAGTGGTGAGGTGGGAATGAATAAATGTCTCACGCAACACTATAGTGTTTGGTCATGGTGAGCACCTGACGCTGGAATTCCCCAGACCACTTTGTGGATGAGTATATATTGACAGACAAAATAGTTCAATGTGGATTATAGTAAATGTGATAATTGAGGGTTCAAAGTCATGGATTATAGTTCAACCTTTAACTGTAAAACTATATGGTTTTTTTGTGATCCCCCACACGGTATTAATGACTTTAGAAGCCTCCCATGTAAATAAGGGAATCTTGAATACATTGGTTCAGTTTTTTTACTTATCCCTCGATCCCTAGCTGGTCCCTTGACCTCTCCTCACCCACAAACACACCTCATCATTGTTTTAACACCTTGGTTGATCTTAATTGACGTATTACAAATAGATGTACTCCCCCTTTACCCACCTTTTCCATTATCCACGTTCTTCTTCATTCTAGATTTTTTTGGTTGGATATCCACTTTTTTGGTTTGTACATCAAGAAAGTCTAGATTGTACATTTTTTGGATAGGTTCTGATGGGCCTCCCTTGGTTTTGGTGGTGTCCCCTCATCGGTGGTTTATTCTTGATCATCCATTCCTTCCCAAGAATTTAAAATATCTTACTAATGTATGGGATAATTGTTCTCTCCTTATTATGTTCATCTATGTAAATTTCCTTCTTTTTTATTCCCTTTGTTGGATGGTATGATTTCAATCAAGATGGTAAATAATTAGATCATAAAGACCCCCATGTGAAAGGAATAATTAATTTTGTATTTTTTATCAGTGTATCATAAATTAAATGTATAAATAATTCTTAAATGAGGATATGATAATGATTTGAGGATTTTTAGGGATTCATGCAAGTCCATAAGTTTTTTAATGGGTTACCAAGATATATTGCACTAGAAAATCATGAGGCTATGACATTTTAGGGTTCATGTTTATAAAATTTAAAGAAATATTTAATTATATTTAATTCATATCAATACATCCATGTTTACATGTTATGATTGGAGATATGATCATAATGTCTAGAAATGTGCAATTTATATTTGGAGTATGAATGTATCACCCATAATTTCAAGAACATTAAACTTTATTTATGTATTTTACTTGTATAAAGTGATTGGGTTATATTTCAGGAGGATTAGATGAACTTAGGCATTTTTTTTTTGATTTTTTAGAGGTTCTTGATTTGATCACTGTTAATAGAATCCATGAATCTCCTTCTAGGAATTCATGAAACTGAAATAGTATGAATTGGGTGGGTGTATGGTAAGGTTCAAAGTATGGCCACACCATGTGGCCACCATTGGAAACCATTCAAGGTTGGAAATAACGATATTTTAATGTTGGTGAAATTTTTTTCTAATTGTGTGTTCCAACTATGAAAGGAGTATTTAGAGAAATGTATTGTGCATGGTTAGTGCATGTTTTGACTGACTATGTTCCTTAACTATGAAATATTAAAAAATTAGATTAAAAAATAATGGATCTCACTTTATTTAGCCCATTTATCCCTCATTTTCCCCAAAACAGGTTAGATCTCAAATTCATCTCCCTCCCAAGGCTGTAGATACCATTCCTTTCGATCTGGGAGTAATGCATATGTGAATCTCGATGTCTTAGAAGACTGGATTCCTTGGTAAGTTTTTGTTCATGATTTATTCCTTATATTTCAACTTCTTCTTACTCTTGGTTTCATGGGTCTAACATTTTTTGGATATATTCATGCTATGTATGTCAATCATGGGTAGATATGGTTGTTTTTTTGAATGGAACTAGATCTCAGGTTGTTTTTTGGAGTTGTAAGTTTATTTTCAAGAGTTTTATGCCTTTATTCATTTTCAACAAACTATTTGAGGTATCTGGCTTCAATCTCAACTCCTCATGTTTAAAACATGAAGTGTTGATTTATAATTGGTTGAATTACTTGAATTGAATTGTGAAATTTATATGTAATTCTTGATGGAAAATCTCTTTAATAATCATTTTGTTAACATTTAGAAAATGAATAGTTTCA
Organism: Viscum album; assembly: GCA_963277665.1. NCBI lineage: Eukaryota > Viridiplantae > Streptophyta > Magnoliopsida > Santalales > Viscaceae > Viscum > Viscum album. Next base: position 286,010 of record CAUJRU010000687.1, on the reverse strand, counting down.
TGGAAAGCTATCTTGATTTATAATTCTATAATGATGATTTTAAAACTATGAGTATATTTTATTACATGGAAATGGTTTTTCATAATGGGTTAAAGAATGATTTATTTATGTAATTATTTTTAATAACAGAATTTATTTTATTTTAATGGAATGTCATGTGATTTGGTATATTTGGTTAGTGTGAGTTCATTTCATTGATGTGACCCTAAATAATCGGTGTGTACCATTGGGTTATAATTATGTGACCCTATATAGTGGATGTATGCCATTGGGAATTTGAAAAATTGTTACCTTGTGAAAACATAGTAGATAAAAGAGTGACTTCTCATTATTATGGAACTATCTCCTGGGGATTCCTATGTGGATGTTTTTTTGTGTGGAATGGGCATGGAAATAGATTTGAGAAATTGGTTATAAGGACATGTTTGGATTCCTCCTTTATAAAACTATTTGTTTTGGAAAACTATTTTTGGATTTGATATAAACTACTTTAAATAGATTAAAATATTTTATATGAATATAATAACATGTTATATGCAAGTGTAATGTGTAGGGGGGTCATTTGAGAAAATACTAATAATTTTTTAACTCACCCCCTTCATGGAAACATTTTTGAATTTGCAGATGTTTTATATCGATAAATTGGTAAAGGAAAGGAATCTCATTTCTTTTGTGATGCAACGAGATACCATGAGAATTGAATGCATAGTTGGAGGTTAGAGAAGTTTGGGAGTTTTTGAGATAATTACTTTCACGTATATGTGTTTATTTGGTCTTGGTTTCCACATTTTACTCTAATACAGTTTTTTTTGTTTGGTTTTATTTGAGTTGTATTTTATACCCAATCATTGAATAGGGATTGTTTGGTTATTGATATTTTGTTTTTATTGGTCATTTTCAAAAGGGAAAATAATCCAAAATTGTTTATGAAGAACCTGGAATTTATGTCCTTCTTTTGTTATTGTGGGGATGTCACATATGTCCTAGTAACAAACCCACTACCTCTTACCAAGATAATGGGTGAGGGGTGGGATGTTACAAATGATATTACTTTTTTTTCCCTAGTGTTGATAAACCAGTCTTGTTTAGTCATTGAGTTAGTGTGGTATCAAGGAGTAGGATCATAGGAACATCAAATGAAGAGCATAAAAAGGTATATCCAACCTATTTATGTTTAACTTCTTGTTATTTTTTAATTTCTGTATATGAGTGTTTAAAGCACTTCTAGGAGTTTCAACCTCATCATAATGGGTTTAGCTAATGAGACAAGCATGAAATACATTGATAATAATGATCTATTATTAGGATTTTATAATTCATTTTGAGTAATTATTTATGAATTTTTAAAAATGTATTTGTCTTTTCGTATTCTTGAAAATAGTTTGACTTTCAATTACCATGAATAAATTTTCAAAAATGATTTGGAAATATAAATTGATGACTTTTGGATAACCTTGTTATGATTGGTGTGATGTGGTAAATTTGAAATTTATAAGCCATTAGTCGCAAGAGAGTGAGACTAAATGAATTTTATTTTGGTGATATCAATTGGAAACTAGTTGGCATCGTAGAAATCAATTGGATGAAGATGCAAAGAATGGGGTTTCACATAGGCAATAGGTGAACTGATACTTAATCAAGAGTATTTTCCAAGATTTTTTGGTTATAAAAAGAGGGAATATAAAAAATGAACCATGAAAAGTGTATTATTCATTTCATTTCCAAAATAAAAATCATCCCATATTTTGGGGTGATTCAAAAAAAAGAAGTGTGGATGAGTAGGATGAATCAAATTTTAAATTTACATAGCATAACAGTTGAGCTAAAGGTGATGTTGGCAATGTATATGATTTAGGATCTAGCGTGCCAGTGGTGGGATTTCATATTTCATGATAAATTAGAACAAAATATTTCATGGGAGGATTTTGAAGAATTTTTTAACAAAAAAATATATCCTCACACTTTTATAATTGATATAATAACAAATTTATGAAGTTTGAAGTAATAGAACCTCATAGTGACAGAGTATGTGAATAAATTTATGAATATTGTTCTCTTTTCACCAGAAGTTGATGCAAGTGTATCCATGAGGGAATTCATATTTGAGTCAAGGTTGAGTTTGTATACATTATCAGATATTTTTTGTGATTTGTGTAATGGAATATACAAATTTGTTCAATATAATAATGGTGTAAGAAAGATAAATTTCAGGTAATATTTTTGGAGGAAGGATATTTATACCTTTTGGAAACTGTTGGAACAATACTATTGGGAATAAGAGGAAGAGGGACACCTATTTTCATGTTAGGGGTATGACTTAAAATCAAATAGCGGGATTAGTGAATCTTTATCCTAAATGAAAGAGTATGACAAAATATTTTCATTATTGTTCATTTAAACATATGAAAATATATTTTACAGAACCACATAGAGCATGTCAAAATTGTAACCAGAGGTGGAATATTTAGAAATTTTGTCACATTACTCGAAGGTCAGGTTCTAGAGACATGTCTCATGTTTTTAAATCGTCTTATTATTTGACGAGATGAGTGTTTTAGAATAATTATCATTAGTATAACCAAGCATTCCATAGTTATTCAAGTAATAACCTAACTCCTTAACTAGTGCAATATCAACTGGGTAATAAATATCATAATATAGAAAGTAGGAAATTATATAGAGCTTCTCAGGTAAACATGGATGATCAATTGGTTCCTTCAATAGTGAGTGGTATGATTTCTTTTAATTTTACCAATATGAAAGCTGTGTTTTATATGGGAGTATACTATACATTTATTTCTTATCATGTTATTAATCTTCATGGTTTTCATGTTGGGATGATTCCTATTCTTTTAAACTTCAATCTTCTCTTGGCCAAAGATAATTTTGAGCCTTTATATGCAGATCTTGTTCTATAACTATGGATGGGGTTGAATTCATTATGGATCTATCTATTCTTATTATTTTTTTATATTAATTAATCCAAGGTATGGTTTGGTCTACTATATTCAAATATCACAACAGCTATTATAACTGAACGGTTAGTTTTATAACTGTATATAGAGTTGAGAATCTCTTTAGAGGAGATCAGAATTTGAAATCTAGTGGAGCACGATTGTATGAACCAATGGGGAGAACTATCTATTAAAATATTGAAGTGTTGACCTTAGTATTTGTGGATGAGGTTGGGAGTAAATATGTTTCAACTGTAGTGGACCAGTTTCATGATTTTTTTATCGATAATTTCTATGAGTTTAGACTAAAAAGATAAGTGGATTTGACAATTGATCTCTTACCAGGGAATGGTCCTTTCTAACTTCCTTCTCATTTGATGGAACCAATAGAATTAAGGGAATGGAAATATTAGTTGGATGAATTTGAAATAAAATGGTTCATTTGGACTAGAACATCTTTGTGAGAAGCACCATTTCTTTTGGTGAAAAAGGTGGATGGAACTCATTATCATCATTTGGATTATCGTAATCTTAACCAAGTTATGATAAAGAATGGGTATCCTATACCACACAAGTATGATCTTTTAAATAAATTTTTGTTATCTATTAAGTTCTCTAAAATAGAATTATATTTATGATATTACCAACTGTATGTTCGGAATAAAGATATTCCAAATATAGATTTCCAGACTACATATGGCCATTCTGAGTATGTGTTATATGCCTTCTAATCTTACAGATTGAATATTTTTCTTTATGGAATTGATGAATTAGAAATATCAATGGGGTCTGGATTATTTTTTGTGGTATTTGTGGATGAAATACTGGTGTATTATAGGAAAAAGGTTGAGTATGAGAAACACTTCATGATATTATTGGGTATCTAGAGGGATCATCAACAGTACACCAAACATTAATTTTTTTATTTTTGGGATATAATAGGTATGTTTCTATGTTCATGTAATCTCCAAAAAATATGTTTATGTGGATCCAAAAAAGATAGAGGTTTTGATATCTTGGAAACAGCCAAATAATGTCTTTCATATATGAAGTTTCCTTATTATGGCTGCTTATTACCAAAAAAATTCATAACTTTTCAAGATAATATTTATTAATGATATCTTTGAAAAGAATAAATGTTCCATTCCTCTTGAATGATGAATTCAAGAAGTATTTTCAAGTGTTAAATTTTAACCATACATTAGCACTGAAATTGATATTTACAAAATGAGGAAAGGTTATATGGTGTAGTGTGATTATTTGTGATCTGGATTGGGGTGTTTTCTCATAAAAAGCGGACATTTTTTGGTTAAGACATAAGGTAATAATGGTTTAATGTGAATAACTAACCAAAAAAAGATTTGGAATTAGCTGTTGTAGTCCATTCCATGAAGACATGACATCATTACATCTTTGTTGTGAAATTTATAGTGTTTATAGATCATAGGAGTTTGAAACACATTTTATCAGAAAAAGTTTTGAATCTCTAAAAAAGAAGATGGATGGAATATCGTAAAAAATTATCATTTGACTTAATGTATACATATGGAAAAGGGAACATAGTGTTGGATGAATTGAGAAGGAAAACATATATTCAGTTCACTAAAGAAGCTTCATATTAGTGGTAGTTAATGTCAGTTATAGATAAAATGAACTGGGATTGGGGGGACTTAGGAAGTGTTGTGGTTTCATTTCTAGTTTCTTTTGTTCTTGAGTTGGTAGATAAGGATAAAAAGGCATAGAAATTAAATTTTGAATGTGTGTATATGAGGTCAAAACTCAATAGTGGGGAGACCATTGAGGGATGGAATCTTGAAAAAAGATTTGTTTTGTGGTTTCGAGATCGGATGTTCAAACCATTAGCTTTTTATGAATAAATCCATCATGATTAATACAATTCAATATCGGGTTTTCTTCTCAGAGTAAAAATAATTTAAAAGGAATTTAAAGAACAATTTTGGTGGGATTACATGGAAATAAAAGAGGAGGAGTTTGTTTGGATATACCTCACATGTCAGCCAGTTAAGGTAGAGAACCAATGACCAATACATATGCTACACTCTTTTAATATTCCCATGTGGAAATGGGGGAAGCTAATTATGTATTTTGTTATAGGTTAACCAAATATGGTTCTGAAACACAATTCTATATAGCTGATAGTTGAACAGATCAAAAATGTAGACCATTTCATCTCTATTAGTGAAAACAATATGGTGAAAGACTTTAAAAAAACTTATATCTAAGAAGTTCTAAAAAAGTAATGGCATACATATTTCAGTAGTATTAGAATTTGATTCGAGGTTTACATCTCATTTTTAGAAAACCATGGAACAAGTCCATGGGAAAACATTGACTATGAGCACGATGTATCAACCTCAAATGGATGTACAATCCTAAATAATGATAAAAAAATTTGGAAGACATTCATGGGATAGTTTAATCAATTTTTGTGTCTTATTAGAGGATCACATACCATTAATGTAGTTTTCATATAACAACTGTTATCAAGCCTTGGTATATATTTCCCCTTTTGAATCATTGTATGGTAATCCCTATCATTCATCACTTTTCTGGGTAGAAACAAGAAAAAATTAACTAGTTGGGACAAGGCTTATACAAGAGACAATAGAGAAGATTTAGTTGATCATAAAGAGTATCGATATGACTCAGTGTTATCATGAATCATATCTGTATCATCATCGATGGCCATTGTTGAAATGGGAGTAGATAGCTATTGGTTTTTTTAAAGGATGACCAGAGATGGTTTAGAAACACAATTCCATATGGGTGATAGTGGACCAGATCAAAAAGTCGTAACATTTCATGCATATTAGTGAAACCAATATGGTGCAAGACTTGTATAAAATTTACAACTAAGAAGTGGTAAAAAGTCATGGAATTCCAATTTCAATAGTATTAGAATGAGATCTGAGGTTTACATCTCATTTATGGAAAACCTTTGAACAATCCCATGGGACATCATTGACTATGATTACGGTGTATCAACCTCAATTGGTTGTACAATCCTAAGGATTGAAAAAAATGTTGGAATACATTCTTTGGGCTTTTGTAATCAATTATTCTATCTTATAGGAGGATCAAATACCATTAGTGGAGTTTTAATATAACAATAGTTATCAAGCCATGGTATATATTTCTCCTTACGAATCATTGTATGGTAATCCCTATCATTCTCCACTTTTTTGGTTAGAAACAAGATAAAATTCCCCAGTTGGGAAAAACCATATACAAGAGACAACATAAAATATTCAGTTGATTTGAGAGAGTATATATACGACTAAGAGTTATTATAAATCATATTTGTATCTTCATCGATGAAAATTTTCACTCATGTTGAGTGATCATGTGTTCTTGGGGATCTCTCCAAGGCTTTGGCATTGTCATTTTGATAATAATTTCATGTTATCTTCTTCATTGAAAAGACCTTTTTAGATACTTGAATGGGTTAGAGAGGTGGCATATTGGTTGGATTTCCCACAATGTTTTTGTTAGGTGAATAATTTGTTTCTTGTATCTCAGTAGAAGAAGTATTAACCTAATGTAGTCCATGTGATTAGATGGGATCTTTTGACCTAGATCTAGATGCAACAATTTTTCCTAAGTTGGTGTGGATTATGGATATGAAATAGAAAGTCTTGAATGAGAAAACCATTAGTCTAGTGCTGGTTTTATGGAAACAAGGTCAGATCCTGGATAAAACATAAGAGTGTGAGAAAAACATGGTAGAGGAATGGCCTAATCTCTTTTAGGAAAATGGTGTTTCTCTACATTCTAGGGATGGAAAGACAAATGGTGGAGAGAATATAGCTCCCCTGATTTTAGGTACATGGCCTTTTCATTATTTTTTATGTATATAAAGTGATTAAGTTATGTTTTCGGAGGTTTGGAGGAGACTTGGATTTTTTTATCTTTTTAGAGGTTAAACATTTGAGCATGATTAATAGAATCTATACAACACCTACTAGGAAACTATGCAACTGAGATAGTTATCACTAGGTAAGCACTCAATTTGGTGCATGGTTTTCCCAAACTATGTGGCCACATAAGAGAAGCCATTCATGGTTGGATAGAGGGGAATAACATGGTTATTGAAGAATTTTTCTTATCATGTAATCCAACCATGTGAAGGGTGATTAGAGGTAGTGGATTTTGAATGGTTAGCGTATGGCTTTCCTAATAGTGTTCCCAAACAGTTAAATGTTAAAAAGTAGATTCTAAAATTATGTATATCACTCATTTTAGCCACAAAATCTCTAATTTTACCCCAAAAAAGTCACATATCAAGTCCCCTCTCTCCCAAGGTTGGGGATACCATTCCTTATGATCATGGAATGAGCCATAGGGGAATATATGTTCATTGGAGGACCATATTCCATGCTAAGTTTCCATTCAGGTATGTTTTCCTTATATTTCTTCTTCATCCCTAGCTTGGATTCATAGATCTAATCCATTGGGGATATATTCAATTTATGTATGAAAATCATGGTTTGATTTTATTTATTTTTATATGGAACAATATTTATGGTTTTCTTTTGTATTTTTAAGATGAGTTTCAGGTGTTTATTGTCATTCTTTATTTTTTCCAAATTTTGCGAGGCAGGTGGATTCACTCTTGACTCCTCTTGTTTAAAACTTGAAGGATTGATTTAAACATTGATTCAATTTCTTGAATTTAATTGTGAAACTTATGTGTGATTATTTATTGAAAACATCTTATTGGATGGTTTTGTGAGATTGTGGAAAATGGATGGTTTCATAGAAATTGGCCTTGGTTTTTAATTTTAAACTGATTATTTTAAAATTATGAATTTTTTTTAGATGTAAATGGTTTATTGGAAAAAAATTTACAGAATTGTTTTCAATAAATCAAGTTTTTTATTGAAATGGATTGGCATGGGTTTTTGAATATTTGGTTGGTGTGACTTCGTTTTGTTGATGTGACCTTAAATAAGGGGCATGTACCAATTGGGTATAATGATGTGACCCTATAGAATAGGTGTGTTCCATTAGAGAACATGAGAAATTGATGCCTTGTCATAATAAGGTAGGTTAATGGGAGACTTCTCATGAGTATGTAACTTTCACCTAGGAATGGATGTGTGGAATGGGTAGGCCAAATGGATTTCAAAAATGATTTTTTTATACTTGATTGGTTAGTTTCCTGGGAAAATTTTTTGTTTTAGATTTTTTTCAACGTGATATAAATATATTTAAATTGTCTAAACTATTTCATATAAATGTGCTAACATTTTCTTTCCTAGTGGCATGAGTATGGAAGTCATTTGAGAAATCATACTTCATATTATACTCTCCCCCTGTTGGGGAACATTAGTTTTCTAAGATGTTTTATATTGGTATATGGGTAAAGGAAAACTATCTCATGTCTTTAGTGATGCATTATGATACCATTATCATGGCCTATGGAGTTGGACCTTGAAGTAAGTTGGGAGTTTATTATATGATTCATTCCATCTCTGTTAGTTTTTTTTGTCTTTGTTTCTACATTTTAAATTGAAATAGTTTGGTTTGGTTTGGTTTCCATTAAGTTTTATTATTTAATAAGGTATATTACAGAGGGTGTTTGGTTATGGTTATTTTGTTTTCATTGTTTATTTTTAAATGGTAAAACCATCTCTCAATGGTTTATTAATCCCTAGGCATTTAAATCCAGTCTCTGGTGTCATGGAGAGGTCACCTAAGGCCTAGTAACACTCCCAATGCATCTTTCCAAGCGAATGAATGAGGGAAGGGATGTTACAATAATTTTTTTTATAACATTTGGATAAGAATTCATAAAAATAATAAAGTGAGGGGAGTTTATTTTAAGTCCATAAAAAATGTATTTCCATTTTTCAAGATAAGAATTAAATAATTATTAGAAAACTTTAGAAGAAGTGGAATTAATATATTTTTCATATTATGGATTTGGTTTCATGTGATAATTTTATATCAAAAATTAAATATAATTTCTCTAATTATTATTAGTATGATAATAAAAAAAGTGGGAGAACCATGAAATCTGAACCATCTATTTTAACCCATCATATGTGTGTGTAATCTTAACCACATAGGGGAACCATCAAAATCGGCTAGGCATATTGGTAGTGTATGGTGTGAGAACATACACATGAAAAGAAGAATCAAATCTATGTCATGTTTTGGAATAATTAAAGAGATGTTAGCATGTGGAGGTTCTAATTGAGTCCTAGAGTAGAGAGAGATACTCACAACTAGTTTTCATAGAATACATCCTTTTTTATTAAATGATGGAAGCATGGGAAATCTATCGATATGGAATCCGTGGGACCTGAGGTACAATTACTCCATTTAAAAGTTAAACATATAAATTAGGTCATTCAATTAGATAACTTCATGACATCTAGTCTAGATCGACACTGTCTTCAACCATGATCCATTATATGGATAATGTATTCCTGTATTTGAATTCCATAATACCTTATGGTCAAGCCAATCATTCAATTTCATGAGGGATCTCATATCGTGGTCCTCTACACCAGGTTATAAAGAGTTCTATTCCACGATAACAATTCTTGAACACGCAAGTATATCACGTTTTGGTGATTTGGTACCCATATTTTACCATAATCATGATCCAACCAAGCCTAAATAAAGTAGATATTGAGATAAAAAATCTATGAACCTTCTACATGCAATCTACATCTTATATGAATGTTTTTTTAAATGAGCCTTAGTGGATAATGATATAATGTTTTTGTGTTTTTTTATAAGTTGGAATGAATGTTTGAGATTGAGTTTAAAGATAATAAAAAGCATACTGAAATCAAGAGATGCATGATATTGACCAATTATAATGAAAGAAAGATGATACAAGAAATATTAATGTAACAAAATTATTTATCAACTGACCATAAATTTGGCACATAGGTTTTGATATATTTAAATTCCTTTTATACAACTAAATTTTTATAGATAATGTTATGAAAACTTCTCCAGTAAATACAGAGGAAATGATGAAGGTTTATGAAAAACAAATGATCCATTTTTTGAGGGATCTCATTTTCATAAAGAAAATAGATCACATTAAACCCTATCTGCTAGGTAGAGAACTGAGATAGTGAACTGTAATAGATACATGAGGAAGGATATATTTCACACTCTTATATACCTATTGTTACAAAGATTATAAGATTCTATGTTCTCTGTGAAGGATTACTATTCCATTGAGTCGATTTCATGCTCATTACTTACCTGAAAATCAGCAGTTTAGAGGATTAAGCTACTTTTGTAAGGAATAAATTGGGTGATATAATTTTATATATTAGAATTTGGGACACTACATACCTATTTTGGTTTGTGTCAGGAATATGGATAATTTGTGGAAGAAAAAAAAGGATAAATAATTCATTCACACTTGAATATAGATTCACTGAATATGATATGATTTGAGAACTAGATCCACTTTCATACAAGTTTTTGGGTAAATGATACAAGTTAGATGGAGGAGAGATAATAAATAGATTTTATAAAATGAACATACAATAATTAGAATAAAAAAGAATATGTAAAAAGGTAATGCATTATTAATTATTGTATGAATGTATTAATGGAGTCTAGAATTTCAAGATGAGCTACTCTAAGTTGTGCAATTTTATACATGCACAAAATATTATTAGAGAAAATAATTGTTTAGTTTAGGATCTTCATCAATAGAAGGAAAACATATCTTCTTGAGAATTTGGATATGAATTACATGATGACTCATTGCAGATTAGAAGAACTTGAGAAAACCTAGTAGACCAATGTATGATTCAATTAAAGTTCGTGAATAATTGTAAATAGGTATCCCAAATGATCCATTAAGTGTGAGAAGGAATATATACTTCATGTTGTGTAAAAAAACCTAGAGCATATAGAGATCTTACAATCATTAGATTAAATCTAATGAATGATTTTGTTACTGGGGTGTTTAACCAACAACTTAATAAGATATTATAGTTGTGTTTACTAACGAAATACTATTGTAATCACTTGTGGATATAGTGGAGATTCCCATTTTGGGAATATAACAATATTTTGATGAGTATTCTTTTATTCCAATCTTTATAAATACCCTGTACTAATATCACTTTCATTACTACAAAAAATATATTGAGGCTATGATATATTTTTTGATATGATCAATAACTTTAACTTGTTTGATAGGTTGAATTAAAAAAATTAATAAAATTAAACCACTAATTTACCCCTAGTGCACAATCTTGTGTGGGTCTCTAGAAGTTGTATAGAAGATAAGCTCCCCTCTAAATATCTAAGAAAATTTTTGATACAGAGAATCTTAACTCAATCAATAGATGAGTTGTTCTCACATTCAATGGTAATAATTATCATAGTTAGAGGAATATGCTACCTCCCTACCTCTTATCACTTGTCCTAGAAGTGAAATATGCTATAATATTTGGGTTTCCACCCATTATTTAAGATGATTATATGAATCAAGATGATAATTGAAATATGAAATTGTATTGGAATGATCAAAATTGCATCATTATGTCACTACAATTAAAGGCTTAAAAAAATATCATGGGTCTATGGACTTCCAAGGATATTTGGGACAAATTGAGAAGCATCTAGAAGGTAATGATAATATCAAGGGCGAATTGGTTGAAAAACCTTGTAATTTAGATGCTAAGGGGGTGAAGATCATTATAAAATCATCTCCATTATATCAAGTGGATGAAAAACGATATGTGTAGAAAGAAATCAAAACCATAACAAAGGTTTTGGAATTATGATCACCTGGTTAAATTTACCTATTAATTTCAAAGAAAAAGGTTGATAAATCTATATATGATTAGAAATACAATAAATTTCAAAAAAAGTAAATGGATAAGAAAAAGAATTATTAATGCAACTAGAAAGGAATTTTTACTTGAAATCATGATAAATCCACTTCATCATCAACTAGATCTTAAAACTATTAGTTTTTTTCCTAAAATTGTTTATGGATTTGATAAATAAAGTGGTGATGCTGATGGAGAATAAATGACATAGATGAATTGGAAATTGAGAGGTGATTTAGAAGAATGTATGAACAAAATTAAAAAGCTCAAAAAAAGAAATAAAACAATATATATTAGAAAAGAATAAGTATACTAATGAAAAGGAAGAACTGATCATGAAATAATAATATTATGTTGATGAGATCAAGAAGAACAATCATAGAAAAGGTGAAAAATAAAATATTTTCAATGATCCTAAAGAGAAGAAAATTATATAGGAATATGGACTAGGTGAGACACACTCAATGGTTCTTATTTTTAAAAATGTACTAAAGAATTTATATAATACTTTAGTAAGTTTGTTGAAGTTAATAGAGAATCTTCCCATATTAGTGAGATAAAGGATCTAACAAGGAATGTTAAATATGCACAAAATATGTCTCAAATAAAAAATGCTATTTCTAATAGTATAAGTGAAAAAAATAATTGTCAACTTTTTTTCACTTACAATATGAGTGAGACACTTTCTATTACACTAAATGGAGAGTTAATTATGTTAATAAAATATATCCCCCATAGAAAAATAATGCTCTGTTTGAAGAAGTTCAAAATCCACAAGTGTCTCGAGAAAATAATAATTTTTGTAGAAGATCTTAGTATAGAGATTTCTACTTGTTTTGTGGTAGATATAGAAATAATTCCTTCTCTTATTAGAATAAAACATCATTTTTGAAAATTAGGAATGAATAAAAGGGAGAGATATAGTGAGAATATGATAATATTTTTTTAAAGAAAAAAAAGTTGACCAAAATTCACCGTAGTTTCCAACAAAAAATTGGTAAAATACTAAGAGGAGGTTTGTGGTAGATATGAGTATGAGGGTCATAAATTTGAGAATTTCATGATTAGACATCCAAGAGAGATTCCTTGTGTTTTTAAGGGTATAATACATATAAATATATAAATTAATATTCACATAACATTAATACTTTCAAAAGAACATATGATAATCCCAAAGAAGCTAAAAAATATGAGAAATAGTACTTAGATATCTATCATGATCAGTTATGGATATACAATAAAATGAATAAAGAATATATGGATTTTAAATATAAATAAAAATAAGTGGTTTCACATGAATATGGTGTAATTTATTATATCGTTTCTTAAATGGTGATATGAAAATACATTGGGAATTTTTTCTAAATGGTGAAAAAAAGATTTAAAATAATCTATGTGAAAGGTGTATAAAAATTGTGCATGGGATATAGTTTTCTATAATAACCTACTAGAACAGTTAGAGACTATATAAATGACGATGCATGTATAATACAATGAAATTGTCTTGTCTCTTTAGGTAAATAAAATTTATTCACATAATTAATTTGTTCTATGGGAGAAGATGAGAAATCAAGCAATTAAGAATGTTGATATGAAAAGAACCTATGAGTTTATAAGTAATGAGAATTATAGGTTGAGAGAAAACCCCGATCCTTAGGGATACTTATATGTAATCTATGAGGACTATACTTGTTCACTTATTTATGTTTATTGGTATAAATATTTAGTGAATAGAATATTATAGATGATTCTCTTTAGGGGTAGAAAAGATAAGTTGACATTGTCAAGTATTCACTACAAGTTATTTTGTAATTTTTGAATCGATTTTTAAAATTGGAAGATGAATTATAAGAATCACTATCATATTCATACTAGGAATGATTGGATAATTATTATCAAGGGTGAGTTGATATTGAACTTAAAAGGGGAAGCTATATCTTTTTCTCTTGAACTTTCGGATGTGTTTGTTCGTATGAGTGCGAGCTAAATATATTTCATGTGGAATAAGTCATTTGAATTTTGTGTCACATGATAACTAATTTATGGATGACATTTATAACCTTTGTTATACATTCTTGTTTTATCCAAATAGCTTTCCCATGTACAGATAATGTTATGTAGCTAAAGTATCTTTGGTAAAAAAACATGTGATTTCATCCTTCTCTCACAAGTGGCTAAGGATAAGGATTTAAATGAATATTATTTCGTGATTACATGAGAATAATATTTATGAGATAATAGACCGTTATTTTACCATTTCATTAATTTTTAAAAAAGTTTATATAAGAACATTGAGTTTATAAAGTGAATTATTATTGAAAACTAATTCAAATGGGGGGATTGAGGATTCCTCCACGTTAAAAGAATAGTGAATATTGTATTTGTTTTCAATGTGTCATAAATTAATTGAATAAAGAATTATTAAAAGAGTATTTGATGATGCATGGATGGTTTTTATAGATTCATGCATGTCCATAAGTATATTAGGTTCTTCTATGAATAATGGAACTAGAAAATAATTAGGCTACTATCATTAAGTGTTCATGTTCAAAAAATTCAAGATAATATCATAATGGATATCATTATTGATAAGAAATCCATGTTTACATGTATTGATTGGATATTTGAAATTTATTTTTAAAATATGTGTTAATTATGTTTGTAGTATGGAAATATTTTACAATATTTGAATTGGGTATCATTAGATAAAGAAAGTGAGGAGAATTAATTTAAAGTAAATGAAAAATATTTTCCATTTTTCATTATTATAATTAGGGAATTATTTAATGACATTGGAAGGATAAGAAATAAATATGTTTTGAGATTTTGGATAGGGTTTCTTGTTATAATTTTATAGCACACGATACTTAGTATTTCTATAAGTATAATGAGTTTTATAATAATAAAAGGGGGATAAACATGCTATCCAAACTAGCTATCCTGACCTAGTATATGTGGGAGTTACCTCCATCGCATAGGGAACTAACATGGTCAACTAGTCCTATAAGAAATATATGGTGTAAGAACATATTCACACATAGAGGAATCATATTTATGTCATTGGGTTTCATCATGGAGGAGATGTCGACATGAGGTGATTCCAATGGTAGCCTATATTGGACCCAGATACTCACAACTGGTTGACATAGAATTTAGAATTTTTTATTAAGTAGATGAAGGATGAGAGATCTATCAAAGTGGTATCCTTAGGAAGTGGGGTTCTATTAATCCATTTTAATGTTTTTTAAACAAATTGGGTTATTTCAATTAGGTTAATTCAATCCATCATGTCTTGATCGATGTCATATTATACATTGATCTATTAGAGAGATACCTTAAACCATAATTTTTATTTTTTATTATCTAATGGTCGAGCTAAGAATTTATGTAAGAACCTTGTTCTTATTCTTGAGGTACGGGTTTCTTATTTTCCTTTTTCCTTATGTGTTTTTGAGAAAATATGGAAAATGGGGGAAAATCGAAAATTTTGTGACTAAATGCTGTGTACTTTCAACACATCATGTACTTTGGCCATGTGGGATGGGTACACAGGGCGTGTAGGCATGTCAGCAATGAAAGGTGTAAAAAAACTAACTACATGATGTGTATAGGGTATTTACACGCCGTGTATTCAGTCGGAAGGTGAACAGTAAGGCAGTGGTGGCAGCCGCTAGTGGAGCGACAGTACACTCCATGTAATCTGGACTACACACCATGTACTCATGTTGATAGATGAACAGTGTCGTGGTGGACAGAAGCTGCCAGAGGAAGAGTTAAAAAAATTAGAATTACATGCCCTGTACTAGAGAGTACATGCCGTGTAGTTTTTTTCAATTAAATTGTCCAGTAGCCTCCTCTGTTCCCTGATGAATCTTATAACGCTGGAGGAGAGCAGGAGACACGGCCGGAGCTTGGAGGATCTCACGACCGCACACTACGAACCTGATTCCTACACTGTCGATCTCCTTGGAACCGCGCGGGTAAGCTCTTCCTTCTCCTAGAGCCTTTCATACCAATTATTTATTAAGGAAAAGTTATTTGAGTTTGAACGAGATTATGTTAATCTTATATCTACTCCGTTCTCATTTGTTACGAGAGGTGTCGTTCACATATACCGATCAGAGACAATCGAGGTAGGTGGTCTGGTGCTTTTTTCCAACTATTGAGTTGAATTTGTGTATCGTTATGCAATGAACCCATGATTGGGGTGTCATATGGTTGTGGCCTTTGTTAAATTTTATCTATAATTGTATAGATAAACTTTTTATAAGTTAAAACTGCTTCTTGGGATCATTTCTTGGATCCTGTACCACCCCGGGGGTGCGTTCCTATGTTTAGTCGTCTGTCTAGGATACATGTGGGTATACCGTGAATTTTTGCATACTTTAAATTGCATTGAGTGAAATTGTATATAATTTCTTGCTTATATGTTGGTCTTGGACCGGTTACTTGTATATCCTGAGGGAAGTGTTCATTTAGCCTATGGGAAGCTCTTCTTATGCCCGTGGGAAGTAGATTTTATGTCTGTGGGAGACACCTTGTACACATGTCGAAAATATTATTTTTTCTTGTGGGAAATCACCTATGGGTCTCGATTCTGATTACCCGAGGGTAAGGATTGTATGTTTGAGGACAGTGTTATCAGGAATATTCACCATGGTGATTTTCATATATTGTACCTGCCAAGTTAAAGAACAGTCTTGGAATGGTTAAATGAATTTTAAAATTTCAATATAACTGGTAGAGTTAGTTACTTTTTAGTATTACATAGTTTATTGCATTTATTACTACACACTATTGTTGCACATTTTCACAGACAGTTGGGCACGAGCCTTTGGTGGGTGCCTACTAGGATTTATTTCTCACACCCTGTTTGGGTCTTGTCTTTGACCCAAACAGATTACATTTCTGCAGGTGTCAACAGGGGAAAGGGTCCCTATACAGGTACATGATTTTAATAGAGGAGTAGGAGAGCATGGGACCGAGCTTAGGATTGTGATGCAGTTGTGTTCTATTACTCTATTTTTTTCTATTTTATTGTACCTCATAATTTGATTTTTATTGTATTGTATTTTAGTGTATCATGTTCTAGCTGCTTTCGTAGAATTAGTGACATGCTACATCTTTATATATATGACTGGTGGTTCTCTTACTTCAGTTGTCCATTTCAGTTGTATATTGTTTATTGCATCCTCTGTTATATGATTTTATATTTTATTACCCTGCACTACACTTTGATAAATGAGGGCATAGTTTCTCCACTATCAGTCTTTGGCCCTCTCTACTAGTCGGTAGCCTCTAGCTTTTAAGGAAATGCGCTTGAGTTCATGTGACCAACTGGGTTTGGGGAACCCGGGGTGTGGATTCCGGGTCCGGGACATTACAAAGTTGTATCAGAGGGGTTATTTTCTTTGACTTACTGTTTGGAGCCTTAGTCAGGGATAGGATGAAAAATAGTAGTTGGTAATAAGCTGTTTCTCGGAGTAGCTTACCCATGTATAGGGAAAATCCAATCTACCACAATATTTCAATCGTTACTGGTTTTGAAATTTTACAGTTGATTTGATTTTCACCATTGGGTGATGCACTTGTAGTGTGTTGTTAATATGTTATACTTGGGTTCTTTTTAGTTGAAACCCGATGAGATGTGGTTATTCCATCTCACGAATCATTTAGGAATATTTTATAAATCACATGTCATGCATTATTTCCATTCCATGTAGGTGCATTAGAAATTTCATGTTGTTGTGATAGTTTTTCTGCTAGAAAATCATGTTGTTGTGATAGCTGATTGATAAATACCTGCTATTTGATAGGGTATTTTTGTGTGAGGTTGTTGATAGAATGAAAAACATTGTTTCTTGAGGAGTATGTGCCCTCAATAACTAGAATTTGATAGATCAATGACATGTTTACTTTTTTATAACATGTGTAAGATGCCAAGCATTGATTCTTGGAGAGTATGCGCCCTCACAGATTGGAATTTGGAACTTCGATGTTTGTTTCAGTGTTTTTCGGGGTTTTAGAGTAGTTTCTGAGGCTTACTGTCTGAAAAACCCAGGATACATGCCGTGTAGTTCCTTGGACACACGCCGTGTGTTCTCGTGTTCAGGAAGAAATGGAAATTAATTTTAAGTACATGTCGTGTACCATAAGTACATGTCGTGTAGTGTCTTACCGTGTCATAGACCGTGTGGTCGGGGGACACGGGGTAGAAAATGGCTTGGGAAAACATATCATGTACCAGTTGTACACGCCATGTAGTGTTGACCTGGTGTCTTCCTGGGTAACTAACAACACGGATGGAGGAAACCATAAGACAAACACGCCGTTTCTACTTTGGTCGCGCTGTGTAGTCTAACTCAGGTACCCGTATGTGCCACTAACAACACTGGTCGGTGTTATCATTCCTCGTATATGTCGTTTCCTCTAGGAACATGCCATGTAGTGTCAGACTTGTTGCCGGCTGTGTAGAGAACAACACAAGTTGGTATTGGGATCCTTTGAACATGCCATGTTTTGTTGGAAAACATTGTGTACTGTGGCCTGAGTATACAAGCCATGTCATGGACAACACGGGCCGGTGAATGCCTTTCAGGTACACGTCGTGTGCCTGTGGGACATGCTGTGTAGTATTCTTTTAGGAGATCCATGTGGCATAGCCATGTAGGAGGACTCAGGTAGGGAAGAAGGTTTCAAGTACACATCATGTGTTAAGACAACAAGCCGTGTAGTTGGGGTGATACATGACCAGTTCTGGCAGATGTACACACCCATGGGAAAGAAATAAGGGAACATGACTTGTAGTATTTATACAGGTCGTGCAGTCATTTTTTTAAATCCTGAATTCTTTATTCTACGGTTCCCTTCTTGGTCTCCTCATATTTAGTCTTTTATAAAATCTGATCTATGGTGTGCTTTGACCTTGTAGAGTCATTCCACCAAGATGACCATCGGTTGTTCGCCAAGAGAGAAGCAATGATTTTACTCCATAGCTGGTGGGCCATGGGCTACTAATGGATCCTCCAGTAGATCTAGATGAGGCACCATCCGTTATACCGGACACAGGCGCGGAGGAGCAGTTCCATGAAGGCTTTATGCGGTTCATGCAGACCTTCCAGGGAGCACCACAGGCGGCCACATCTATGGAAGAGCTGACTCGTATCTTCCAGTAGTAGCATCCATCTACGTTTTTAGGGGATGGCGGACCATAGGCTGCAGAGTCATGGCTGGATTCGGTGCAGAAAATATTCGATCATCTAGAGAAACCTACAGGGCGGAGGGTCATGCTCACCACATACATGCGGTGTGATTCTACCAAGAGGTGGTGGGATGTTACCACCTAGTCTGAGAATCACCGAGACAAGTTATGGTAATATTTTCAGTCATATTTCTATGAAGTATTCTTCCTGGAAATGCTGAGGGAAGATCGATCTCGAGAGTTCATGAAACTGCACCAAGGCATCGTGTCAGTGATAGATTGTTTTTCCCGCATCACCGAGCATTAGTGTTTTGCACCCGTTTTGGTAGGGGATGAGGCGTTGAGGGCTCGATGCTTTGAGGATGGTCTTCAGTATGACATCTGAGAATTGGTGAACATTTTCAGGTTGCCTACGGTACATTCCATTGTGAACCAAGCACTGATTACGGAGAGAAAACTATGGGAAGATAGTGGTTTGGGATAGGGTGGTTCGACACAATTTTTTGGTACTATTTCTACTGGTAAGAGGAAGAGACAGATGGATTTCTCCCATGGTGGAAGTACTAGCCAGAAGAATACTTCAGGTGGAAAGGTCATGTGCTACCAGTGTGGTAAACAGGGGCACAAGACACCACAGTGTCCACGTGACCAAGTGGAGTGCTGATCTTGCAGCAGGGTGGTTCATCTCTAGCGTTTTTGCAGGGCGTTTACACCAATGTCTAGTGAGAGGGGTTTTGTGCAAACTTTGTGTGTGGGAGGAGGACCAACAACTTCTTACCAGTCAGGAAATTGGGGTACGTCAGGGCGTGCAGGCAGAGATAGTGGTCGTGGCCGTGGTAGCCAGACACCAGGATCTCAAAGGCAGCAGGGTGGGTCAGCTCAGCGTAGCCAGGCTATATCGCAGGGCCGCCACACTGGTCATGCATATGTAGTGCAAAAGACCCAGTAGGAGTAGGATCCCAAACCTTCTACTGTCATAGGTACTATTTTAGTTGCTTCGGTTTTATCTTCAATACTTTTTGATACTGGTGCTATGCATAACTTTATATCTTTTCCTATTGTGGAGAGCCTTGGCCTCTATGTTCCTTATTCTTCTTCTAGTGTTATGGAACTATACACTCCATTGGGGACTAGAACAGTAGGTTTGCATCAGTGTAGGGAGTGCCCCAGAGAGGTTGGTGGGTGTCACTTTCTATGGGACCTCTATGTCTTAGATATGATGACCTATGATGTCATTCTCAGGATGGACGGGTTGGTACCCTTTCAAGCCTTTTTGGATTTTTATTGTCGCATGGTGAGTTTTACGTCACTAGAGGGTGGAGAGTTTCTATACAAGGACGAATGGGATGTTCATGGAAGTCGAGCTGGACCCGAGCATCTTGGTCGAGGTTGTGTTATAGCCCATTTTGCGAGTTTATATTTGGATGATTAGGGAACTTTTCAGAATGATTTCCCTCCACTAGTAGATCATTTCATGGATGTCTTCCTAGACAACTTTTCAGGTCTACCTCCACATCATGAGGTGGATTTCTCAATTGAGCTTGTGCCAAGAGTAGCACCGGTATCCATTCCTCTTAATCGGATGGATACACCTATGTTGCAAGAGATCAAGAGGCAGTTGGAGGAGTTACAGGAAAAGGGTTTCATCCAACCCAGTACTACTCCATGGGGTTCGCCGGTCCTCTTTGCGAAGAAGGCAGACGGTACCCTCAGACTTTGTGTGGACTATAGGAAGCTGAATCAGTTGATGGTAAAGAACTGATATCCCCTACCGAGGATTGATGATCTTTTTGATCAACTTCGAGGTGTGTGAGTGTTCTCAAAGATTGACATGAGATCCAGATATCATCAGTTATGCGTTAGACTATCGGACATACCGCTTGCAGATTTTCGGGGAAGATATGGTCTATGCGAGTACGTGCTTACATCGTTTGGACTCATGAATGTGCCAGCAGTCTTCATGGATCTGATGAATCGTTTCATCCATCCTTATCTTGATTCATTTGTGGTAGTCTTCATGGAAGATATCTTGGTGTACTCTCAAACTCAACATGACCATGCTACCCATCTTGAGATCATATTGAGTACACTTGGAGAGCATCAGATATATGCTATGCTCTCAAAGTTCCACTTCTGGATGGACTAGATTCACTTCCAGGGTCATATCATCTCAGAGGTAGGAGTTGCAGTAGACATAGAGAAGGTGAGAGAAGTAGTTTCCTGGGAGCATCCTAAGAACATGTTTGAGATATGGAGTTTCTTGGGGCTGTCTGGTTACTACGAGAATTTTATAACGGACTTATCCAGCTTAGTAGTGCTGTTGATGGGTTTGACTAAGAAGGGTGTGAAGTTTGTTCGGTCAGAAAATTGTGAGACAACCTTTTAGGAGTTGAAGGGAAGGTTGACATCAGCACTAGTCCTGATACTTCCAGAGCAAGGGAAGAACTATACAGTTTACTATGATACTTCTGGTATTGGGCTGGGAGCAGTGTTGATGTAGGGTGATCGAGTTTTCGCATACGTGTCTCTGCAGTTGAGGCCACATGAGAGGAATTACCTAACGCATGATCTCTAGTTGGCTGCAGTTTTTCATGTGTTACGATGTTAGAGACATTATCATTTGGGAGAATATTTTGTGGTGTTCATGGACCAAAAAAGGCTCAAATACATATTTACTCAGTGTGACCTGAATCTAAGATAGCGAAGGTGGGTTGAGTACCTTCAGTACTTCGATTTTGATCTTGAATATACACTTGGTAAGGGTAATGAAATTTCCGATGAACTGAGAAGGAAGACTCAGATACAGGTAGTTCATGAGTCCAGTGGTGAGTGGAAGCTTATGGATTTGTTCTCTGAGATGAATTTGGTGGTGGATGACAGTCAGGGGAAAACCTATCTTTCATCCATAGATGTAACTTCTACCCTCCTGGATAGAGTGAGGATGAGACAACTATCGGATTCAGAAGGCCTAGTTCTACGAGAGTCAGTGGCAATTGAGGACCCTCCTCCTGGTTGGATGGTAGGCGATGATCATGTACTATATTTCCATGGATGATTATGGGTTCCAGGGGATATACGTGAGGAGCTGATGCGGGAGTTTCATGCTTCAGCTTGGGTAGTGCATCCCGGAGTTACCAAGATGTACCGTGACTTGGGACGCCAGTATTGGGGGCAGGGTATGAAATGAGAAGTAGATGGTTTTGTTTTGAGATGTTCCACCTATTAGCAGGTGAAGGAGGAGCATCAGAGGCCAACCAGAATGTTACAACAGTTACCCATTCTAGAGTAGAAATGGGATGATGTCGCGATGGATTTCGTGACTCGGTTGCCAAGGTCACCTCGAGGTAGTGATGCCAGGTGGGTTGTTGTAGACAGACTTACCAAGGTAGCTCACTTTTTTCTGATCAAGGAGACTTTTGGTGTTGACGATATTTGGGAATTTTTATATCCGAGAGGTGGTACGCCTTCATGGGGTCCCTCTTTCTATCATTTCAGATAGGGACACCAACTTTACATCTCGTTTCTAGCAGAGTTTTCAGAGGAAACTGGGTACACAGGTGCTTCTGAGCACAACTTACCACCCTCAGACCGATGGCCAGTCAGAGCAAACAATACAGGTTCTTGAGGATATGTTGCGCACATGCATCCTAGACTTCGGCGGCTCTTGGAAGAAGCACATACCCCTGGTCGAGTTTTCCTATAATAATAGTTTTCAGGAAACTATTGAGATGTCACCTTACGATGCTTTATATGGTAGGCCATTCCAATCACCTTTGTGCTGGATGGAGGTAGGTGAGTCAACTTCACTAGGACCACGTCTCATGTAGGAGACTACTGAGAAGGTCCAGTTGATTTAGAAGAAGATGGCTACTACACAGTCTTGTCAGAAATATTATGTTGATCGCCATAAATGACCCTATGAGTTCGTGGTTAGGGATCAGGTTTTCATGCGTGTTTCACCGAGGTTGGGACACAGGTGGATCAGTAGACATGGTAAACTTTCACTGAGGTATGTGGGGCAATTTGAGATTATAGAGAGAGTCGGGCCAATTGCCTATCAGTTGTAGTTACCACAGAGGTATCGGTCAATTCACGACGTCTTCCATGTATCTCAGCTGCGCCGTTATCATTCAGACCCGTCTCAAATCTTTCATTTTGGGGAGTTTGAGCTTCAGATCGATGTTTCCTTTCTAGAGCATCTAATTTGTATCGTTTATAGGAGCAAGAAGGTACTCTGAGGTCGGTCAGTTCTTATCATATGGGTGCTATGGCAGCATGGCCGAGTGCAGGATGAAACCCAGGAATGAGAGACTGACGTACATGCTCAGTAGCTAGTGTTTTTCTAAGCTTTATCTTCGCCATCCATGGAAGGGAAATTCGGGGACTAATTGCTTTAAGGGGGGAATTGTGTAAGAATCTGGTTCTTATTCTTGAGGTACGGGTTTCTTCTTTTCCTTTTTATTTAATTGTTTTTGAGAAAATAAGGAAAATGGGGAAAAATCCAAAATTTTGTGACTACACACCATGTACTTTTCCACACGTCATGTACTTTGGTTGCATGGGATGGGTACACAAGGCGTGTAGGATGTTCAACAATGAAGGGTGTAAAAAAACTAACTACACGCCGTGTATAGGGTATTTACATGTCGTGTATTCAGTCGGCAGGTGAACATTAAGGTGATGGAGGCAGCCGCCAGCGAAGTGATAGTACACGCTGTGTAATCAGGACTACACGCCGTGTACTCATGTCGACAGATGAACAGTGCTACAGTGGAAACAAGCCGCCAGAGGAACAGTTAAAAAAATGAGAAGTACAAGCCGTGTACTTGAGAGTACACGCCGTGTAGTTTGTTTTTTATCTTAAAATGGAAAGTATCCTCCTATGTTCAAAGTGGAAGCTTAGAAAGTTGGAGGAGAGCGGGAGAGACGGCCAGATCTTAGAGGATCTCCCGACCGCACATCGGGAACCCGATTCCAACGTCGTTGATCTCCTTGGAACCACACGGGTAATCTCTTCCTTCTCCTAGATCCTTTCTTACCAAATCTTTCATGAGGGAATGTTATTTGAGTTTTAAAGGGATTATGTTCATCTCATATCTACTCTGTTCTCATTTTTTTCAAGAGGCGCCGTTCATGTATACCGATCAGAGATGATTGAGGTAGGTGGTCTGGTGTTTCTTTCTAAATTTTGAGGTGAATTTGTGTACCATTATTCTGTGAACCCATGATTGGGGTGTCTTATAGCTGTGGCTTTTGCTAAAAGTTATCTAGTCTTGTATATATAAACTTTTGATAAGTTAAAACTGCTGTTTGGGATCATTTCTTGGATCTAGGACCACCCCAGGGGTGTGTTCCCCTGTTTAGCCATTTGGCCAGGCTACCTGTGGGTATACTGTGAATTTTAGCTTGCTTTAAGTTAACTTGAGAGGGATTGTATATAATTGCTTGCTTATATGTTGGGTTTTTCTCGGTTACTTGTATAGACTGAGGGCAATGTTCTTTTTTCCTATAGGAAACTCTTCTTATGCCCGTGGGCAATAGATTTTGTGCCTATGGGCGACACCTCATATTCCTTTGGGCAATATTTGTTTTGCCTATGGGAAATTACCTGTGGGTTTCGATTATAATTACCCGAGGGTAAGGATTGTATGTACGAGGATAGTGTTTCCATGAATATACACCCTGGTGATTTTCATATGTTATACCTTCCATGTTAAAGAACAATATTTTCATGGTTAAATGAATATTAAAATGGAAATATAACTAGTAGATTTAGTTACTTTTGAGTACTGCTTAGTTTATTGCATTTATTACTACACACTGTTGTTGCACATTTTCACTGACAGTTGGGAATGGTCCTTTGGTGGGTGCCTACTGGGATTTATTTATCGCACCGTATTTGGGTCATGTCTTCATCCCAAAAATATTAAATTTATATAGGTGTCGATAGGGGAAAGGGTCCCTATATAGGTACATGATTGTAGCAGAAAAGTAGGAGAGCATGGGACCGAGCTTAGGCTTGCGATGTTGTTGCATTCTGTTACTCTATTTTGTTCTGTTTTGTTGTACCTCGTACATTCAGTTGTATTTTATTGTATTGCAATGTATCATGTTCTAGCTGCTTTCATATAAATAGTGACATGGTGCATCTTTATAAATATGACTTCCGGTTCTCTTACTTCAGTTTTCCATTTTAGTTGTATATTGTTTACTTCTTCTACTATTTTATTTTTTTATATTTTATTCTGCTGTGCTACACTTTTCCAAATGAGGGAAAAGTTTCCCCACTATCAGTCCTTGGCCCTCACTGCTAGTTGGCAGCCTCTGGCATTTGGGGAAATGTGTTTGAGGT
Organism: Viscum album; assembly: GCA_963277665.1. NCBI lineage: Eukaryota > Viridiplantae > Streptophyta > Magnoliopsida > Santalales > Viscaceae > Viscum > Viscum album. The sequence continues at coordinate 260,660 of CAUJRU010000687.1, read as the reverse complement.
CATGTGACCAACCGGGTTCGGGGCACCCGTGGTGTGGCTTCTGGATCCAGGACATTACAATTTTTTTACATGAGTAAAATCATGTCATCTTCTTTTACACCACATTATAATGTGTTCAATTCCATGAGAGGTAATCGCAACTGCAAGAGAAGATATAGGTTCGACAACAAAGTTCTTATATTCTACAATTCTCATGGTCAAACTGAGATCTTGAGATAAAAAATTCCATAAGCATCCTTGAATTCAATATATATATATATATATATATTATGAATTTTTTTAGATAATGAGCCTTCTTGAGAATGATAAGAAGTTTCAGTTATTTTTCATACATCATAATAAATGTTTGAGAATGATTTTCTAAATAATAAAAAGTATAAAAATGATTTCATACATGATAACGATCTACTGCAAAGAAAGAAGAATGATATGTGCAAGATTGACATTATAAAAATCAGTTTCGTGTGGGTTTTAAATTGGGTGAAATTTTTGGTGATAATTAAACTCCATTTACATAGATTAATTTTCTAATATAATGTGGTGAAAACTTAAGCTAAAAATATTGAGGTAAGGATGAGGGTTCATGATGACTGATTTTTTTGAGTGATCTTATTTTCAGGAAAAAATAGAGCGGCATGGACCCTCTATACTTAAAAAATATGTGTTATGGTGAGCAATCAAATATGCATGAAGTACATACCACACACTCTATTTTAAAAGTTAAATAAAAGGTATAAATTCACTTTGATCTGTATGAAGGAGTACCATACACTTATGTTGAGTTCATGATCATCACTAGAACGAAGAACAAATGTTGACAACATGCTCTTACTTTTATAAGGAATTCCTTTTCTGACATACTTGAGACACTGTGTACATATTCCGGTTTTCAAGAGGAAGAAAAATAGAGTGTAGAGAAAGATGAAGGATAACTCATGAATTCACACTTTCATATAGCTTCCCTGAATAGAATATAATTATTGAACTCAAGCCAATTAGATAAAATATTTTTCTAAAAGATACAAGGTAGATCAAATATATATAATAAACAAGATTGGTCTATTGTACAAAAAATAATGAGGATAAAAAACGTTTTTGTGAAATGTTCATGTACTATACATTATTGCATGTATGTATGAATTGAGTTGATTATTAGAAAAAATATTTTTATGAGTTGTGGAAGTTAATATTTTCCAAAAATATTTTCATAAGTAAGAACATCAAATTCTAGAAACTTCATCAATAGAAGTAGAATATATACGTCCAATAATTTGGCTAAGAAGTATTTAATAATACATTAAAGATTAGAAGTCCTAGAGAAAGGAAAAAAGACCTATAAAATGGTGGTTAAAGTACTGGAATAAGTGTAAATGAGAAATCTGATATATCCAATGATCTCTTGGATGAAGATATACTCCAAGTGGTACTAAATAAATGAGGAGTATTAATAGATCTTATTATTATTGGATCATAGCTGAAAACTGAGTTTGTGACTGGGGTATCTAACTGGTCACTTAATAAGAGACTATGGGGTGTATTTCTAACCATGTACCATTGTAATAACTTGTAGATATAGTATAAAATCCATGTTGGGGTATACAATGAACATTTTAAGGTGTATAAATTAATTCCAAACCTTTTAAATACTATGTTTTATATCTCTTGTATTACTACTTCACGTGACGTGTGGTTGCGAGTTATTTCTTGAGAGGATTAAGAACCATATCAAGGTTGAGTGGCTGAATTCAAATAAAATAATTCATAAAATAAAACTATCGATTCTACCCCATCATCAATGGTCAATCTAGATTGGGGTTCTACAACTTAAACTAAAATTAAAAGAGATGGTATTAATCGCATGTGTTTGATTATTTTTGTAATTTTTCTTATGGAATTGTGTATATGTTCCATTTTCACTTAAATTTCAATTATTTTTGAGTCTTGTACATAGTTTTAGATATGTTGAATTTATAAATAATGTGATTATTACTTTCTATAACTCACCAAGCATAAAAATTTAATCACTTATATAAGGATGATGAATCAGTCTCCCATGTGAATTTGGACTTGTGTGACAATAATTATGAATGAAAAAAATATTTTGAAATATATATATGAAATTATTGTAATTTTTAAATATGATATCACTATTATAAGTGTTAATCTACTTCTTTTATTTCCTTGTGTTCTATGTGGGGATATTATGTGGAGAATAAAATGATGGTGGTGACTGGTCTTGAAGTAGAATGTGTTGGGAAGTGAATCAGTGTTTTTTGGTATGATTTATAATGAGGGTTGATGGGAAGTGGTTGATTTATAATATTTTTTTTAAGATAGGATGGTTATAGTGATAGTTTTTTACTTGAAGGATGTTTATATTTTTTTAGGTTGGAATGGTTTCTGAGTGGTGTGCAAGTGGTATCATCCTTGTAGTTTTAAAATTAATTTATAATGATATGTGGAAATTAATGAGGGATGGGAATTATTATGTTCTAATTGAATTAACATATTGAAATGGAATTGTAATTAAAGTGGGTGATGTTTATAGTGGTTTGTGTTTTAATATATAATTAAATGGACTAATATGTGGGATTTTTTTGGTAACTATTAGATGTAGAAATTGGTTTATTTGTAAATGGAATATGAAATATGGAATGTGTGTGGATTCTTGTCTGATGTGATTCATTAGTGGTGGTATTAATTAGAGGTTGATGTTGTGATGTGATGAGGTTGTGTCAAGAGTGATTTTAGTAATGTTGGTGTGAACCCATATATTGGGATTCTATGAGACTATATATTCTGTATTTTCTGATTATTTATACATAGGAATCACATGAGTTGGATAAAGATACCAACCCCCTAATATTTTGGGTTCTAGTTGTTTTATCCAATATCATGGTTTGTGGTGAGACATATAGCTGGTTACCCCATCTCCTTGTTCTTCCTTTGATAGTGGTGTGAAATTGAGGTGTGAAATTGGTTGTGATTTTTACCACCCTAATTTCAGACAGTTCTTCATTTTTTTCATTTTCTATTCTTGGGTAATTTGGTCGATGTCTGGTTTGAGACCCAGTTGAAAATTTCAAGGATTAAAAAATTTGGGGGGGGGGGTCTTGGTGTCGCACAGTTACCACATGGTTAATAGTGATCATGAGGCTCAACCGTGTGACTGTAGAAGGTTGGATAGAACTGATCGCATAGCTAGCATACAATAGCTTGGTAGGTCCCAAGTAACCATTCATTTTTTCCTTTCTTAAGCAGAGGGGTTTGCATGGTTACTGCATGGTTTGGAAAACTGTGCGGCCAAATTGTGCAGATATTCCAGTTCATTAAAAATTAGTTTTCTTCTTTTCTCTTTCTCCTCCCTTTAATCCTAAATCGGGCTCCTCATTCCCATTCATTTTTTGGAAAATCAAGGGGTCCCAAGACCCCTTCTCCCTTGGATCTCCTTCATCTATGGTTCTTCTTCTTTGATTCCAATGTATGATTTTAGGGTTTTTGGACATTTCTCCTCTATTTCTTCTCTCCTATCCCAATTTCTTTGTTTTATTTGGTTATCCCTCTATTGAGAAAACTCTAAGTCTAGGGTTTATGTGTTGGCTTGGGTTTCATAGATTCTAGGGTCCACAATTTGTTCTTCAAGGCTTAATCTTTCATCTTCATGGGTTTCATCACTTTCACACTCAATTGGTAGGTGTTTCCTAGCCTTTTCATCCAATATCAATCCATTTGATGCTAGGTATTTCTTATTTAATTCTTAAAACATGTTTCTCACCTTTATTATATTCATATTTAATCCATGGTAGTGTTTTCTTATGGCTATATTCGACAAAAAATAGGTTATTAAATGTTTTTCTGTTGTTTCCCATGTGTATTTATGCCATATGTGTTTGATAAAATGTTTATTGAATCGTTTGGGTGAAATTGGATGGTTTTGTAAGGTTTCCTAATTTAAAATGTTTTGTTAAATTTATTTTAGTCATGTTTTCGATTTTATATATGAAACATGGTGACTTCCTTTGAAGAGGATTGGAACTGGATTTGAGAAGAGCTTCTTGTTTGTGAATTTTGTTGAATTTTCTAAATGATTGAAATGGATGTATTTGTGTTGGAAGTATAAAATGGTTTTATGAAAATGGGTTTTGAATTTTTTTGGTTAGTTTTAGAGTGTTCTATTGGATAAAGGCACATCCATGGGTGCACTAGGTGCACACATGGATGTGTAATCAAATGAAGATAACAAACTAAAGTCAGTGTCTCTCAAGAACATATCTTCTCCCCTTCCCATAATTTCTCATAAAATGTCTCCATACTTTCTAAAATGGGGGAAGTGGTGTCTCTTGTGTTTGAAAGTGGTTCCAAATGTGTTCCTCATGGTTTGGACTGATTGGCATTGAAAAATTCGTGTGTAAGTGGTGGGAAGATTTGGCCCATTTGAATTTGAAAAATAGAGTGGTCTTATAAGTAATTTGAAACCTTGTTTGGCACTTTCTTATAATTTTGTTCTTTTTTATGACATTAAAATTCACTTGGGAATATTTTGGTGAATTGTTGGTCTAAAGGATCATTTTTTCACGTTAATACAATGATGATTTTTTTTCTTTGAATATTTTTTCAATGTGTTTTTGGAAAATGGTTTAATGTTGTGAAACTAAATGATGATTTCCATTTTGAAATGTCTATTTGGAAAACCCGTCTTGAGTTAGGTCTCTTACCTCATCAGATGATCATGAGATTGGAGGGTCCTCAGTATGGTACCTCTTATGTTTGATAATTATTTTTAACCATGGGACTAACCTTGAGGTGTCTAGGGTGGTGCCGGATTGTGTGGCATGTTTGGTTATGTATATGAAGCTTGTTGTTTGTATTTTATAACACCCCCCTTATGAAACATATAATGGGATCTAAGAAAATAAATGATATTTAATGAGAACGATTGTTGCAGTAGTCTAGATTATTATACTAGATAGTGTCCCGTAATAGGTGGATACTTGGGTTTATTGCTTTGGGACTGGGCCCCTCGATTGGGATAGGTAGAGAGATGATATGACATTAGGGAATTATGAAGTTATTGAGTAGGAAACGACTTCATAATGAGTCACATGTATAGTATGTTTTGGATCTCCTCCGAGTTCTTAGGATTTCCCATGTTCTCCCAACATGAGTACTAATAGAGTCATTTCCCTCACTGTGTAGAATCGTTTTTTCTATAACTAGATTTTGTTTTTTATTTGGGAAAACTATAAAAAAGTTGTTGATTTTAAAATGATTTCTAAGTGCATGTTTTTAATGGGAAAGAAATAGACATTTTTCCTTCTTGTTCCACGTTTAAATTTATGAGGGCAATAGATCATGTTGTTTGTTTTAAAATTAAATGTTTGTATAAATATCTATTTTTATAAAAAAAATTAAACTACTATTAATGGAATGTTTTTGGAAAAGTAATGGAATAGATTATTTGGTGGTTTCCTACTGATTTGTTAGCTCAAACTCTACATATACCACTTGGTGTCGATAGACCCGAGTAGTTTTATAGGTTCTATTTTTTTCCAGGTTTCCTAGCTCAGGTGCTCATTATTGGAGCATGGTTGGTCTTTTGGTTGTAGGTGACCAAGAGGTAACATGGATATTGGGTGGTGGCAGTTCAGTTTGTCTCATTTAGTTTCAGTTCTGTATTTTAGTTTTTATCTTACTTAGTCGTATCTTCTAACTAAATATTTTTTTTTTGAGATTATGTTGTTAGTTTTTCCGTGTTTCTAGATTATTCTATTTATTTATTGGATCATATTTATTATTTGGGATGAAATTTTTCCCATATTGATTTCATTTGATGCTCGGAACTAGTTTTCTGCCTGTGGGGATTGGGAACACCCTTTGGACCACGCAACAAGTCGGGTGTTATGTCAGATTACATCACCGGCTTGGTTCATGAAAAATTGTATTAGAGAGGTTCTTATTGTTTTGTGTGTATTATAGTAGGATATTAAGTCTGTAGAGACTTGGGTGGTAGGTTCAATAAGATTATTGTGAACTCTTGATCACACTAATCCTTAAGTTACTGAGGGTCGGGCAGAATTTGAGTCTTTTTTCTTTGATTGTTTTAGGATTGAGGGATGAAAATAGAGGTGAATCGGTTTCATGTTTTGGTCTCACATGAAGTAGTGAACCATGTTGAGTCCATGTTCCTAGTTCAAGGTCATCTTAGTGTTATTCCTTACTTGGGGCATGACCCACTACCATGTTATCTGGTTAGGTGTAGGCACTATTTCCTCATTCTGGTAGTTCTTTGTTGGTAGTGTTTCATTTTGGTTTTTTTTGGTGTAAGCATATGAATAAAAATGAATGTGTATTTTGAAATGTAAAGTAGATTTAACAATGGAGGTGTTTTTCTTCAAAAATTTTCAAATTGGTAAAGCATTTTTTAAAAGTGAAAGTGTTTTGGGTTTGAGAGTGTGGATTGGGTACGACCCTTGGTGTCCCTTATGGACATTTGTATGTGTGTATGGTATATATGGAAAGAATGTGGGGGGAATTTATTCATGTATTATGTGGATGAAAATGTATGAGAAAACATCTAATAGTTCATAATATACCATGGTTGGGGTTTTGAAATCAAAGGTTTCTCTTGGTTTTACTAAAATGAATTTGAGTGAGGAGATGATTTCATAAAATAGATTTTTTTGAAATATTGGGTTTTGGTATTTGGGATTTGGCCTTGGAAGAAGGTTGTTTTGAAATTTAAAATAATGTGGTGGTGTTAAAAAAGGAAATTTATTTTTTTAGAAGTGAATCCAGTACAAAAAGAGGGGTTCTATATTTTTAAAGTGGCTTGGAAATATGAAGATTTTGAAAACTAATATGAAAGAAGATTTTTAAAGGATGTTTTTGGTTGTTCTTGAGTTTGTTTGGCTTCTGATATATTTTTTTAGCTCTGGGATTTTATTTTGATTTTTTTTGGATTTATGTCATTTTTGGTTTGTATTTCTCATGTTTTTTAGGATGTTCCACCCAGAAAAGTATATCAATGTTCTAATAAGTCCTTCCCAATTAATGAGTTTCCTCAGAAGGTACCTATATTCTAAGGTGGTAGAAGTCTATTAGAGGTAGGTATATGTATTGAAGAGGTAGAGTGCATCTTTGGGTTGTTGGGTACTCCTGAGGTCATTGAGGTTTTTTCTTTCTTGGATTCATCTGAGGGTCTAGCTCTGGACAAGTGGAAGTTGGATGTTTCTTCATCATTGGAATTTGGGGTGTAGTGGGTGGTGTTCAACTATCGCAAAGGATCCCCCTCAAGAAAGGAGTGTATTCCATAGGAACCTATCCCTAATAAGTTATCTTCATTGGTTCTATCCCTTAGCTCGTCATATTTTTCATGTATTTTCCATTAATGTGTTTTTTCCAGGCATTATAAGCCATCATGTTGCATCCCTCTGAAAACATACCACTATTGTGGTCGTTTTAATCATCAGGAGGATGAAGTAGTTGGGATTTGGGGATGTTGGTGCCTGAATGCGAGGCATGAGATGATTCCGCCATCAGATCACCTACCACAGGTCTCAAGGTCAATCTCTCACACAGTCAGGAGTTGTCAAGGGTGTGGAAACCTTTGCCCGATTTTTTTTTTCATGTGATTGGAATGAAAATAACCAAAGTATCCTTGTTCTATTTTTATCATTGTTGTAAGTACATCCTAATTATGGTGTTGTTATGATATTATCCTACCACAATACAAGTGGAGTTATTTTCTCAAATTGTGGCTTTTGAACCATTTGTTTTTTCATGAGGGGTGTTTGGACCGTGAGTGAAAATACCTATTTTGATTTTTGGTTTATTTCAGATGTGTTTGTTAGGGAGATTTTTTTATTTTTAGAGTTGTTGGGTGGTGTTTTTGGACCCTCTCTTTGTTCAGGTACCTTCCTATGTGTTGTTCTCTAGGGTTGAGAAGTCAGCTGGAGTGAACAATTAGCAATTCTGACAGTGTTATTGTTCACCCTTATGTGGAGGATTGCGATTCTTGTAGGATATTTCCCTGTCCTACTATCTCGATAAGCTGAGTGATTTCATGGTATGTTCTCTGGTTAACTCATTGAAGTGAATTTGATTTTCTCATACTAATGGAGTTGGTTTATCTTGGGATAAGAGTTTCTTAATTTCATATTGGGGTACGACCGCTACTTAGTTGGTGTGAAGAAGTTGGATATATCTGGGTTGGGAGTTCCCACATTTCCCCCCTGGGGTGGTGTGTTCAGGTTTCAATGTCTACATGTTAGTGGAATTATTGTGGTGGATAGAACCCTCCCATGTTATCCCCTCATCCTCGGGCTATGGTCCATCTTGAATCGGTCAGGTGTGACATGTGGAGAGAAATGTCATCCTAGGATTCTCAGTTTTCTCTAGTTTTGTCTGGGCATGGACTCATGTTTTGTTAATTTTTTTCTTGGAGAAATTCGGGGGGCAGAAAGTGAATGTGGTGGGGAGAATTGTCACCCCCTGACCTCGGATACTCCTTTATTTTGTTCCATTTCTATTCCTGACACTTTTCTCAAGGTTAGAGTTGAGACTTGGTTGAAATTTTTGAGGTTTAGAAAAGTTTGGGAGGTTTTCTTAGTGTCACCCAGTCACTGCACAGTTAGTTGTGATTGTGCAGCTTGGTCATGCTACTGGTGTAGGTTGGACAGAACCAACTTCTTGACTAGTTCATGGAGATGCAGTAGGTCCTAGGTAATCATGTGATTTTCCTTCAATAGGCAGAGGGTTCGAGATGATTATCTCACGATTTGGAAAACTGATCATTCAAACCTTATGGATGTGAAAGGTCATTAAAAATTTGTTTCCCTCTTTTCTCTATCTCATGAATTTAACCCTAAATCAGGACTCCTCCTTCCCCTTCGTTTTATGGTGCACCAAGGGGTCTGAATACCCATTCTCCCTTGGATATCCTTTCTCCATGTTGCTTCCTCTTTGATTCTATGGTATGATTTTAGGGGTTTTGGTAATTTCTCCTCTATTTCTCCTCTCCTCTCCCTATTTATACATTTTTCTTTGGTTATCCATATTTTGTCCAAACCCTAATTCGAGGTTTTTTGTTTTTTCTTGTGTTTTTTGGATTCTAGATTTGGTGGATTGTTCTTCGATTCTTAATCTTCCATCGTAAAGGGGTTTGTTACTTTCACACTCAATCGGTAGTTGTTTCTTTTCCTTTTCATTAAATCTCAATCCATTTGATGCTTAATATTTATTTATTAATTCCTAAAAGATTTTTTTCATATTTATTATATTAATCATTATTCTATTGTATTGTTTTCTTGTTACTATATTTGACTAAAAATAGTTTTTAAAATGTTTTTCTATTTATGACCATGTGTATTTGTGTCGTAGATGTTTGATAAAATTTCTATTAAATCGTTTAGGTGAAATTGGATAGTTGGGTGTGATTTTCTAATTTGAAATATTTTTTCAATTTTATTTGGGTCATGTTTTGGTTTTTATATGTGAAACATGGTGATTTCCTTTGATGTGGTATAGAACTTTATTTGAAAAGATCTTCTTGATTTGTGAACTCTTGTAGTATTTTTTAAATGAGTGAAAGGATGGATTTTGTGTTAGAAGTGGGAAATGATTTTATAAAAATGGGTTCTGATCATTTTTATGGGTTTTAGAGTGTTCCATTGGATAAAGTTACATCCATGGGTGCCCTAGGTGAACCCATGAATGTGCAATCAAATGAAGATGACACCCTAAAGAAACTCTCACTCAAGAACATCTCTTCATCCCTTTCCTATATTTTCTATAAAATATATCCATGTTTTCCAAAATGGGGGAAGTGGTGTCTCTAGTGTTTGAAAGTGGTTCCAAATGTTTTCCTCACTATCACGAACCAACCCTGGTCGACCCTAAACCGGTCACCTAAGCTATCCCGCGACATGGCCCGAGGGTCGTTCCCAATCCCCATGGGCTAGAAACTAGTGTCATACATCAAAACCAAAAAAGAGGGAATTATTTGGCCCATAAACGAAAGATAAACAAATAAAAAAATTGAACAATGAAAATGATAACTAGAAACTGCGAGAAAAAAAGTTGTACATACCTCCATGTGACCGTATGAGTCACCACCAACCTCAATCCAACGTCGCGCTATGGCGACTGAATCCAAGCAAGGCGCAACAACCAAAGATAAAAAAAAGTAAATAAATGTAAAACTATAGGCGTGAGTATTAAAAATCAGTCGGCATGCCCAAACAATCTATTCCCATATACATTTCTTTGAAATAAAAGATCCCTCGATTTAAATTTGGAAATAAAATTTATATAACTAGGTTTTTACACATTTTCTTCTTAAAAACAAATCATGATCCTTTTCCATTCATATTTTAAACTAAGTTCTTTTCCAAGGAGGAAGTTTTAACCTTTTTAAGGAAAGAGGGATAGTGAAGTGTAAAACATTTTAAAAACCTTTTTTCCACAAACTTTTTAAAGATAGTTTTTATCCACTTTAACAAAGAGATGCATAATAAACAAAGGAAAAAAATCAATAATCACACAAGGGAAATGGAAAATAACATGCAAGAGTAATCAACCAAACAAGGAATCTCAATCATCCGTCGTAGAAAACTAAGTGCGAACATACATAGGAAAACCTAGGAGCTCGTGAATAGTTTAGAACGTACTATACATGTGACTTATCCCGAAGGCATGCCTACTCTCGATGATGTCATAATGCCCAAACGCTCAGTATTAACCTACCTGGCCTAACTAAGGGGCCCAGTCCCCTAGTAGTTTATAATCCATACTAAGGGCCACTAGCTAGTGCATAGTCTAAACTAGTGTAGAAATATTTCACTAAAAATTATGTCTCTATGCTAGGTTCCCATGTTCAGACTAAAATGGGGTTGAGCCAACAATGTTAAACAAGTATCTCGTCATATGTATATTTCTGAAACATAGTCGACACACACAACAAAGTCACCCCCGAGTCACCCCAAGGAATACATCCCTCAACTTTCAACCATTTGATCACAGGAATTTACTACCCAGAGGACCCCCCATAACATACAACTCAACCAAAGAAAGGGGTACCACATCCGAGGAGTGTTTTCTTAAGATAACTGGTTTTACTAAAGTTCCAACTAGGCCTCACATAAATTTGGCATGCCGATCTATTTTTTAAAAATCACAAACGCGCCACATTGAAAACCATAAATACACTTTGAAACCCATTTAAGAAACCAAAACCATCATTTTAAATCTAACACACATTCATAAAGGAAAAAAGGGAATTTCCTTAGGCAATTGATGTGAAACCACTATCAAACCATTTATTGCATCACATTACAATAATAAACAACTCTAATTCAAAACAGATTATTTTACTAATAGTTCTATATCAATAAATAATACTGAAACTCGGTGAAAAAAGATAGAAATAAATTATTCATAAATTTAAAGGCTAATGCATAGTGATCCTACCTAAGAGAAGGAATCAGACCAATCCAGGATGCTTCGGCTCTTGAAGCTTTTGATGAAAAATGCTCACACTAGAATACACATACATTCTCATACATATACATATATACCCTTAATCCATTGAACATATTCCTCGCTCCATGAGGGAATACATGCAAGGAAGATATATATATATATATATACATAAACTCATATGTACCTGTGTATGTGTGTGCACACGCCACTAAGGAGGCACCCAAGCATTAATTAATTAAGATAGAAGAACCAACATTATTTACAAACCCATAGACCATTCAAGAAATAAAAATCCATAGAAATACTAATTTAAAGTGAGAAGTTTCAAATGGACCTTTATGTTTTTCACACCCCAAATACATTAACCAAAAGCACTTCAAAACACATTTTCAATAATATGGAATCTCATTTTCGTTAAAAATTTTCTAAATGGACCTCACCCATATTATACTTCTTTTTTAAACCATTTTCAGAAACTACACAAGGAACTGACTTCATTTAGAAATCATTGAACCATTTAAGAAACCATGATTTTAAGAAAACACCATTTTCTATAAACAACCCGCTTTCAATTTCACAAACACCAAATCATTTTTCAAAAGCATTTACCATTCCTTAATCAATTTAGGAAACCCCTTTTTAAAAACCCACTATTAATGCATTCACATCTCAAGTGCCTTTGAAAAGAAATTTAACACACTTTTCATAATCCTAAAAACAATTCCGAGAAGTACCCTAATGAAGCACACATGAAAACATATCCATATGATTTATAAAATCCTTTTTTACCATATAATCATGTCAGGACACTTCCAAAAAATATTACACACCACATAAAACAGATAATTTCACTATATAAAATCCAAAAAAACATTTAACAAAACACAAATGGTAAAAAAATACATTAACATAATTAAAAAAACAACCTCAAAGGTTATTTTACAAAATTATATTAACATGGAAATACCATAATTGAAATAACTATGAATATAAACAAGGTGTGAAACACATTTTTAAATTAGTTGAAGACATATAAGAACCAATGGTTTGCATCGGAAATCTAGGGGGTGGAAAATCTTACCTCAAAGGCATGCATTTGTGGCGAAACTTCTGGAGGATAAAGAAGAAGCCTCGGGAAACAAACCGAAAACCCTATACCTAAGGGAAAATGAACCAAACATCAATCCAATAATCTAGGATTCGAAAAATTTGAAGAAAAACTAAAAATTTGGAAGAAAAGAAAACACATGAGGGAGTCATTACTGCTACAAGCTTTGGGGGAAGAGGGCCAACGAGAGTTGGGTGGTCGAAACGCGGACGAGGTGATGGAGTTCGGCTGGACTGAAGAAGGGGTCGTTGCATGAGGGGGCACAGATGAAGGGTGGTGTGAAAGGAGTCCGACATTCCATGGTGGGGGAAAGGGTCCAAGGGAGGGAGGCGACGGGTGGGAATTGTCCAGGAGGGCGAGGCATGGTCGGTGGAGTCGGGGTGGGGGGGTGTGACAACATGCAAGCAGAACCAGGGTGCACGCATGCAGACAAAGGGGAAGGGGGCTGCCCAGGGAAATGGTAAGGGGGGATTTAGGGTTAGTTAAAAAAATCATTTTACGTTATATTAATAATAATAATAATAATAATAATAAAAAACCAAAATAATGATATTATTATTATTAAAACTATAATATTATTATTTTTTAAGCTTAAACATTATTTTATCAAACTCTATTTTATTAAATTTCTATTTTACTTCATTTCATTTTACATGACCTTTAATTAATTTATTTACTTATTTCGGATGTTGGGAAATCGCACGGATCGTGTGCCTTCAAGAGCACGGTCGATCAGGCTGCACTCAAACCATGTCACCCGACACTAACCGCCCACAATGTCATTCAGCGTGTTGCCTAACAGTTTTATATGTCGCGCACAAGTCATGCGTCAAACCCGGTCGGGGTGTGATAATTCTCCCCACCATATACACTTTCTACCCCTAGAAATTCACTGAGTCAAAAGATAACCAAAGTTTGAGTCCTTTCTTGAACAGATCCAAAAGAAAAATCAAGAACCTCTGGTTGAAGATTCACTCCCCAAGTCACACCTGACTGGTCATGAAGAAACCATGACAAAAAATGAGGGGATAAGATGATAGGTTTCTCCCCAGCACAAGAACCTGACTAACAAAGAAACTTTGAAACCCATTCACACTAACCTGAGGATGGGATAACAAGGGAACTCCCACCCAAACATACCAAATTCTCAACTTGATTTGAGTGGGACCAATGAGACTTAAACATAACACCAATACAAGACCACCCGGCATTTCAGGGCACCAAAACAATGAACACTCTATAACAACACCGCTGGAACTAAGAATTCCCCAAACCGATTTAAAACTCCCAGCACATCCAACTCCCTTAGTACGAGCGAGAAAACACTTCCATTAAAACCCGGATCTCTCGGCACAAGACAAACCCTCCCCCCAACACTCACATCTCCAAAACGATCACTAATGAAATCAGGAACAATCCCCAAAAGGTCCAAAACATTTTTATGGAAAACAAACGATTCTAGATGACACATTCAAAAGAACATCACTACATGATCATGAAAGAATAAGTTTATCACAATATTACTTCAAATTATGAACTTATAATATTAGGGAAACAAGGACAAGGAAGTCCTGAATGTCTATATTCCAAGACGAAGGATAAAGAACCAAGTGAAGGTCTCACATGACTCTTATGCCCTGACTTTGTGTGAGCTTCACCCTGAGGCCTGAGGCTGGGGCTCTAATAACTGAAGCATCTTATGCCTCATATTCAGACATGAGAATCCCCCAATGAGGGATCCTTCTTCGAATGACACTTTTTTTATAACCTTTCCCATTGACCCAAATGGTCCCACAATAGCAGGACTTTAGAGGGATTAGACAAGATGTCTTAGGATGCTCAAACCGGTAACACCGATGTAACATTATAAATTAGTCTGACAAACTAGAAGTCGACACTGAGAAAAGGGATTTCTTCATAGGCAGGTTCCTCTCATACTCCCCTCTTGCAAAATGGGGATCCCTTATAAGCAACGTGAGGCACCTGATTTGTCAAGCACTTGCGCTCCAGATGTCGACTCCTTAAAGCGACCGACACAGGCTGTCACCAAAAACTGGCCTTATTAACTACGGACACGCTCTTATATCTTTTCTCCTTCCCCTCCTCATGTATAATTCATTGGATGAAGATGGACTTTAACACCTCTCACATCGTCCCAACTCCAACTATGATGAGGCATCCACCTCCAATGCTCAAATTATGGACCCTACACTAAACCCAATACAATACTAACTCTAATAGATTCAGGATTCCCCAACCATCAGAAGAAAAGTTTTACTCCCCTCAAACTGCTACACTTCCAATTATAGTCCCCAAAATACTTGAAGGATAAGCAACCCTCAATAGAAACCCAAATTGGTAATGACTCATTAACAACTTTTTTGGGCATTTATGGGTGGAATATTAAGAACAACATGGAAAACAAAATCCAAACAGTCATAAATTCAAAACTCAATCAAGAGAAACACCCTGAGCTGAGACAACAATCTTGGAATTCCGAAAATTCTTAAACACAACCAAAACCAATACCACAAGCCACAGGAAATAGACTCATAAATCAAACATACACAAACACAGGTAAAATCAACATTTCAAAATACCAAAAACCACTTTGGTAGGAAAACCAATTCCTGAAATCATTTTTTCATTCACGCCCTTTTTAGAAAAAAAATGAAGCCAACCTTAAATTCCCAAACCCCACCCATGGCATCCAATGAACCGCTGTATAAGCCTTTATCACTTTTCACTCAAATCACCGATACATATGTGTCAATGTGCACTTCATGTATTTACCCACGCATATATAGACATTCTTATGGAATATCAAGGGTCACACTTACCATTCCATTACCAAATCTAGATATAATCCAACTTTTCCAAATCGAAACACTTCTTCATTAAAAACGTGCTTCACCAATTTCAAAACAACTTGAAAGAAATCCCATTTTTAATAGTTTTAAAACCATTAGTGAAAGAGCCCTTTCAATTCAAAACCACCTACATTTCCAAAAACACTCAAAAACAAACCAAAATAAAGACAAAATGCAACCAACAATGAACGACCAGAATGAGGAACTAGGTATTATTCCCAACATGGTGACATGGTAGTGAGCCATGCCCCAAGTAAGACATAACACCAGAGGACTTTGAATTGGGAACCTGGGCTCCACATGGTCACTACTCCATGTGGGGTAATAGTGTGACACCGAGTCACCTCTATTGTCATCCCTCAATATAAAACAAAGACAAAAGTCTCAAAACTCAAACTACCCCTGGTAGCTAAGGTATTATCAGGAGCGGTAGTGATTAGGCACCGACCCACAACATAAATCCTAAGCCCCAAAGGAGTTAATATCCATCCACCAGACAAACCAAATAACAAGGGTCTTCCCTTTGACATCATTTTGTCACGAACTAACCCGGGTCGACCCTGAACCGGTCACTTGAGCCGGCCCAAGACATGAACTGAGGGGAGTTATCAATCCCCACGGGCTGGAAACTAGTACCGGACATCAAAACAAAACAAGAGGGAATGATCTGGATAATAAATGAAAGACAAAAAAATAAACAACAACTGAACAATGAAAACAATTACAAGAAACAGTGATAGAAAAAGTCATACATACCTCCATGTGGCCCTATGGGTCACCACCAACCGCAATCCAACATCGCGCTATGGAGATTGAATCCAATCAAGGTGCAAAAACCAAAGATAAAAAATAAAACAAAGGTAAAACTATAGGTATGAGTATTAAAACTTATTAGGCATGCCCAAAAAATCTATTATCTTATGAATTTACTTTAAACAAAATATCCACCAATTTCATGTTTGAAATACAATGTATAGAACTATATTTTTGCATATTTTCTTCTTAAAAACAAATCACGATCCAATGCACTTAATATTTTAAACTATTTTATTGTCCAAGGAGGAAGCTTTAAACATTTTAAAGAAAGAGGGATAGTGAAGTGTAAAACATTTTAAAAACCTTTTTCCACAAACTTTTTAAAGATCAATTTTATCCACTTTAACAAATAGATGCATCATACACAAAGGAAAAAGAAATAATCACACAAGGGAAATGGAAAATAACAAGCAAGAGTAATCAACAAAACAAGGCACCTCAATCATCCGCCGTAGACAACTATGTGCTGAAATACATGGGAAAACCTAGGAGCTCATGAATATTCTAGAACATACTGTACATGTGACTCATCTAGAAGGCATGCCTACTCTCGATGATGTCATAATTCCCAAAGACTCGGTATCTCCCTACCTAGCCTAAACGAGGGGCCCAATCCCCTAGCATATTATAATCCATACTGAGGGCCACTAGCCAGTGCATAGTCTAAAATAGTGCAGTAATTGTTCACTGAAAATTAGCTCCCTATTCTAGGTTCCCATGTTTAAAATAAAATGGGGGTGAGCTAACAATGTAAAAAAATTATCCAGTCATAAGTATATTCCTCACTCATAGTCAACACACACAACAAAGTCACCGTCGAGTAACCCCAAGGAATATGTCCCTCACCATTCAACCATTTGACCATAGGAAAGTCCTACCTGGAGGATCCCCCATAACATAAAACTCAACCAAAGAAAGGGGACCACATCTAAGGAGGGTATTCTTAAGATGATTGTTTTTACAAAAGTTCCAACCGGGCCTCACATAAATTTCACATGCCAAACAATTTCTTAATAATCACACACGCAGCACGTTGAAAACCATAAATACACTTTGAAACCCATTTAAGAATCCCAAACCAGTATTTTAAATCTAAAATACATTCACAAAGTCCAAAGGGGAATTTTTATCATGCAAATTGATGTGAAACCACAATCAAACCATTTATTGAAACACATTACAAGAAATAAACCACTCTAATTTAATAAAGACCATTTTATTAAATGTTTTATATCAATAACTAATACTGAAACTTGGTGCAAAAAATCCATAAATAAATGATTCTTAAATTTAATGTTTAATGCATAGAGATCCTACCTCAGATAAGGAAGTAGGCCAAGCCGAGATGCTTCGACTCTTGAATCGTTCGATGAAAGATTCTCACACTGGGGCACACATACATTCTCATACATACACATATATACCCTTAATCCATTTAACATATTCCCCATGCCATGATAGAATATGTGAAAGGATCATATATATATATACATAAACACATACGTACCTATGTATGTGTGTGTGATCACCACTAAGTAGCCACCCAAGCATTAATAAATTAACATAGAGGAACCAACATTATTTAGAAACCCACATACTGTTCAAGAAATCAAGATCTAAAGAAACACTATTATAATGTGAGTAGTTTCAAATGGATCTTTATGTTTTTCACACCCCAAATACATTTACCAAAAGCACTTCAAAACCCATTTTCAATATTATCGAATCTCATTTTCATTAGGCATTTTCCAAACGGGCCTCACCCTTATTATACATCCTTTTTAAACCATTTTTAGAAACTATAAAAGGAACTAAATTCATTTAGAAAGCAATTAACCATTTAATAAACCATGATTTTAAGAAAACACCATTTTCTATAAACAAAAGGCTTTTAATTTCACAAACACCAAACCATTTGTCAAATGCATTTACCATTCATTAATCAATTTATGAAACCCCATTGTAAAAGCCCACTATCAATGAATTCACATCTCTAGTGCCTTTGAAAAGGAATTTCAAACACTTTTCATAATCCTAAAAACAATTATTAGAAGTACCCTAATGAAGCACACCTAAAAACAAAACCATATCATTTAGAAAATTCTTTTTTACCATATACTCAAGTCAGGACACTTCTGAAAAATATTACGCACCACATAAAACATCTAATTTCACTATATATAACCCAAAAAACATTTAACCAAACAAAAATGGTAAAAACAAACATATTCATAATTAAAAAAACAACCTCAAATGATATTTTAACAAATTATATTAACATGAAAATACCATTATTGAGCTAACTATGAGTATAAACAAGGTATGAAACACATTTTTAAATTAGTTTACGACATCTAAGAACCAATGGTTTGTACCAGAATTTAATGGGATGGAAACACTTACCTCATAGGCATGTGTTTTCGGTGAAAGTCATGGAGGAGAAAGAATTAGCCTCTAGAAACAAACCACAAACCATATAACTAAGTAAAACCAAACCAAACATTAATCCTACCTTCTAGGATTTGTCCAATGTTATGAAAACATCAAAAGATGGAAGAAAATAAAACACATGATGGTGTCATTGCCATTACAAGCCGCTGGGGAAGAGGGATGATGAGAGTCGGGGTGGTTGGAACGTGGAAGGGGCGATGGGGTTCGGCTGTACGGAAGAAGGGGTTTTCACGTTGGGGGGCGCCGATGAAGGGCGGTGTGGAAGGAGTTCACTGGTCAACGGCATGGGTAAGGGGCCAATGGAGGGAGGAAACAAGTGGGCATCGGCCATGAGGGTGAGGTGAGGTCAGTGGAGTCGGGGTGGGGTGGGGGTGCAACGACATGCAAGAGAAACCGGTGTGCACACAGGCGAACGAAGTGAAAGGGGGGTGGCCTACAAAGGGAAAGGGGAAAGGGGGGAGGATTTAGGGTTAGTTAAAAAAATTCTTTTTTTGTTATAATAGTAATAATAATCATAATAACAACCAAAATAATGATATTATTATTATTAAAAAGTTAATATTATTATTATTTTCTGCTTAAACATTCTTTTATCAAACTCTATTTTATTAATTTTTTATTTTACTTCATTTCATTTCACTAGACCATTAATTAATTTATTTACTTATTTCAGATGTTGGAAAATAGCACTGCTCCTGTGCTGTCAAGTGTGCGGTCGAGTAAGCTGCACTTGAACCATGCCACCCAGCACTAACCGCCCACAAAGTCAATCAGCGTTTTGTCTCAAAGTATAATAATTCGGGCGCAAGACGCGCGTCAAACTCGGTGGGGGTGTGACAATTCTCCCCACCACAGACACTTTCTATCCCTAGAAATTCACCGAGTAAAAAGATATCCAAAGCATGAGTTCATGCCTGAACAGATCCAAAAGGAAAATCAAGAACCTCTGGTTGACGATTCACTCCTCATGTCACACCCAACTAGTCACAAAGAAACCACAACATAAAATGAGGGGATAACACGAGCGGGTTATCCCCACCATAAGAACTTGACTAACACAGATACCTTAAAACCCATGCACACCATCCCGAGTAGGGGCTAATGCGGGAACTCCCACCCGAACATACCAACTTCTCCACTTGATTTGAGTGGGACCACTGAGACTTAAACGGAACACCACTATAATGCCTCTCGGCATATCGGGGCACCAAAACAATGAACTCGCTATAAAAACACCACTGGAACTAAAATTCCCCAAACCGATTTAAAACTCCCAGCACATCCAACTCCCTTAGTATGAGCGAGACAATGCTTCCAATAAATCCCGGAACTCTCAGCATAAGACAAACCCCCTCTCCCCCAAAACTCACATCCCCAAACGATCACTACTGAAATCAGGACCAACCCCCACAAGAGCCAAATTAAATTTTAAGAAAAACAAATGACTCTAGAGGCCACATTCAAAAAAAAGACTACAATGATCATGAAAGAATAAGTTCATTGCACTATTACCGCAAAAGATAAACTTAAAATAGTAGGGAAACAAGGATAAGGGAAAACTAAATGTCTCTATTCTAAGACGAAAGATAAATTACCAAGTGCAAGTCTCACATGCCTCTAACACCCTAACTATGTGCGAGCTTCACCCTGAGACCTAAGGCTGGGGATCTAATGGCTGAATCATCTTATGCCTCATAGTCAATCATGAGAATCCCCTGACCAGGGATCATTCTTCAAATGACACTTTTTTTAGAACCTTTCCCAGAGACCCAAATGGTCACACAATAGTAGGATTTTAGAGGGATGAGAAAATATGTCTTAGGATACTCAAAACGGAAACACCGATGGCACAATAGAAAGTAGTCTGACGAACCATATGTCCACACCAACAAAAGGGATTTCTTCATAGTTAGGTTACTCTCGTACTCCCCGCTCGCAAAATTGGGAACCCTTACGAGCGATGAAAGGAGCCTGATGTGTCAAGCACTTGCGCTCCAGATGTCAACTTTTTAAAGAAACCGACACAGGCCGCCACCAACCACTGGCCTTATTAACTACAGACACGATCATATATCTTTTCTCCTTCACCTCCTCAGGTATAATACTTTGGATGAAGACGAACTTTAACACCTCTCACATCGTCCCAACTCCAACTATGATGATACATCCACCTCCATTGGTCCATGGTTGGACCCTCCAACAAACAGAAGACAATATGAACTCTAACAAATTCATTAGTCCCCAACCACCAGGAGACATGGTGTACTCCCCTCAAACTGCTACACTACCCCTTATAGACCCCGAATGCCTTGAAGGACAAGCAACACTCGATAGAAACCAAAATTGGGAATGAAACATTAACAACTTTTGAGGGAATTTATGGGTGGAATATTCAAAACAACATTGAAAACAAAATCAAAATAGGCATAAATCCCAAACTCAATCAAAAGAAACACCATGAGTAGAGACAACCAACCTAGAATTCCAAACAAGATTAAACACAACCAAAAGTAATACCACAAGCCAATGGTAACAGACTCATAAATCAAACATACACAAACACGGGTAAAATAATCTTTTCAAAATACAAAAACCCACTTTGGAAGAAGAACAAATTCCTGAAATCAATTTTTCCATTCAAGTCCATTTTATAAAAAAAATCAGGCCAACCTAAAATTCCAAAACCCCACCCATGGTATCCCATGAACTGCCACACAAGCCTTCATCCTTTTCCACTCAAATCACCCATACATATGTGTCAATGTGAACTTCTCGTATTTACCCACACATATGCAGAAGATCCTAAGGAATACCAAGGGTCACAATTCCCATTCTTTTACCAAATCTAGATATAATCCAACTTTTCCAAATCAAAACACTTCCTCTTTAAAAATTTGCTTCACCAATTTCAAAACAACTTGAAAGAAATTTCCTTTTTACCATTTTTATAACCATAAGAGAAAGGGCCCTTTCAATTCAAAACCACCTATATTTCCAAAAAACACTCGAAAACAAACCAAAATCAATACAAAGAGAAACCAACAATGAATGACCAGAATGACGAACTAGTGATTATGCCCAACATGGCGACATGGTAGTGAGCCATGCCCCAAGTAAGACATAACACCAGAGGAATTTGAATCAGGCACATGGGCTACACATGGGTCCCTGCTCCATGTGGGGTCATAGTGTGACACCGAGTCAGCTCTATTGTCATCCATAAATCCAAAACAAAGACAAAAGACTCAAAACCCGGACTACCCTTGGTAGCACATGTCTCGTCACGAGCGGTGGTGATCAGGCACTGATCCTTAACCTACCTCCTAAGCCCCAAAAGTCCTAATATCCATCTACTGGACTACCAAAATAACAAGAGTCTTCCCTTTGATACCATTTTGTCACGAACTAACCCAGGTCGGCCCTGAACAGGTCACCGGAGCTATCCCATGACATGGCCTGAGGGGCGTTCCCGATCCCCACGGGCTGGCAACTAATGTCGGGCATCAAAACCAAACAAGAGGGATCAATTTGGCCCATAAATAGAAAAGAAAAAAATAAAAAAAATAAACAATAAAAACTCAATCTAGAAACAGCAAGAAAAAAAGTCGTACATATCTCCATGTGACCCTATGGGTCACTACCAACATCAATCCAATGTCGCGCTATGGAGACTAAATCCATTAAAGGCGTAGCAACCAGAACTAAAAAATGAAAACAATGGTAAAACTATAGGCATGAGTATTAAAACTCAGTAGCCATCCCCAAATAATCTATTCTCATACAAATTTATTTTAAATAAAATATCCACTGATTTCAAGTTTTAAATAAAATGTATAGAACTAGATTCTTACACATTTTCTTCTTAAAAACAAATCATGATCCATTGCACTTCATATTTTAAACTATGTTCTTTTCCATGGAGGAAGCATTAACCTTTTTAAAGAAATAGGGATTGTGAAGTGTAAAAAAATTTAAAAACCTTTTTCCACAATCTTTTTAAAGAGAAATTTTATCCACTTTAACAAATAGATGCATCATACATGAAGGAAAAAGAAATTATCACACGAGGGAAATGAAATACATGAAGAAAGAGTAATCAACCAAATAAGGAACCTCAGTCATCCGCCATAGAAAAATAAGTGCCAGTATACATGGGAAAACCTAGGACCTCATGAATAGTCTAGAACGCACTATACATGTGACTCATCCAGAAGGCATGCCTACTCTCAATGATGTCATAATGCCAAAAAACTTAGTATCTCCCTACCTGGCCTAACTAAGGGGCTCAATCCCCTAGCATAGTATAATCCGTACTAAGGGCCACTAGCCAATGTGTAGTCTAATATAGTGCATCAATCGTTCACTAAACATTAGCTCACTATGCTAGGTTCGCATGTTCATAATAAAATGGGGGTGAGCTAACAATTTAAAACAAGTATCTAGTCATAAGTATATTCCTAACACATTGTCAACAAACACAACAAAGTCACCCCTGAGTCACCCCAAGGAATACTTCCCTCGCCTTTCAACCATTAGATCACAGGAAATTCCTACCTAGTGGATCTCCCATAACATACAACTCAACCAAAGCAAGGGGGCCACATCCAAGGATAGTTTTCTTAAGATAATTGGTTTTACAAAAGTGCCAAACGGGCCTCGCATAAATTTTGCATGTCAAAACATTTCTTAAGAATCACACATGCGCCCTTTTGAAAACCATAAATACACTTTGAAACCCATTTAAGAATCCCAACCCATAATTTTAAATCTAAAACACCTTCACAAAGGCCAAAGGGTAATTTCATCGGGAAATTGATGGGGAACCACAATCAAACCATTTATTGCACCCCATTATAAGAAATTAACCACTCTAATTTAGGACAGACCGTTTTACTAACAGTTCTCTATTAATAAATAATACTGAAACTAGGTTCAAAAAAGCCAAAAATAAACGATTCTTAAATTTAATGTTTAATACATAGAGATCCTACCTCAAAGAAGGTAGCAGACCAAGATGATAAGCTTCAACTTTTGAAGATTTTGGTGGAAAACACTCACTCTGGAACACACATACATTCTCATACATATACATATATACCTTAATCCATTGAACTTACTCCCCATGCCATGAGGGAATATGTTCTAGGAAGATATATATATATATATATATATATATATATATAAACACATATGTACCTGTGTATGTGTGTGTTGACACCACCAAGGAGCCACCGAAGCTTTAATTAATTAACCTAGAGGAAGAAACATTATTTAGAAACCCACATATCATTCAAGAAATCAATATATATAGAAAAAATATTTTAACGTGAGAAATTTCAAACGGAACTTTATGTTTTGTACACCCCAAATACATTTACCAAACGAACGTCAAAAGCCTTTTTCAATAATATGAAATATAATTTTAATTAAGCATTTTCCAAATGGGCCTTACCCTTCTTATACTTCCTTTTTAAACCATTTTTAGAAACTAAAAAATGAACTAACTTCGTTTAGAAATCAATGAACCATTTATGAAACCATGATTTTAAGAAAAAACCATTTTCCATAAACAAACTGCTTTCAATTTCACAAACAACAAACCATTTTTACAATGCATTTACCATTCCTTAATAAATTTATGAATCCCCTTTATAAAATCCCACTATAAATGCATTCGCATCTGATGTGCCTTTGAAAAGTCATTTTGCACATTTTTCATAATCCTAAAAACTATTCCGAGAAGTACCCTAATGAAGCACACATGAAAACATAACCATGTCATTTAGAAAATCTTTTTTCACCATACACTCATGTCAAGACACTTCAGAAAAATATTACACACCACGTAAAATATCTAATTTCACTATATAAAACCCAAACTACATTTAACCAAACACAACTGGTAAAAACAAACATATATAATAATTAAAAAAACAACCTCAAAAGTTATTTTAGCAAATTATATCAACATGAAAATACCATAATTGAGCTAACTATGAGTATAAAAAAGGTGCTGAACGTATTTTTAAATTAGATGAAGACATCTAGGAACCAATGTTTTTCCCTGAAAATAAAAGGGATGGAAACGCTTACCTCAATGGTTTTACATTTGTGGTGAAACTCCTGTTGGAGAAATAATAAGCCTCTGTGAACAAACTGGAAACCATAGACCTAAGAGAAACGGAACCAAACATTAATCCTACTATCTAGGGTTTGGCCAATGTGAAGAAAACTTCAAAAGATAGAAGAAAATAAAACACATGATGGATTCATTTTCGTTGCATGCCGCTGGGGAAAAGGGTCAGTGAGAGTCGGGTGGTCAGAACGTTGAAGGTCGATGGAGTTCAGCTGGACGAAAGACGGGGTTGTCGCGTGGGGGGCACTAGAGAAGGGAGGTGCGGAATGAGTATGCTGGTTTGTGGCGGGGGGGGGGGGGGGAGGGGCCAAGGGAGGGAGGTAGCAAGCAAGGATCGACTAGGAGGGTGAGGTGAGGTCGACGTAGTCGTAGGGGGGAGGGGGTGTGACGGCATGCAAGGGGGACTAGGGTGCGCACATGCGGATAAAGGGGAAGGGGGCCCATGTAGGGAAAAGGGAAGGGGGGATTTATGATTAGTTAAAAAAAATTATTTTATGTTATAATAATAATAATATTATTATTAGTAATAATAATAATAATTAAAAAACAACCAAAATGATGATATTATTATTATTAAAACTATAATATTATTATTATTTTAGGCTTAAACAATATTTTATCAAACTAAATTTTATTAAATTTTTATTTTACTTCATTTCATTTTACTTGACCTTTAATTAATTTGTTTACTTATTTCTAATGTTGGGAAATCGCACGGATCACGTGCCATCAAGTGTGCGGTCGAGCAGGCTGCACTCGAACCATGCCACCCGACACTAACTACCCACAAAGTCAATCAGTGTGTTGTCACATGGTTTTATAAGTCATGCTCAAGTCACGTGTCAAACCCGATTGGGGTGTGACACTCATGGTTTGGCCCAGTTGTCCTTGAAACATTCTTTGGTGAGTGGTGGGAAGCTATGTCTTTTTTGGAATTTTTAAAATAGGTTTGGATTGTATGTAGTTTCAAATACCATTTGGAACTTTCATATGATTTGGTTTTTTAGAATGAATTTTAATTGACCTTGGGAATATTTTTGTGAATTCATGGTATAAAGGATTGTTTGGCCACAATAGTATAAGGATGATTTTTTCTGTTGCTTTGAAAATGGTTTCAAAGGGTTTTAGGTAAATGGTTAGATGTTTTGAAGCTAATGGCTGGTTGGAATTTTTGATGGCTATTTGGAAAACCCCTCTTGAGTTTGGTCTATTGACTCTTCGGATGATCGTGAGATGGTAGGGTCCTTGGTATGGGTCCTTCTTTTTATGATAATTATTTTAAGGCAAGGGACTAACCTTATGGTGGATGGGGTGGTTCCGGATTGTGTGGTGTGTTTGGTTATATATATGAGTATTTTTGTTTGTGCTGTATGAAACACTCCCCTGTGAAACATAAAAGGAGAACCCAGCATATCAAAGAGGTTTACTGAGAATGATTTCTTCAGTAGTCTAGGTTATATACTAGCTAGTGGCCCATTGAAGGTGGATACTTGGGTTTATTTCTATGGTATTGGGCCCGTCGACTATGCCATGTAGGAAGAAGTTGTGACATTAGGATTTTATAACGTCATTGAGTAGGTCATGAATTTAGGATGAGTCACATGTATAGTATTTTATAGTTCTCCTCCGAGTTCCTAGGATTTCCCGTGTTCTCCAGTTACAAGTACTACTAGAGGCGTTTCTCTCATTGTGTAGAATATTTTTCTCTATGCGTGGATTTGGTTTTTATTCGTAAAAACTAGGAATATGTGGTTGATCTTAAAAGGATTTCTATGTGCATGTTTCTAAAGAGAATGAAACTCCGCTTTTTCCTTCTTATACCTTGTTTTAAATTATAAGGGCAATGGATCATGTTTTTTGTTTTAAAATGAAAATTCTGTATGAAATTCTATTTTTATAAATGTATTTAAAATGTGTATTAATGGAATGTTTTTGGGAAAGAAATTTCATGGATTATTTGGTGGTTTCCTACTAATCTATTATCTCACACCCAACTAATAACATTTGGTGTCGGTAGAACCAAGCTATTTTATAGGTTATGTTTTTGTTCAGGATTCCTGGATCAGGTGCTCATCATTAGAGCATGGTTGGTCTTATTGTTGGCGGTGAACAAGTGGTCACATGGAGATCATGTGGTGGTGGTTCAGTTTATCTATTTTAGTTTTACTTCTAAATTTTAGTTTTCATCTTACTGATATGTATCTTGTAACTAAATTTTCTTATATTTTTTTGAGATTCGGTTGTTAGTTTTGAGGCATTTTCAATTTATTATATTTATATATTTAATCTTGGTTATTCTTTGGGTTGAAATAGTTTCCAAATAGATTTGATTTGATGACTAACACTAGTTGTAATCCTATAGGGATCGAGAACACCCTTTGGGCCAATTTGGGAGCTGAGTCAGTTGTCGGGTTGAATGAAATCTCTGTCTTGGTTCGTGACATGATTATTATCCTATAACAGAACAGTTAGTGTTGATTCCTGGAGATGATAGATTGTGTTTTATATGCTCAGTGATGATACAGATGTGATATGTGGCTGGGATCATTCATGGTTAGATGAGGGCATGGGGTTGATGTCCTTCATGTTGATGATAAACCACTTCCCTGGTCAAGTAATGAGATTGTGATATGCATACTAAATGATGATATTATGAGAATTAGGAACACTCAAGGATGGGGTAGGTATGGATGTTCCCCGACCCGCGTCATATATGATTGGATATGTTAAATTATGGTATGGAAGGGATATGAGAACATAACATCGGATGTTGGATTGTGATAGTGTAAAATCAATGGGGTAGTGGATATAGGGAACCTTTGGTTATATTTTATGATAACATGTTACTATAACTAGATTCATTATTTATTGAGGGTGTGATGGTGAGGTTAGGATATTGATTTGACCTATTTAAGTGCTTTTTGGTTATATTTTTTGTTCATTGATTCATTACTATTATTTTTTAATATTTTACAAGAGACCATGGGCATGATCATAATTAGTATACATAATTTTGTCAAACTATGTATATAAAATATTTTTAAGGTTTCCAATAGGAGATCAGGGGCTTCGATGGACATTATTGGATTGGGTATTGGAGGTATTATTGATTTTCTATAATATGGTTTATATTTCAATATTTACATGGATACTTTTATTTGTATATTTATGAAATATTTAATTCATTGTGGGTTTCTTTAGTTCTCTTTTATATTATGTAAGGAGGTTTTTATAGTTTTCATCCTATCCTAATATCTTACTTTTACTATAGAGTGGAATACCTTCCATATGTATGATTTCTATACCCTTGGTACTAGCTTCCAACCCAAGGCCTGTTGAACGTGAGATTCAAGGGTCATTATATATCTTCCTTCATTTCTATTCTAGGATTGGTAACTTTAGAGGGAAGTGGTTGTGATATAGTGGCATAAAATATTTTGGTTGAGTGATAGGATAAATCTTGAGGATGGGCACTTTTGTGGATTAAATGGCTTTGTAGGAAAATGGTATTAGTTAGGCTTGGTGTGTGACAAAGACCATATAGATTGTCTAGGTAACAATATTTTATGGCCCATCATGATCCAATTAAAGGACTATATTTTTATCCAATTACAAAATGAAGTGGTTTTACTCACAGGGTAGAGACCTAGGATAGTTACATGTAATAACTCGAGATTTTGGGCCCATTAAATTAATACAATATTCAATAGCTTTATCTGCATGCAACACCATTCTAAAATGTTTCATGAAATATTTTTAATTAAAAAAATTCAAGAATAATAAAAACATATATTAAAATGATAAATATTTCAATAAATTGAAAAATAAATACAAAATATGATTATGAACACTTGAGGTTTTAAAAATTACATTTTCAATAAAAGAAATTTCATATATATATATATATATGTCAAATTTTTATTTTAAGGATAAAATTATAAAATTAATAATTATAATTTTACAAAATTAACTTCATTTTTTAATTACACAAAACAAAATATGTTTAGGGTGAATTTTTTATATTTTTCCAAATTAACAGATTTTTATGTAATAGTAAAAAATTACAATTTTTTCTAATACTAACTCTTACATGATATTATCGTAACCAATTTTCGACTTAGTAGTTTTAAACACCTTGTATATATATATATATTAATAAAGTAAAATAAACTATTTTAAAATAATATTTGTTAAACCCATATGTAATGTGTTGGAAACGTGAGTAATATTTTACTCTAAAAACTATTTTTATTTTCTTATATTAAAAAATAGTTTTCATCACTTATAGAAAATAAATGTATAAAAATGAATTTAAAATTTAATATAAACATTATCATATTATTAAATTTGGTCAATTTAATTTTTGTGAATGAAATTATGATTACTAAGATTAATGTGATGGCCATGATAATGGTAAAACTATTTTTTATGAATTATTTTATTAATATTCTATAATTTTTATCTAGTTAAAGGAGTTAATATTTCTAAAAATTTATTTTTATTTAAAATTTAATCAAATATTCAAATATATTATCATTAATTTAATTCTTAATCAATACAAAATAATCTTACGAACACTTAATGGTAATAAAAACATTTATCTTAAAAATAATTCCTATATATTTAATGTTTTAATTTATAAGTTGATTTTATAATTTTAATAAATTTATCTAGATTTAATAGAAAATAAATTTATTTTTTACACTTTGAATTTTGTAATAGGGTTTGTTTCATATTTTTAGTAAAATACATATAATGAAGTTAAAAACTAGTTACCTAGGTAAAACAATAATGCTAAATTATAAAAAATTAATTGGTAAATAGCTTGAATCATTTTTAAAACATGTGACAAAAAGATTGTATGGGAATTATTCAACCTTATATCACCCCATAGTCCAATATTTCTTACTTTTTGAACAATTATCCATTGAATATTTTTACTCTATTGTTGAAAAATAATGGGTGTTCACAAAAGTGTATTTTTCTTCACTTATAAAATGGAAAAACCTTGACCCCATCATTCCACACTGATTCCTTATAATTTATTCCTCCATTTATCCTATTTTTATCCTCTTATAATCCTCTCTCAAATTCATAAGCCTCTGATCACAATTAGTTATCCTAATCTCTTAATTTCTAAGGATACTTTCATTAGAAAGTTCAAGGTCCCCATGTGTGTATTAATTACTCAATATCCTTTACATATTATTATTTATCTTCCAAAACAACCCTATAAATAGTAATCTAATGACCTCCATTTCATTATTATACTTATGTGTTGTTATATTAATTTAATAATCATTATTTATTCCTTTCCATCCACTTATAAAAATAACATAATTTCGATTGGACGTTTCTGTTGATCACCACCACCATGAAGAAGTGTCTTCTATTTTTCACCACCATCTCTCTTAACTAGTTATGAGGATTTAATGGAAGAATAAATTTGAAATAAAAAATAAATTTATGGTTATTAATAGAAAAATTTTAAGCCACCTTTTTTATCTCTCATTCATTGGGAAATAAAAATGTTAGTCATATGTTGTGTAGACTAACACCTCCATGAAATTTTTTTCATATTATTTTTAATTAATTATATAAACCTCTTAAATTTTGATCAAACTTCTTAAAAATAAATAAATAATATTACTATGACCATTTAATAGTGATATTATTATAAAAGAAAATACTTTTAAAACCATAATTATCCATTATTTATACTATGTTTATGTTGGGTTCAGCCTGACCACCTACTTAAACAATAATAGAAAACTCTGTAATGGTGGGATATTATAACTTAAATACTAATGTTATTATAATTTAATGAAAATCTAATTATTTTTCATGGATCTTTATATTTTATATTATGTATTTAATAAATTATCAAAATATGTTCTCCAATCGCTACAATTACCGAAATAGGATGACATCAATTCCATTTTCACCAATATAAATAAAATGAGAATGGAATCAAATAAGATATTTATTAATCAATATAATTAATATATTCCAATAATATAAATGATCTAGTAATTATAAAATATTGGAGAAGAATGAAGAATAAATCCACAATTAGGAATGCAGTTCAAAATTATCAAGATAACTCATAACCAATATTAAAAATATAAAATAACTAACTAATATAAATATTATTAATAGTTATTAATGAATGTATAAAATTTTATTGATATGAATAAGTTTTTAAAATATATTATTAAGATAGTTATTTTTTATATAGGATATTCAAGTGTTTTAGTGGGAGTAAGCAATTATGTTAAGGTTTTTTTGTATCATTTTCAAATCCATAACACATGTTTGATATTGAACACCATTATTTAACTTATATAGTGTAGCCACTAACCTATTTCTTTAAATTATTCTTAATATCATTCCATTAATGTTATTTGAATATCCATTTAATGGTAAATCTCTTATTCTTACATTAACATTACCATAAGGGTTTCCATAAACTCAATTCTTATTTATTTAGTTCTGATGATTCTTCTTGAACTTATTTCATATAATTTGGGCACATTCTGCTATTTGATTTTATTATGTAGTATTTTATCTTTTTTATTTTTTGTATTTAAATTTCTTCACCAAAAACCCCATTTTAAATTCCCATGATTCATGAATTATTGAATCTGTAAGAAATTTTTTTAATAAAATTTACTTTCATTGTGTTAAAATAATATTAATTTAGCATCATTATTCTATATTTGAAAAATTATTCTATTTATTAATTAAAAAGATATTTACACTCTTACTTATTGGTAAAATTATAATTTTAACTCAATGATTCATTATTAGTGAAATTATTTCTAAAAAATTAAAAAAATTTAAGAAAAAATATCATCTCTGTTAAACATGGTTCTTCCCCCATTTCAATGTTTATTATTCCCAGAAATTTGTTCCTTTATTATTTTTAAATAAAAATACGTGTTCACTCTTCTAGCACCATAATTTCATTCTTATATTTTAAAAATTATCTTTCATGACCACTTTTTATGAATAGGGTTTTCAAAAATGGTATTTCAAAATATTAAAAAGGATTTTTATCTATTCAATTTAAAATGGTTTATCTTATACTCCACATTTGATTTTAAGACCATTATTTCTTTTCATGGATATAATATTGAAGTTTATATTTAAAAAATTCCCATATTATTTACATCAACTTTTCAAAAATATATTTTTAAAGTGGCCATAAATTCTTCTTTTATGACAAAGAGAAAATCATTTTCTAAAAACTAATTTAATATTTCACCACTTTTTTCCTCTTAATATCTTAGTGAATTATTTCCTTGTAAATTATTTTTAATGAATTTCAACCTAAATTTTCTTATGAAATACTATTTTGGGTGATTGAATTTTGGGTATAAAACATTTACATTATTGAGGCATATTTTACTAATACCACTGGGAAATGTTATAAAACCCATTTTTTATTCCATGGTTTCCAAATGATGTAAAATATATTTATTTTTAAGTGGCACAAATATTTATTGATGAATGATTGGTGGGTTCTATATCCACCTTCAATACATTGGTAAAGTACATATATCAGGATCTCAAAACTCATATATGAGATGATATTTCCCATGCTAAATGGAACCCTGGAGGATTCAACCCAATTCAAATCATATATAGGAGGATTTATCCCAAACCAAAGGGTACATAGAATGATTTATCCCAAACCAAATTTTACACAAAACAAATTATTCAAAGAAAAATGGTACATTTTAAGGTTTTTCCCAATCAAAATGTTACACAAAAGGATTTATCCCAAGCGAAAGGGCACGCATAATGATTTATTCTTAGACAAAGAGGTACATGGAAGGTTTTATCCCAAGCCTGGGGGTATAATGGAGTATTATCCTAAGACCAATAAAGATCACTTGTGATTATCCTAAAGAAACTTTTTTAAGAATTTATTGGTTGGTAGCCTTGAAAAATATTATTTATATTTAATTTTATGCCATAATATTATGTCATAATCTTTTTCCTATTATTATTATCCTTGTCTCATATTTGTTGTCTCGTGATTTCATACGATCTTTCCATGGAATATGTTTCCTAATTTTGTATTTCATTTCAATCTATCAATACTTTTCGAAAAAATATTTTTATTAATTGTTCGTTTTAATATGAAATTTCTCCCCTAACCATGTTTTATCATTTATTTATTGAATAACCCTTTATTACATGTTTATGAGTTATTTTAAATTATTGATCATTTCTTATAATCCTTCACTAATGATTTTATTTCCCCGTGTTATTAAAATTAGTTTAACATATGAGAAGTCTATAATGGAGTCTAGTATGGTTAAATTATGGATAATTGTTCAGATGTTTTATAAAATAATTTGTCCCTAAAACTAGTCATCAAATACACTAAAATAAAAGGTTCTCTAAGTTGTTTTATATTATTGAGAGATCTAATTATAATTTTATGTTTATGCTTGTTTGGTTTGGATCTCCTCAGTTGGTTTCAAATTTAATTTATAAAACTATGTGTTTTTAGAACTGTGTGTAGGATTGTAGGTTTGTGGAGCCTCATTTTTTTTAAAATAAGTGTTTTTTATTATTGGGGATTTTAATAGTTATTTTGAATAGGAAAATATAAATACAATAAAAATATTGGGGTTAAGTATAAGGTATAAGTATAAGTGTAGGATAATATCCTTAAATTTTGGTTAAATTTTTAGTATGTGGTTTTCTTAGAAATGAAATCCCTTTTGGATACTATATGTGGATGGAGGCTCTAGAACAGATGTACCTAGGGGTAATAATCTCGAAAAGGGTGGATTGTAAATTAACTCGGTCATCACCTAACACATGAAATAGAGGAATAATTATAAATATGGTTTGACATTCCCTGGGGATATGATATGGTTAATTAATATGATTTGAATATGATGTTAAGTAGTTGGGTTGGATATCCTAATAGTAAAATCACCATGGATAACCAAGGATTGAGAAAAGATATTCATAGATTAATATGAAAGTATCATATGTAATAAAAGTCCCAATTGGTAAATAAATATTTAAATTGATGTTTTTATATTCATATTTTGGATATTATCATAACCACTTTAGTTTTAGTATTTAGTTGAAACATGATCATTGAAATAATACTGAGAATGTTCTGTGTCTAGAAACATATATGATTTATAAAAAAATGATATAGTATAATAAAATTGTTTATAATCGTAATATTTGAATATTAATATGGATAATGTGAGTTTCCTAGTCTTAAATAATGTAGTGAGATTCATTTCTTAATTAAATTTAAATATCCATAATTTTAGCCATTTATATTAATAAGTTATATTTATTGATGATATTTGGGTATATTCCATAAGTAATGAGGGTTATGTGAAACATATAAGTATTTTTCATTATTAGTTTGTATTTAATGGTTTGGAAACATATATTAAATAGTAAAAATATCCTTGAATTGTTGTTTTATGAAAAGGTTATATTTTTGGGGATAACTATTGACGCACACATGATTAAGGGATGTATAACACTTATTTTTTTCATACTCTTATAATTTAGATAATAAAGGGTTGATTGATTTTAAAGAATTAAGTTAGATAATGTCGGTAACCTTGGTATTTATATATATAAATATCATGATATGTTTTTTGAAGTTCATCACATTTTCTGGATTATTATATATATTTAAGTTGGGTGACCTTAAGAATTTGTGGTTAATACCATTTGAGAGTGGAATTTAGTGTTAATTTCATGGAAAAAAATATATGGTTTGACTATTTTTTAATGTATGGGGGATTAAAATGGTTTTGGGAAAGGTATTTTAAGAATAATATATGATTAGGGTATATTCGTACTTGGGAATATAATTGTATAAAATATTTAGGTTGTTTGAGGAAACATAAGTGAAGTTGTCTTTGATTGAATTTTATTTATTATCAATATGGTTGATTGAATTGGTTGTACAGATATGTCAATTTGTGTTGAGGTGGGTTATGATGCCTATTGGGTTTCAATGGAAATAATTGATAACATAACTATTTTTATTGTATATTTATTTTTAATATTATAAAAATGTTTAAGAGTAGTTTTGAGATTTGATATTGTTTCAAAATATATTGAAGTGAAGATTGATTTGAAATATATGATTGAATTCAAATATATAAAAAATTAATAAAAGAATTAATAATTGAGTTTTTTAAATACTGAAATAGTTGGAAATAAATTTTTTTAATTTACATAAGTCCAATAATTAAAATAGGAGATTTGAAATGTATAAGTTTAGAATTGTGTCTTAGAATTTGAAGTTAAAAATTTTATAAGTATAAAATTATATTTTCGATTACACTTTTGTTAGAATTTATTAAATAATATTGACAACCAATGCACAACCCTAGGACCAATGCACCACTTCATAGGTTGTAAAGTAGGTCAACATAGTGGTCGGGGAGCATATTCGACAGGTCCAAATCACTAGACACACACATATAGGAGGCAGATCTAGTTCCGTAGGTGTAGAAGGGAATCCTGAGTAGACCCTAGTACTTGAATATATAGAAAAAAGGTTTTTCTTTTGTTTATTAAGAAGTGTAAAGATGGGGTTATCTCTAATGTGGGATCATTAGATGTAGGAATAGTACATCCTCATTTTAATGATATGCCTAGATCATAAGTCATTTGATAAGATCTACCTCATTCATACATTTGTGGGCTCAATCATCTTTATCCTCAATCCCCACTCGAGGGTTTGAGCTACCTTTTCAAATTCCATGAGAGGAGATCTCAACTGCAATAATTGATCGAGGTACATTAAATCAATGTAGCTTGTGTCATTAACTTATACACCTATTCAAAATTAGTTCAATGGAATTCATGTGTTTACACCACATTGTCTACGATTATTCCAAATGTTTAGATGCAGTGACACTGGCTATATGAAGAAGAATAATAATTCAATCATCTTTATAATACCTCATTGAATTTTATTTATTTTTAGTGAAGTCCAATCCAGAATAGAGATAATCACCTGAAGTTGGATTCATTTTCCAGAGGTTTGAAGATGATTTTCCAAGGTTGTATATAATGAGGTAAGTTAGTGTGTGAAAAATGATTATAGTTGTACATGTATTGACATAATTTAGTGCATGTAGAGTGTTGGGGTAGTGGAGTAAGTTGGTGTCATTCTTCGATAATTACCCCAACCCCTAACCATTTTAAAATATGATTTTAATGTGAACAAGAGTGAATATAAAGTGAGAAAAATAGAGCCTCAAGAGTTTTTCTGATTTTAAATTTGGATTCCATGAGAGTTCATACTAATCGATTCAAATCCTTATAAATTTTTTGAATATAAAATTACTTGCATGAACTTGTGATTGTGTAAACCATATTCATTATTATTTATGAAGAATCTATAAATAGTTCTATGATAAGTGAGCCTTGAAACATTTTATTTTATTTAAGGATATAACATAGAAATTATTCTCTTATATAAGGAAATATTTACGATGCACATCTATGTAATAATATGTATACATGAGTATGAGTGAAACTATTTAATAAGCTTTATTTTTCATGAGGATTCACTAACGAAGAATCCATGAACCATTGTTACATGACTATAATTTGAAAAAAAGTCAATATATTTTATCCATGCATGATGAGAAAGCAGTTCCTATTGACAAAATAGTAACATGAGATAGGGTTTCAGAAGCTTGAAGATGAAAATGAGCTTAGGTATTTTTAGAAAAGTCATAAAACATTCCAAAATAATAAGTGATAATTTTAAATATTTTTTCAGTACATGTTCAATCATTTAATTGAGTATATTATAGTTATGAAGATGATATTGTTGAATTCTCATAAAATATATCTTTTATTAAGACTATTTAAATAATTTGAGGTGATTTTATAAATAAGTAGTTTAAAGTTTCTTTAAGTTGATATTGGGGCCGAGATGTTTTCTAAAACTGAAAGAGACTTTTAAAAACTGAGTTTTTTCATGAATTTAGTGTATCCAAGTCATTTGAAGATCAGTGGATGGTCAAAAATATCAGGCAGTTGATAATAATTTTCTGATGTTCTTTTAGTTCTACAAGTGTAGATTAGGAAATTAGGTTTTTTCATGGAAGGATATTTTATCTCAAGGTAGTTCAAAATAAATCAAAATCTTATAGAGATCATTCCTATTAGTGGATAAAATTTTAAAGAAATCCAAAGACTCCAGTGGGGTTTTGGAGAAGGATAAGACAAAGTGATACTTTATGTTGATCTATTTTTTAATTGAGAACTTCTGATCTCTAGTGGGTCTCTAGATTTGGGGAACTACGAGAATTTTTTTTCATGGGATAATGACTTTCCCTTGATTTAATCACCTATATAGAGTGAATAATCTATAATTCGAGGAAATAACCAATTGTAGAAAGGAGTAGTTCATCTGACTTGAACTTTCAAAATTCTTCTGTTTTATAAAATATTTATTACTATTACATTTATAGTGATACTGAGAATTAAATATGATGGGTAAAATCATTAATTAGTCCCCTATGATTAATTAATATAAGAAATAATTTGAAAAAATAGTAAATCATTTATTCACCCCTCACCCTCTTCGTGGTACCTAACCGGTCGTTGAGTAATTCAATAAGTAACTTAATATACACCGAGTGAGTAAGGTAGGTGTCATATTGATAGTTATAAACCAAATGAAAAATATGTTAATAATACCCTCACCTACTTTTTTCAATAATTTATAATTAAACTTATGAGGATACAATTTATTTAATGTGGTAGATTTTAACTACCTAGGATTTCAGAACCCTCAAATTAATATTAATTTCCATAAATTCCTCCACAAGCAACAATGAACTAAAAGAATCAATGAAATATTTATAATTAATAAAATTTATGAATTATAAAACCTCTAAGTAATATTTTAATCAATTTCAAAATTCATACAAAATGTAATTATGAATAATTATGGTTTTAAAAAGTATTTTTTCACCAAAATATGCTTTTCTTTATATAACGGATTCTAATTTAAAGGTGAAATTTATAAATAAAAAAATATTAATTTTAAAAAATAAACTTCATTTCTTAATTATGCATAAAAAATATTCTTATGAGGAATTTTTGATATTTTTATAAAATAATTGATTTATAGGTGAATAGTTAAAAATATCATTTTTTCTAATTTCATCACTTTTATTAAATTATTATAATAAAATACTAAAGTAAAATTCTTTCAAACCATTTATATATAAATATATATTTTTATAATGTAAAATTAATCATTTAAAAATAATATTTATTAATCCCATGTGTAAAATTTTGCAAACATGAGTAATATTTTACAATAAAAACTATTTTTATTCGATTACATTAAAAATCTGTTTCCAACACTAGATGAAATTATTTAAAAAAATGGATTTCTTATTTTAGATAAACATGATCATATTATATAATAGGATCATATTATGTAATAATTTCAATTTTAGTTTGGTGAATAAATATAAGATCACTACTATTAAAGTTAATTACCCTAATTATGGTAAAACCTTTTTTCAAGTAATTTTTTATATAATATTGTGTATTTTTTATATTATAAAATAAAATATTATATTTTGAAAAAATGACTGTAATATAATTTTTAAACCTATATATGGATATATTATCACTCTTTCAACTATAAATCACTACTAAATTATATTAAGAACAATTAATGGTAAAAATCATTTTCTACAAAAAAATAGATTTATTAAATGTTTGAATTTTAAAGATACATTATATTATTTAGAAACATAATAATGTTCAATTTAGGTTCACCACACAAAACTTTTTTAAAATAGGTTCTTTTTATTTTTATTAAAACATTAATTACATAGTTAAAAACTAGTCAACTATGTAAAAACACAAATGGTAAAATATAAAAGTCATGTAGTAAAAAACTTGAAACATGTTCAAAACATTTGGTAAAATGAGTGGATGAGCTTTTATCAACATTAATTAACCAAAAATCCATTATATCTATCTTTTAGAACCATTTTTCCATGAGTAGTGTTATTCCATTATTCAAAAGTAATGGGAGCTGACAAAAGGTCCCTTTTCTTTACATATAAAAGGAAAAACCTTCCACCCCTTTATTCTGAACCCATTCCTTCAAATTTACTCATAAAAATATTCAATTTTACCCTATAATAATATTTTTCAATTTACATAATCCTATGATCTCAAATATTTATCCAAATCTGTTAATTTTGAAAGATCCATTCAAGAGAAAGTTCAAGGTCCCAAAGTGAGTATTACATACTTCATATCATTTTCTTCTTATTCTTTCTCTCCCAACCCTTCCCTAGAAAAAATAATGTAATGAAATTATTATCATTATTATACTTAATTTTTATTACACTAATGTATTAATCATTATTTATTCCTTCATATCCATGTATAAAAACAAAAGAACCGAAATTTTTGATTCTGCTGAGTAATGACTCCACAAAACAACATCATCGATATTGCACCTTCTTCTCCCTTAAGATTATAAAATGAAAAAACTTGAGATTAAATGTGAAATATATAATATAAATATGTTCATGAATATAAAAATTATAATCTGACTTCTTTACTTCTCATTAACTTAGAAATTAAAGTGTTAGCTATGCATTTTGTGGAATATCACCTCCAAGGAAAAACAATTTTTTATTTTTAATATTTTTTTCACTATTTATTTAATCTTATTTTACATATGATTTACCACCTTAAAAATATCTTAATAATATAATTATTCACCTATAATAATAATATTACTAAGCCAATATTTACAGTAAATTTTATTTTAATATCAATGTTTTAATCCATTCATATATTTTTCTATGTAAAATTTTCAGATTTTATAGTTTTAGAAATACTTTTAGAATAATTTTAAAAATTTATTATTTTTTCAGATTATTTATTTCAACAATTTATTTTATTTCATTCACAAATTTTTCTACATTGATCCACTTTTTTTAATATAATTTTATGTTTGTTGGGATTTACTTCATTCAGATGGACCAAAAGATGAATCCAATATTTTTAGGCCCGAAAGAATCATACTTGTTAGTCATTTAGATTTGTTGCAAAATAATATGAATTTTGAAAATGGAAATTTATCACACATAGTGGATTAGGTTTTACCAACATTGACTTATCCAAAAATCCATTATATCTAACTTTTAGAACCATTTTTCTATGAGTTGTGTTATCCAATATTCAAAAGTACTGGGTGCTGACAAAAGGTCCCTTTTGTTTACATATGAAAGGAAAAACCTTCCACCCCTTTATTCTGAACCCATTCCTTCAAATTTACTCATAAAAATATTCCATTTTACCCTCCAATAATATTTTTTAATTTACATAAGCATATGAACTCAAATATTTATCCTGATCCGTTCATTTCAAAAGATTCATTCAAGAGAACGTTCA
This sequence comes from Viscum album, assembly GCA_963277665.1. Lineage (NCBI taxonomy): Eukaryota > Viridiplantae > Streptophyta > Magnoliopsida > Santalales > Viscaceae > Viscum > Viscum album. The sequence goes on along the minus strand of CAUJRU010000687.1, from coordinate 220,339 downwards.
AGGTCTTAGAGTGAGTATTTCTTTACTCCATATCCTTTTCTTCTTATTCTTTCTCTCCCAACCCTTCCCTAGAAAAAATAATGTAATGAAATTAGTATCATTATTATACTTAATTGTTATTACACTAATGTATTAATCATTATTTATTCATTTATATCCACGTATAAAAACAACTGAACCGTAATTTTCGATTCTGCTAAGTACCTACTCCACAAAACAACATCACAAATTTTGTACCTTCTTCTCCCTTCAGTTTATAAAATGAAAAAAATTGATATTAAATGTGAAATATATAATATAAATATGGTTATGAATAGAAAAATTATAATCTGACTTCTTTCCTTCTCATTAACTTAGAAATGATAGTGTTAGCTATGCATTTTGTGGAATATCACCTCCATGGAAAACAATTTTTTATTTTTAATATTTTTTTCATTATTTATTTAATCCTATTTTACATATGATTTACCACCTTAGAAATATCTTAATAATATCATTATTCACCTATAATAATAATATTACTGAGCCAATATTTATAGTAAATTTTATTTTAATATCAATGTTTTAATCCATTCATATATTTTTCTATGGAAAATTTTTGGATTTTATAGTTTTAGAAATTCATTTAGAATAATTTTAAAAATTGATTATTTTTGAAGATTTATTTATTTCAACATTTTACTTTATTTCAAGCACAAATTTTTCTACATTGATCCACTTTTTTAATATATTTTTATGTTTGTTTGGATTTATTTCATTCAGATGGACCAAAAGATGAATCCAATATTTATTGGCCCAAAAGAATCACACTAGTTAGTCATTTAGATTTGTCCCAAAATACTATGAATTTTGAAAATTGGAATATATCACACATATTACATAACCAATTCAGAGAAAATGTTATGAGTAGAAAGAGGATATCTAGATAAGAAATTTTCATAACAGTGGGGCCAAGTAATTCTAATGATATTATGGATATAAATTCATGGGAAACCAAATATGATGAATATGAAGAGTTAACAAGGTCAGAAAAATTTTCTAGACTAAATTAGCTATAAATTTTTAATAATTAGACCAATGAATGTTAAATTTTATAGAAGCATGATAAATACATAAGGGAAATTTTAAAAAATATATAAATTTTTTTAATTCGGATATTTATCTTTTCTACCATGTGAAATATTTCATAGAAACATTTTAGAGAAACAATTAGCCACCCTCATGTATATAAATTTGTATCTACTCTCCATTTTAAGAGTTCAGAAATTTAGTGGTATCTTTTAAGTATATTTTTAGGTTATAATTTCACAATAATAGTATTATAAATTTTTAATATATATTATCATTCTTCTTCACCTCATTTTATAATTTTTATATTTCTGGGATTCACTATGTTCATCTCTATTGTGATCTCTCGTACTCATGATCATGATTATTTAAATTGAGGAATCTATCAGTGGGAATATATTAGTGTTAAACACAAGTATTTTTACATTCATTATTAATATTTCTTATTTTCTTAGAGTTGGTATGAGGTTGATCTTAGTGGGAAAGGAAGATTTGTGTCTCTACTTTCCATATCAGGATTATCTCTTTATTTTCTATTTTTTCCCTTGGTCGAGGAGGTGTATCTATGATGTAGTTGATTGAGTGCACATTATATTCACAAAATGGGAATAAGAGGATGTAAACAAAATTGATGGATTCTATCCAATAAGTAAATTTGAAACTAGTAATGAAATAATGAAGTTACACTCTTGGTGTTTTTCTGGGATGATCTTTTTTCTCTCTAACATCATTTTGTTTGAATTCATTATATTTTCATTGATTTGTATATTTAAATTATAGTTTTATATTAAATATAAAAAAACCAAAATTTCCTTGTTTTGTTAAGTAGATTATTATGTGAATTAGTAATAGTGGGAGTTTTATTGTGAATACTCCTCGAGTGATATGAACCTAGTCTACTGCTAAGTATTATTAGGAGAAATAAATTAATAGCTTCTACACCACTCTATGGAAAGCTTGTCAAAACATTATAATATTTACAGGTAGCCAAGTGGTCTTCACTCAATATTTTTATTCAAAAAATTTAATTATTTTTTATTCAACTTGTAAAAAAGCGTTTATGAGGTATTCCAATTAAAATTATTCATCTTCGACTCACTATTATTAAGTGCATGGATAATTGGTTGAAATGATGAGGAGACACTCATAGAAAGGGTTGATGAAATAATTTTTTAGATAATAAAATGTTTAATGACCATGTTGTATGACTATTTTTTATGAGTATATAGACATGGTTAATAAATTAAAAACTAATTATACAGGATTTAAGTCCAAGGATGAAGTGTCAGTGGATTATCAACCTGAACTAGAACAAAAATTAGAACCATAAAAAGGGGTAGAGTATTTTTCATCAATTATTTTTTTATGTTAAAAAACATTAGGAGTTTGATAAAGATATACTAAAGCAATTTATAACCTTATATTTTACTCAACCATAGCTCTAGGAGGTCCCTAATGTACACATAAAAGTTAATGTAGTTATGGTAGATAAACATATTATCGAAATATCATGGAATTTCTTTATTGAAGATATCCTACTACATGATTTTACCATATATGATAATGAATAATCATATCCTCTCTACATCCCTATTTATTTATAAAAAGATTATTAAGATGAACTTTTTGAGACAGAGTTTCTAATGGTCATACTGGAAGATATCAATTTCTAATAATACTTACATGAAAGGGAATATTTCCTAATTGATTCTTTATTTTTTTATCTTATTCGGGCTAAATTGATTTCTAAATTCTCATTTTTTTAAATTTATTACACAACACAATTGGAGAGGGCCTTATATATTCATACCAATTATGAATCCACACATATAGTGGTATAATAATAATATCTTGACAATAATGTAGTGTTTCGACTAACTCATCTACATCAACTTGGATACCATATGGAAGAGGATACTAAAAAAGTCAACAGGGGGAACTCTTATCTTATTTTCTCTCCCACCATAGGCCTAAAATGCTCTCTCTACTATTTTTTGTGGGTTTTAACTTTTTATTCTATACTTGTGGGTTTTTTATTCATTGTTTCTACTTATGTAAATTTGGAAAAGTCACATGTGATGGTTCATCTAAAGAATAACTGATCCATCTTCTTATTGAGGAAAAATCTCTATAACTACCTGAATAAGGGTAGTAATAACCTATCACCCCATTAGGGGATAAACCATGATTTTTCACATTTATTTCTCCTTTATCATTATTTTTCTTTGTTTTTTTATTTTTCTATATCTCTCTTTATTAAGGTTTTATAGTTGCAGTATCTAAGAGATTAACTCAAGCCTATTACTAAAAAATAAATTTTGTTGTGTCTCTCCATTCCCTTATTTTACATACCACCCAATTGAAATTTAGAATAAAAATATTTTGTTTTCTAATTTAAACTAAAAAGAGGATATTAAAATGAATTTGTTTAGGGGAATTATTTTAGATATTTTTTATGGATTTTTTATATGTACTTCCATTTTTTCATGTTTTATAAGAATTTTTCAACTGTTTTAATAAATATTTTATTTTAGATGTGTTTTTAGGATTCTTGATATTAAAAATAATTCTATAGTTTCCCAACCCAAATTGACCACTGAGAGGGGAGGTTTAAATTAGTGGTTTTTTTTATGAATTCTTTGTCCTTAAAATTCAAGCTCTCAAACATGTTAATGTTTTTGATCGAATCAATATTATCTCTCAATATCAATTCTTCTTGTGGTGGTAGTAATAGATAGAGTAGCACATATACTTTAAATGGTTTATTAAAAATTACTACTTCATTCCATGTTGGTTCCTCAACATGGATTCATCACAATCAAACATGTCATTATAATTCTCTAACTAAAACTGAGAAATTTCATTTCCTTATAAATCCAAATGAAAGAAATCTTCTCCAGACCCAATCAAGAGACTTCTTATACACATGGCTCCAACAAGATGACTTCAAATTCTCCCAAAAAACACTAGAAGAATTCACATTTAATGATGGTTTTATCCACTATAGTTTGATCTTATATATTATTCAATGATCTAGTAGGATCTGACATGATTATGTACACTTAAACTAACTTCGACATATAGTGAATATGTCTATCAACCATTCCCAATAATTTATGATCACCTATAATGACCGGTTACCTTAGTGCATCAATGATCGGGATCTACTTCCTTCAGAGTGAAGTATCAGGATCACTAAAATGTGTTCTGGTAGTACACACAACTTATTCAAGAATATTATACTTTGGAAGGATATTTCTCAAAGTCAACCTAGTCTATCTTGTTGAATCTTTAAACACTACCAAATTGGATTTTATCTCTTTAAATATTCTATTTCTCTTTAGTCCCAAATGAAACACACTTCATTCATGGATTTCATGGAATCCAAAATATTATTATTTTATGTTCTATTTAATTATTTTTGGGTATCTCAACATCATAAAAGTTTATTCACATGTTTATATGAACATGCTCTATCCACCTTTAAAATTCAATGGCTTCTAGAAAATCCCAATTGGGCATACACTTTTATGTCTCTTTAATTCACGTACTATATGAAATGTATTACCTGATCTTCATGAAACAACTTCTTCTCTACTTCAATGATTTTTGAAATGTTAATGATCTAATAAAGGTTATGAAATATGTTTATTTCATTCCCATAATCCAAGTGAGTCCTTCCAAATTTCTTCACATAAACAATAGACTCTTCACAAGATACTTTTTCATGACACAGGTTTTATTAATAGATTTTTCTAAATCTCATCACAATATCTGAATGTCTCAAGGATTACTCCTTTATGAGACAATGGATTTCCTCAGGATCAACTAAAAAATTTTGTAAGACCTGAATGTCTTTATGGTCTGTAGTCTCAACCTCTTTTCGAGACAATAGGTGTTTATATGGTCCCTTCTCCATTGCTTCAAAAATATTTGGATGGTTTCTATGACTTCATATCAAGCACTCACTTATGAAATTATTTAAGATCCACGAGATATTCTTAACACCTTTACATAACCAAGAAGTATACTTGTGTAACACCCCAATCTTTCACGGTACGCTTCCCTTTCAATAATACAGTAGCATGTGTTGTACGCAACTTCGAGTTCTAACACACACCACAACTAATCAAACTAGTCGTTATGAATAGTAATACCAACTTTTTGTAATTTTATAAATTTTATCTGTGAAAATATACATCATTTTTGGATTCAAAATATCTAAATTATCCTAGGGTGAATTTTTATATTTTTTAGAAAACATTCAAATTTTAATGAATAGTGAAAAATACTAAACATTAATTAAAAAAAACTTTTTTAAAACAAATAATTTATAGTGATAAATTATACTATTGGGAGGATTTAAAGTATAATTACAGTATATTTTTACCATTTAAACCAATATTGGTAATTTTATGTAATTTTAAATTTAAACTAGACATAAACAAGTGTCAATCTTTTGATCGTTATTATTTCTTAAAACACACGCTCTCTGTTTTGACAACGGGAATTAATTTTAAATTAAATTCTTCCACTTTGGTGTTTTGAATTTAGAAATATTGATTCCATATTTAGAATCAGTAGGTCAAAATTGTGTAAATAGTTAACTTATATTTTTAGACATTTTGAATAATTATTTCGGTAAATATTTTATTTACCATGGTTAAAGGGTAAATCCGGTAAATAAGGGTAAAACAATAATATTATAATAATAATAAACTATCCTAAAACCTATACTAACCGTATTTGTTGATACATGTCCGACCATGGTCATCTTTGGGTAGATTTTGGGACCCCATGGAGCCACTTGTAACGTATAATGACACTATATATTAATTAAGTTAAAGTAAATACAAAAATGACATAAGCATATATCTTTTAGAAAGAAAAATTTACATAGGGTTATATATGTTATATTTTAAAATATAAATTTTAATTATAAATCTAAAAATATTTCCTATTTAATTGTATTTTATTTATAATTTTTAGACATTGAATAATTGAACTTATTTATGACACAATAATGATGCAGTATTTTCCTTTTTAAAGAAAAAATCAAATAATTGGTATTATAAATGTTAAAATAAATATAATTTTAATGTTTTGATGACATAAAAAAATTTTATTGGTTAATATGAAATGTTATAATTTCTTAAATGAATTTTATTTGAATTAATAGTGTTTTAGGACTTCAACAAAAATCAATTATTAAATAGTGTCAAAATTGACATAAATGAGTTTTTAAAACATATATTATATTATTAATTAATACACTATTCATAAAAATCTAAGGATAGGACAAAGGAATTATATAATGATATTTTTATCATTAATGGACCACTTGGGTGTCACTTGTATTTATATAGTAAGTTTATTAACTATATAATATATAAATACAAAGAGACATGGTAAATGTCAAACTATTTAACTAAGAGTTAAATCAAAAAGACAAAGTTAATATAGTGACCCAAACCGATATAAAACCTATAGGTTGTGTGTTTTTGGACCTATACCCACATTAATATTTAAATAAAACACTTTTTAACCACTATAAACCGAATATTAATTTATTATAAAATAATATTTCTATCTTTTCCTAAGGTTCCCCTCACCCCTCTTATAAAAGGGAACTCCCCCTACTCACTAATTCCCACCTTCAAAGACTTTTTCCTCGGAAAAACCCTTACCAAATATCCTATAAACTTCACTCACTTCATCCTAGAGGCCCTCCTTTGATCGGAAAGCCAACTTAAGGAGCCCTTTTGAACAAATTAAAAGGAAGAACCCGAAAAAGAGGTAATAATTTCACCACCCTCTTTCAAGTTCTTTTCTTCTTACACTTATTCTTTTTTGTTATTTCCATTCTAAAATAATAACTCCATTATAATCTATATAATGTGAAGTTATTATAAATATGTTACAACCATATTCATTATTCTATCCATCCTTTGAATGACATGTCACCATACATGTGCACGTACGGATTACTGTCTCCACGTCGTGGTGTAATTGTCATTCAATACTTTATTATTTGGATGGATATAATAATGATGTGTAATTCATGTAAATAATAAATATAACATGATAAGGATACTTTATATATGATATAACATCCAATTATATATTATTTTAATATCAAAAGTTTGATATTGTCGCTCGTGCGTGCGTACAGATTATCGTCTCCATGAACGCGATTAGATTCATTCCCCATCATATCCATTCAAGACTAAATTTCATTTGATTATTAAAAATAATGTTTAGAGACATGATATAATACTGGATATGAATAAGATACATCCCATCAATAACAAATATGTTTCACATAACAAATAAGTTAAGGAAAATGAATCCGTTAACACCGGAAACAATGATATTACTAAGATATTATTAAAAAATAAATTTTAAAAGATCATATATGATATAATATTAATGTATATAATTCTTTTATAATTAAATAAAAATTATTTAAACATTATCAATGAGGTTAAACTACCCTCTACCAAGGAAAAATTACAATGTAAGGAGTTTCTTATCTCACTTTTAATTCCGTGAGATTTCAATTATTCGCCACTTATTTATTGCATGTGGTGTTTGTACTAACGATGATTGTATAAATTGTGTAATATAACATAATTTATAGATATTTACATCATAAATGTATGATCCTTATTTAATGGGTGTATGTTTCTTAATTTACCAAATCTATAAGAGAATTTGAAATTTCAATTTCCACTCATTCGGCTTTACGCATACTTCATTGATTATTTTACTTCAATATTATGTGTGGAATCACTATTCATTTTCTTATGTCATAATTTCCACTCCCCTTTCTGTGGATATACTTTTTATACACATAATCAATCTATTGATAAATTCTCAAGTCATCGATATGAACTTGATACGAGTAATTTTAACTCAATCTCCATTTGTTGAGTTAAATACCCAATTCATTGGTGTTGTTTTTACAAGAATATGTGTGAATTTACTCTGATTGATTTACACTAAATATCCAATCATATTGAGTGTATTTATGTTTTTCACACATAATTATGTCATAGATATATCCTTAACCTAAGGATACTATCTTTATAAGATATTTCATCGCAATTTACATTCCATTGAGACTTCAATGTTGTTATACACCAAATCACTTTTATATGGTGTATATAATGTAATTTGACATTGTATATCATGAATCCATTTATTATCAGGATATTACAAAGTTTTTATTACCTAAATTATTTTTAGTCAAGTGTCTCTCTTTTGGTTATGAACTCTAACTAAAATATCATTTTAAATGTTTTAAAGATTTATTATTCTAAATCTTTCCCATTATTTTCCATGTTTTAAAAATGGTTTTAAGAATTTATTTATATGGTCATTAATGTTTTAAAATTAAAATTCCTTTTTAAATTTTCAAAGTGGTATGGGACACTTTGACTCAAAAATATATTTTTAAATGGCCTCTTAATAAATAGTGTGACTTTTAAATGATTTAAAGAAAAAGGGGGATATTTCTCTCTAATAGTTTTGATGATTGTTTTCGACTATGTCAATATCATTCAGTATTCTCAATTGAGGTTAATATGATACAATACAATCTTTCATATTATATTTAATGAGTCATGTTTGACAGTGGATGTGGTATTTTTATTCAATTCATGGTTTTTGGATAAAGTATTGACATTACGTATGTAGTTTTAATACGAATGTTTATGTTATGTTTAAACCTCTTCATATGAGGAATGCATTGGACTTAGTAAGTGATGGGTGGAGCCTGCTATAGATCCTCGATGCATCAGTAGGTCTCATGAGACAAAATAGTGTCTTGGAAAAAGTCATTGACAAAATCTTATTTGTAGTCTTGGCACAAGGCCTTGACTATGTGGTTATGATAGTCTGGAATTATGCATTCCATCATTATGAAAGTAGTTATTGATATTTCATGTGATCATTCGAGTAGTAGAATATCCATGTGAATAAGTAAATGACATTATTTGATTTTATATTTTCCATATTATGTTTAAGTTCATGTTTAAAGGCTTTTTTTCTAGTCTTATACACTTCCTTAAATGTTTATGCTTATTTATGAAAGTTTCCACTATAATGTTATCCTTACTGAGCATTTGAGCTCACCCTCATATATGTTTTATTTTCCCAGGATGCAAAGAAGTATATTATGACTGACCTCTAGGGATAGTCTATGGGATCTCAGTGTTTTCTATGGAGACAATGTTATTGTAGTTTTCCATTTTATGATGTAATGTAAACCTTATGAATGTATCTACTACTTATAAGGCTACTAAACTAATCAGTCTTTCGAGACTAGATCTTTTATGATCATGCCAATGATACGTAATAATGCACCGACTCTGGGCTTCTAGGTTCAGGGCGTTATAGTTGGTATTATAGGAAGTTTAGTACAAACCTTGTAAACTAGATTTAGATAAACTCTAATTAGAGCACATAGAACTAAGATGGACTTTGAGGATTAGTATAGATGAACTTCCTAGAATTTTGATATTGTAGATATTTTGTGAGTTTTATGAGAAATACATCCCTGTCTGGATATGAGTAGGTAGAGGCGGCTCTGGCACAGATGTACCTAGGGGTAAAACCCGAAAACACATGTTTGAGCTAGACTCGAACGGGATCTGGTTCATGACAATGGGCCTTGTTGCACTCTTGGTTATGACACTCCCGGGGGATATTATTAGGATAATTTACATTTTACTTACAAACTGATTTTATGTATTTTAATATAAGTTGAGAATAAATGACCTTGGTTAATCCTAAAGTGTTTCAAATTGAGAATATGGTGTCATGATATTCTCTAAATGATTTTATGACTATTGCTACTCACACAATGCATTCTGGTTTTAGTCAATGGATAGATTCCAAGGAAATCATAATAACTTTGATAATGAAGTACTGGGTGGGAACAGTGGTGTAAATGAGCAACAAAATGGAATTTTGATAGGCGTAAAAGATATTGTGTTCATGCCAAATCAGTTTTCCAAAAATATGATCAATAACGTATATATTAACCCACTCCCAGACTCAACAACAAAAATAAAGGTAATGAATGATAAGAGCTCCAGCAGTGGAGACCCTGGAGAAAAGAATCCTCAATTTCCATCATGCAATAAATGTGGAAGGAGGCACCCAGGAAAGTGTTTCAATGCAACAAAGAAATGATTTACGTGTGTGAAAGAAGGACGTAAAGTGAATAATTTCCGAGGAAAAATGAAGCGTACTATGGAAGAAAATAAATATGGTCCCAAGAATCCATTTACAGTCATTTGCTGTAAATGTAGGGGACCTAGCCATTAACCGAGTGAATTCACTATTATATAGAATATTTTCTTGGTCAAAGAAAAATCTATGTGGAAATAAATGGTTGGAGAAATTTTTAAAAGTACTAGTACTCCTTGTTGATGGGATTACTTTGGAATAATTTTCGCCTTTATTTGTAACCCTGCAGTTTGACATGTGAAAATGATATTTGAGGAAGACTTATCTTTTCTATTGTGGATATAGTTATAAAAAACTATTTGGTTTTATATGATCATTGGGTTTGAGGCAATTACAAGTAATTATATTTTTGGATGAAAATGAAAGGTATGAGATAAAATTTGTGGTTAAATTATGGTATGTTTATTTTGAAGAATTTATATCATTTTGGTAATGTTATAAAATATATTTTTTGGAAAAGGACAACACTCAGACCGTGTGACAACCCGCCGTGTCAGACAAATCTGTGGGAATCAAACCCACAACCAAAGTGCGATTGGGATTTATTTCTTACCACTGGACTACGTGAAGTCCCTGGTTAGTGTGACTAATTAATTTTAGTTAAATTATTTTATTGATCAATAATAAGTTGATTTGGGATCTTCTGTCTTATCAAATGAATACCCTTAGTATATGAAAATGATTCGGTGATTAAGTGATAAATGTTATTTTGGAAGTTGTTCACTTTGTTGGGAACACTATATGCCCAAGGAAAATAGAATACTCTGAGATTTAATTTGAGGAGTAATGGTGGATTTTTATCTATGATTTTATTATTGATTTATAGTGATTTGGGATATTTATGGAAATGAATAACCAATAACAGATAATATGTGATTAGGTAAATTACTTTTAAGTATGTCACTTTAAGAGTAGTTGATGTCATTTGGAGATACAATTTAACATGGAAGACTACATCACAAAATTCTTCTATGTTTTGGGTTTCAATATTATTTTGGATTATATTGAAGGATTTTATGGACAATTGTTTATTGAATGGTATTTATTTAACATTGAGGTGTTGTTGGATTAGTTTTAGAAATTAAGATTAGTGTTTATTTCTCAAATGGAATATCCTTTTGGGGGATCATCAGATCATATACTAACCATTTTGGTTTTGATTAATCTCTAAAGAAAAGGTAAATATATAGTTTATCCTTCGTGGATCATGTGATTCTCTATAAGTTTATTCTAGCTCTTCCAGTGTGACCATGTCATCTTGAATACACATCATTTAAAAAAATTATTTAATGGTATAAATTTATTAAAGAATGAAACTATACATAAAAAGAAAGTATATATCATTAAGTTCTTAGTCAATCTAATAAATTAATTCCTCATCTTTATGTAATGTAACTTTAAAAAAAAATTGTATGTTTACTTTTCCTATTAGGAGAATAATGACCGTTTTTTCCATCAGAAGTTTGTGGTTTTCTTGTTGTTATGTTTCTCCTGATCAGGTTTTCTATACCTCTCCATCAGAACATGACACTTAGTTTATCATCCATATCCATTTTTTCCAAAATTTAATCCTAGAATGGGTTATCTTGGGTGACCTTTGTACATCTCTTTCTTTATGTTAAAGTGATAGTTTTATTGACTCTTTTTCCGATGGAAGACTTTCCATTATATTCCGAATACCAATTTTAAATAAAATATCTAGTATGAAGTTATTTGAAGGAAGGGAGAATGTAACACCTCAAGATACCACGGTACGCATCCCTTTGAATAATATAGTAGCATGTGTTGTATGCAACTTTGAGTTCTAACACACACCACAACCAATCAAATTAGCCGTCATGAATAGTAATACCCACCTTTTGAAATTTAATCCATTTTATCTGTAAAAAAGGTCATCATTTTTGGATTCAGAATATAGAAATTATCCGAGAGTGAATTTTTTCTATTTTTTAGAAAACATTCAAATTTTGATGAATAGTGAAAAATACTAAACATTAATTACAAACAGCTTTTTTAATACAAATAATTTATAGTAATAAATTATAATATTTAGAGGTTTTAAAGTATAATTATAATATATTTTTACCATTTAATCCAATATTGGTAATTGTATGTAATGTCACATTTAAAATAGACATAAACAAGTGTCAATCTTTTTATAGTTATTATTTCTTAAAAAACACTCTCTTTGTTTTGACAACAATAATTTATTTTAAATTAATTTCTGCAACTTATTTGTTTTTAATTTAGAAAAATTGATTCCATATTTATAATCAGAAGGTCCAAATTGTTTAAATAGGGAACTTTAATTTTTAGACATTTTGAATAATTACATTAGTAAATAATTTATTTACCATGGTTAAAGGGTAAATTCGGTAAACAAGGGTAAACAAATAATATAATAATAATATTAAATTACCATAAAAACTGTCCTAACCCTATTGGTTTATACATTTCCAAATATTTGCATCCTTGGGTTGATTTTGGGACCTCATGGAGCCACTTGTAAGTGATAATGACACTTTATATTAATTAAATTAAAGTAAATACAAAAATGACAGAGGCATATATATTTTAGAAAAACAATTTTTACATAGGGTTATATATGTTATATTTTCTACTATAAATATTAATTAGAAATATAAAAAAATTTAATACATAATGGTATTTTATTTTTAATTTTTATACATTGAATAATTATATTTATTTATCACACAATAATTATGCGGTATTTTCTTTATTAATGAAGGAATACAATAATTGGTATTATAAATGTTAAAATAAATGTAATTTGAACGTTTTGATGAAATCCAAGAATTATATTGGTTAATATGACATGTTATAATTGTGTAAATAAATTTTTTTCGAATTGATAATTTATTTAAGACATTAACAAAATTAAGTAATTAAATAGTGTCAAAATTGACATAAATGAGTTTTTAAAACAAATATTATATTATTTATTGATATTATATTCCGAAAAATATATGGTTCAGACAAAGGACTTATATAATGATAGGTGTATTATTTATGGACCACATTAAGGTCTCTTGGAAGTATATAGTAAGTTTATTAACAATATAATATAAAAATACAAAGGGACATGGTAAATGTCAAACTATATAACTAAGAGTTAACTCAAAAAGATAAAGTTAATATAGTGACCCAAACCTGTATAAAACCTATTGGTTGAGTGGTTTTCGACCTATATCCACCATAACCTATAAATAATCCCCTTTTGATCCATTATATACCAAATATGAATTTATTATAAAATAATACTCTTAGCTTTTCTTAAGGTGCCCCTCACCCCTCTTATAAAAGGGCACTCCCCCTACTCACAAATTCACACCATCAAAGCCTTTTGGCTCGGCCAAACCCTGAACAAATATCCTATAAACTTCCCTAACTTCATCATAATGTCCCTCCTTTTCTCATAAATCCAAATTAAGGAACCCTTTTGATCAAATCAAAAGGAAGAACCGGAAGAAGAGGTAATAATTTCACCACCCTCTTTCAAGTTCTTTTCTTCTTCCACTTCTTCATTTTTGTTGTTTACATTAAAAAATAATAACTACCATATCATATATATACTGTAAAGTTATTATAAATATGGTAAAACCATCTTCATTATTTTATCCATCCTTTGAATGACATGTCCCCATACGTGCGTACATTCAGATTATCGTCTCCACGTCATGGTGTAATTGTTATTCAATACTTTATTATTTTTATGGGTATAATAATGATGTGTAATTCATGTAAATAATTAATATAAAATTATAATTATTATGTATATATGATATACCATCCAATTATATAATATTTTAATATCAAAATAGTGATATTGTCGCTCGTGCGTACGTACGGATTACCGCCTCCACGAACGTGATGAGATTCATTCCCCATCTTATCCATTCAAGAATAAATTTCATTTTATGATTAAAAATAATGTTTAGAGACATGATATAATTCTGGATATAAATAAGATACATCTTATCCATAACAAATATGGCTCACATAACAAAGAATATAAAGGAAAATGAATCTGTTAACACCAGAAATGATGATAATACTAAGATATTATTAACAAATAAATGTTAAAAGATCATATATGATATCATATTAATGTATATAATTCATGTATAATTAAATAACATTTATTTGACCATTATACAGGAGTTTAACCTACACTTGACCAAGGAAGAGGTACAAATTAAGGGGTTTCTTATCTCACTTTTAATTCCGTTAGATTTCCATTTTTCGCCACTTATTTATTGCATGTGGTGTGTGTACTTCCCATGATTGTATTCATTGTGTAATATAATTTAATTTCAGGATATTAACATCATAATTGTATGGTACTTATTTCATGGGTGTATGTTTCGTAAGTTACCAAATTGATAAAGGAATTTGAAATTTCAATTTCCCCTCATTTAGCTTTACACATACATCATTGATTATTTTACTTCAAGATTATGTGGGGAATAACTATTCATTTTCTTATGTCATAATTTCCACTACCCTGTATGTGTATATACTTTTTATACACATAATCACTCCATTGATAAATTCTCAAGTCATCGATATGAACTTGAGAAGAGTAATTTTAACTCAATCTCCATTTGTTGAGTTAAATACCCAATTCATTGGTGTTGTTTTTACAAGAATATGTGTGAATTTCCTCTGATTGATTTACACTAAATATCCAATAATAGTGAGTGTATTTATATTTTTCACACATAATTATTTCATTTATTTATCCTTAACCTAGTGATACGGTCTTTATAAGTGATTGCATCTCAATTTACATTCCATTGAGACTTCTTTGTTGTTATACACCAAATCACTTTTTTATGGTGTATATAATGTACATTGACATAGTATATCATGAATCCCTTTATTCTCATGATATTACAATGTTTTGATTACCTCAATTATTTTTATTCAATTTTATCTTTTTTGGTTAGGAACTCAAACTAAAATATCATTTTAAATATTTTGAAGACTTATTATTCTAAATCTTTCTCATTAATTTCCGTGTTTTAAAAATGATTTTAGGACATTATTTATATGGACATTATAGTTTTAAAATTAAAATTCCTTTTAAAAGTTTCAAAGTGGTTCAGGACACTTTGATTCAAAAGTATATTTTTAAATGTCTTCTTGACAAATAGTGTGACTTTTAAATAATTTCAAGAAAAAGGGGGATATTTCTCTTTAATAGTTTTGATGATTATTTTCATCTATGTAAATATCCTTCATTATTCTCGAATGAGGTTAATCTGTTAGAATACAATCTTCTGTATTGTATTGAATGAGTTATGTTTGACTGTGGATGTGCTATTTTTCATCCATTCATGGTTTTTGGATAATGTATTGACATTACATATGCTAGTTTTAATACTAATGTGTATGTTATGCTTAAACTTGTTCATATGAGGAATGCATTGGACTTAGTAAGTGATGGGTGGAGCTCGCTATTTCTCTTTAATGCATCGATAGGTCTGATGAGACAAACTAGTGTCTTGGCATAAGGCTTTGACAAAATCTTATATGTAGTCTTGGCACAAGGCCTTGACTATTTGGTGATGATAGTCTGGCATTATGCATCCCATCATTATGAAATTGGTTATTGATATTGAATATGATCATTCAATAAGTAGAATATACATGTGAATAAGTAAATGACATTATATTATTTTATATTTTCCATATTATGCTGAAGTTCAAGTTTAAAAGGCTTTTGTTCTAGTCTTATACACTGACATAAATGTTTATGCTTATTTATAAACGTTTTCACTTTAATGTTATCCTTACAGAGCATCTGAGCTCACCCCTTTCTATGTTTTATTTTCCCAGGATGCAAAGAAGTATATTATGACTGACCTCCATGGATATTCTATGGGATCTCAGTGTTTTATATGGAGACAATGTTGTTGTAGTTTTCCATTTTATGATGTAATGTAAACCTTATGAATGTATCTAGTACTTCTAATGCTACTAAACTAATTGTTCTTTTAAAACCTGATCTTTTATGATCATTCCAATGAAACATAATAATGCACTGACTTTGGGATTACGGGTTCAGGGCATTACAACTTGAGAGTTTCTTCACATGATATAGGTTGTGTCCATGATTCTCCTTACGAGACACAAGGTATTGTCCAAGGATGTCCTTTTTCAATGCCTCCATGAATCATATGTCCTATGGGAATCAATTTTTCATGATTAGATCATGTGAGAACTTACTTACCTCACCTAAAATGATTACATGAATTCTATGTTATGCAAGAGCTCTTATTTCTCATTCTCTTAATGTTTCATCAACCCAAACACTCGACACTTCCTTAGTTTTTTGGGAAAGTATAAAATTACTATATCTTCTATTTTTACCATTTGTAAACCTATTAAAATGGCCAAAAGATATTTTTTGGATCATGAATGATGAGATCCTCAATTTCTCTGAGAAGTTCTAGAGTAATCACATGATTTGCGAGTGTGCTACAATTTCTTTGCATGACCACTCTATTGATCATGTGATTTCCACTATTGATAACATTATAATAATTCTGAATAACTCTAATGATAATTTTGGATAAAATATAGAATATACACACTATCATATATTTTCTTGAAACCTCCTCAATGTTGTCACAAAACTATCACAATTCCTCAGTGAGTGTCTTCAATTATTTTCATGATAAAAATATCATCACATGATGGATGCGTTTATTGCTTCTCATTCTTGTGACACTCAGCAGTTCTTACAATGACCTCATTTCATAAAAGGAATGCATGACAATGTTGCATGAATTACTCAGTTTGATCAACCAGGATTGTTCTTGTTGTCATGAATTGATCACTTATGGTATCTAGTTATCAAAATTTTGGGCATACATACCTCATAGATAGGTTGAAGATTAAGGGTCATTAAAATTGGTAGGGCATGGATTAGTTAAAATTCCCAGTGCGAGATCGAAGAGATGACTATGTCTAATTTCATTTGTAGGTCTTCAATATTTCTGAATTTTTAAGACTTGGTAACAATACCCACATGACTAGTATCCCACATCAAAACATCAAAAGGTTGGGGGAATTGTTTATCATTCAACTGCCGCTGCTTACCATCCAGAAATCCCGACCCCCTCTACCATCATATTTCTCCACATGACAGTGCTCTTTATTATCCATGCACTCTTGGTTCCTTATACATTGTATTATGATAATGTTATTCTATACATACCCATTCCACCTTCTATCTTCTCCATGGATGGTTCTCTCAGCCAGGGTCGACCCTCCGAGGTCCCACATACGGCTAGGGTTGAGCTAGTTAGGGATGTCCATTAGGTTGGACACATTTTTAATAAAGGACACCATTAAAAATACTTATAATAAATCTAATTACAATGGTAATTCCATCCTCAATAAAAATTCCAAGCTAACTTCACTTCTCTTCTTACTCATTTATTCTTCATGAAACAAAAATATGAACTTTTATTTTTTCATCGAAACAATCAATGCTTATTATTCATGAAAATACTTTTTTCCTAGACATCAATTGATGTAATCAATGTGAAAATTCCATATCACATGCTTTTAATCATTAATTATTAGTTCAACAATCATCAATATTACAACATGGAAAATTTCTCAAGAATTACATCTAATGATATGAAATCCATGACAATTATCTAGGCGTCACCACTTCATCCAAACTCACTAAACACATATTGATATAACATTGGAAATAAATGAATCATTAGGCCCAACAATATAACAATTTTTTATTTTATTGTCAATAGATCTTGAGAACACTTTGTAGGAGTCAATATGTGTGCTCAAACTATTCTTTCCCTTATTTTTAATGAAATAAAAATGACATGTGGGTATTTTCATAAAAAATATGTTTTGATACCTTTTAGTTATATTTATTGAAAACCCATGAGAGATTTATTATGTCACATGGTTGTCTTAAAAAAATACGTTTAGTTGATCATCTCTAAGTCTATATGGGATAACATAGAGTAAACAACAAGAGAGATACGACAAAGGTTTTAAATTAAGTCCATAAATAATCATGCATATGAAATAATGATTAGAATGTATCAATTATCAACAAAATGGATAAAAATAATTATATTTATCAATGAAATTTTAAATCTTACACACACTTCAAGAAATCATCATAATGTTTAGGTGAAAATTGTAAAGATCCCCATTTTTCATCAACAAAACACTCCCTTTTAATTATTAAGAGAATACAATTAAGTACAAGGGATGTAATTTTGATTTTAATACCTGAAAATTTAATTTTGAATTTCTCCCAATGTTTTTATTTCACTCACAAGCCTACCCAACATTAATGGATACACACTTCTCTTCAAAAAAGCTATCCGTAAATGACAGACATAAACATCTCATTCAATTCCCTTCAATGATAGTTTCAAAAAAATAAAATAATACGAAATAATAAGTGAACTCTTGGTTTCTCTAAGTTAACATTTATACTGAGAGCATCCTCTCAATATGGTGCTTTATTTTCTATGAATATCATCATGGTGATATTTCTTTGGACTCTTTGTTTTGTTTTGAGGTTAGTCAAATTGAAAATATTGTTTCTTTCCTTGAATATCATCTTTGTGTTAAATAACTATTTCAACCTCATTTTTCTTGATTTTTATGTTTTCAATTATGGATTAATTCTCATAAACATCAAACTAATTTTCTAAGACTATATTCTTTACTTTATATTTACAATGTTTATCAGCTTCCTCTAATTTCTATCCATTTTTAACCGAAGTGTGAAAACAACTAGGTAATCATTCTTGACATTATTAGTTTTCTAAAAATCACTACATGATATTTCATTGTTTATCATTTGAAACTTATCCCCTTTTAAAATCATAGGGAACTTCTCCTTCATACATTTTCATGCATACCTCATCCTTGTGACCATCCCAAATTTCATTTACTAGAAACTTCTTCCATAATATGAAATATGTTTTGTTTAAATTGTTGTGGTGAATATCTATTAAGATGTACTTATATTTTATATTTTTTCCTCTGATGCTCATTGAAAAACCACCTCTAATATTTCTTATTTATTGATAATGACATGTTTAACCATTAAGAGTTGTCTTTTTGACCATGCTTTCCACAAAACTGAAAAAAAATACTTGAAAAATATTTTTTCCAAATTTATTCCAGGTGAATCTAGATCCATGTTGGTGTTTTATTTTTTTGGGAAGTTGTGGAGTTCTTGTAAAATATTTTTATCATAGAGATATAAGATATTTACTCTCATTATTCATGACCCTCATATATGTACTATTAGAATTATCATATACACTAATATTATTAAGTTTATTTTTACCTTTATTCTCTCTAGCTTGAGTGTTTTCTCCCTTGATCTCAACAATCTTATTGAAATATTCACAATCTATATTCAACTAATGATATACTATGAAACATTTTAATTCAATAAAAAAAACACTTTTTCTATATCAATAAACTTCTATTTCAGATCACATATAATCTATCCTTGTTAATAAATTTTTAATTTGGGAATATTGATATAACTAAAAAAGATAGTTCTTTCTTGATAAACTCAATATTTTATTAATCTAGTAAACTATTTGTTCTTTATTATTTTCATTAGTTATTTTATTAATTTCTTTCTCAATATTAATTATTTATTTCTTGAGATATTTGATCTATTCCATGAACAATTTTAATTATTATTTCAGCTTCCACTCATCTTTTTTTTCATTACTATTCAACATCAGTACTACTTGATGAATCAGTTTTTCTATTTTATTTGGAAAAGAAAACAAATTAATCATATAAAGAAAAAATTTATGATCAAGATTTATTATTATTATTATTATTCATAATATTTCTCTTCCTTCTACCATAGTGTATTTTTATTATTATCCAATTATTTTTAAATGATCTATCATCAGCTGATTCTAATTCCAATTGTGATTCGTTATCTTTCTTCTTTTGAAACTTCTTAGAAAGTTGACCATTGGAACCATACATGAAGCAATAATGTGTTTACTCACTCTTTCCATTCCATTTTCCTATCATTAACCCTTTTTATATAAGGGGAACAATATGGTTGAAGTCATCATCATCCTTTTCATTATCTGAATCTTCTAATTCTTCATCCCCTTCTTATCTTACATTTACCTTTCTCATGGATTAAAAGGCTATTTCAATTCCATATTTGTTTCTCAAAAGTTACAATTTTACTTTTGTAATAAGATATGATAATGTTTTATAGTTAATGAATAGATAATTCATATCTTTCTTCTATGGATGAAACTTTTGAATTAAAATGATCTGGAAAATTACTCATTAGTATTTTGACAATGATTGAGCCATCCAAATTGTCACCAAATCTTAGAATGTTTTTGAATATCTCATTAACTTTGTGGAAATATCCATAAATAATTTCTTCATGATATATTTTAATGACCAATAACATACTCCTCCAAACATGTAGTTTGGATTCCTTTACTTTGAAATTCCCTTAATAGTTGTTTCTGAATTTATCCTTGATCTCATTAGTAGTTTAGAGAACCAAGACCTTTATAAATACCTTTTATGTTAGAGATATCAAGATGGGATTTTATGCATCTCCATATAACTCTAAATTTATCTTATTATCTTGTATCATTGAAGAATCATTAGTAATGGGTGAAATACCCACTATCACAACATATCTCACTTCTAGGATGAGTTATAGTAGATATGGTAGCATCTTATTCATCCAAAGTGATAATTCTTCCCATAAAAGGTTGGAACACCTCAACTACTAAATGAATTAATATTCTACATATGTTACAATTCTTCTTGGATATTTTGAGGGAACCTGGATCTATGATTCAACTTATAGTTCCCCAATATATATTGACCATTGAGAGGGGAGGGGTGAATCTATAGTTTATTTTTATGAATTTATTTTCCATAAAATTATACCACTTTAACTTATTAAGGTTCTTGATCCACCAAATATTATCTCTTAATCCCACTTTGTGTGTAGTGTTATTAATAGGGATAGCATCAAATATTATTTACAAGGTTTAGTTCACAGATCTTCTCATTGGTGTGTTGGTTCCCCAACAAGGATTATGCGCTGTCAAGAATGTGATTACAACACTCCCACTCCAACTAAAATACTTATACTCTTGCTCTAATGGAGATTCTTCTTCTACTCCTATCTCTAACTAGAAAACTTCAATTTATCCTATCACCAACCGAAAGACTTCACCTCTAATAAATTCTTAATCCACAATAGAATGGTCTTTAATATTCCTATATGATCTTGTGGGATCTGACTTAGACATGTACACTTCAAGTAATGTCAAAATCCACAGAAGATGCATGTATACCTTGGTCAATTAATTCTAATAACCTATAATGACCATTCCCCTCATTTCATCAATGCTCGGGCTCTGCTTCCTTCTGAAATAAATACTGACCTCACTAAAATGTGTGCATGGAGTGCACAAAAATTCTTCCAAAATATTATACATAAGAATTATCTTGAATAATTTTATCCCAGTATATCATATTGAATCTTAAAACACTACCAAATTAGATATAATCTCTTTAGATATTCTATTCCCCTTCAAAGTTCATGTATTTCATGGATTTCATATCACTCAATAATTTATTATTTTATTTCCTATTTAATTACACTTGGGTATCTAAACTTATCAAAATATTTTTCATGTTTGTATATATACATGCACTATCCACCTAAAACATTTAGTGAATTGTGCACAAAATTGAATGGGTATACACTTGTCTGTACCATTAATTCGCATACTATATGTAATGTATTGAATGATCTTCATGAAACCACTACTTATCTTAATCACTATATCATGAAAATATCATAATATAATCAAGGTTGTGAATATGTTTATTATCTTCACATAATCCAAGTGAGTCTTTCCAAATGTCATCAAATAAATTGAAAACACTTCATTGTATACTTTTGTTTCACATGGGTTGTGTCCACAGGTTTGTCTCAATCACTTCACAAGATCTGAATGTCTCATGGGTAACTCGTTCATGATTCAATGTATGTATGTGGGTTAAAATAAAAATAATCACAATACCTGGATGTCTTTTTGTCTTATTGTCTCATCCTCTTCATGAGATATGAGGTGTCTGTGGGGTTTGTTGTCCTTTACTTCGAAAGACCTGGATTGTGTCCACGACTTCAACTCAATCACTCACACACAATAGAAGGAAATGTCTATTTGGTCTTCTTAATAGATTCATATAACCAGGAAGGTTATGTGAGAGTTTCTTTATGAGACACAGGTTGTGTTTGCGGCTATATTTGTGAGAAATAGGGTGTTTTCCATGGATCTCTTTCTTCAATGCCTCCATGAGATCACATGTCTCACATGAATCACTTTTTAATTATTGGATCATGTAATAACTTACTTCCTTTGAGTAAAGGGATTACTTGAATTCTATGTTACTTGAGGGCTCTTATCTATCGTTCTCTCAATGTCGTAGCAACCAAAACAATCATCTCTTCCTAAATTTTTATAAGAAAGTATACACTCCATATCTTGGATATTTATTCTATGTGTGGACTTATTAAAATTCCCTGAATATCTTAGTGGATCATGAATTTTGAGATCCTTATATTCTCCATGCATCAGTTGATCAATTACACGATTCACTAGAGTGTTACTTCCTCTTCACATTATCACTATGTTGATAATGATATTGAATCAATGGATATCATTAGAATAATACTAAATAATTAAAATGATAATTCAGTTTCAAATATTGGGTTTTCATGTGGTCATAAATCATCTCACGATAGTGTCACAATTGATTCATGATTTTCATGATTCATCAATGAGTATATTAAATAATTTTAATGATCTAAATATCATCATGGGATAGTTGTATGCATTAATAGTCATTCATGTGAAAGTCACTAGTTCTTTTGGAGGTATAATTTCTTTAAAAAAATGCAAGAATTAGTTGAATTCCTTAATCAATTTGGTAAAATGAACTTATTCTTGTTGTCATGTCCTGAAAACTCATAGTGGTCAGTTTTCATGAGCTAGAACATACTAACCTCATCGAGTTGTTGAAGATAGAGGTTAATTCAAACTAGTGGAGTGTGACATATTTCAAATCCATAGTGCAATATCAAAGGGACATATATGATTGATTTCATCCAACAACCCGCATTTTTTCTAACTTCTGAAGAAATTGAAACAATACATGTGTGACTAGTATATGACATAGAATCTTTAATAGGTCAGGGGAGAAACATTTCATTCAAATATCGTTGCTTAAAGTCCAAAAATCCTAACACCCTCTGTCACTTTTTTACCCCACATTGTGGCACTTCCTCTTCTCCGTGTTCTCTTTGGGCCTTATATATGGGCCTATGCGGGTGTGCTCATATTCCCACCCATACAGCTTGTTGGCCTAGCTTAGGTCGGTTCCCTCAAATGTGGTTAACATTTAGGGTCCCACATATGGTTATGGTCAAGCTGTTTTGTGATGGTGATTAGGTTGGACACTTTTTTCATAATGTCCACCATGAAAAACACTTAGAATAACTCTATGTACCAATGTAATTACATCTTCATTAAAATTTCCAAGACTACTTCACTTCTCTTATTATCTTCATACACATTTATTAATTTTGAAACATAAATACAAACTTATATTTTTATCATGTACACTAAAAATGTTTCTCATTCAAGAAAATAATTTTCCATGGACATAACTTGATAGAACCAATGTGGAACGTCCTTATCATATGCATTTAATCATTGAAGATCCATTCAAAAATCATCAGATTAACAACGTGGATAATTTATCAAGAATGAAATTAAGTATTATAAATCTAAAATAATTCTACAGGAATCACCAATTCATACAAATTCACTGAAAACATACTGATAAATCATTAAAAAAAAGAAACATTACTCCCACTAAATACATTGGTAACTTCAAACCATGTTAGTATTTTTGGAAAAATTATTTATATAACCATTATTAACCCCCTACTAGCCCTAAAATTAGTTGTTGTGAAACCAAATTACATGACATTTATCCCATTAAACCCTTATCTAGTAGTTAAATGCATAATTATTGTTGGACTCAAGTGTGGGAGGGGGGATTTGGTTATGTTTTAGTGATTCAAAGAATTAGTTTTAGTAGAAATGAAAAAAATGATGAAATATTTATTGTTTCAGGTTATGATGAAATTTCATGATGGAAAGAGAATTGGGTGGCCGAAATATAATTAGAATGATATTTTGGGGGTTAACTAGTACTGGAAGATCAAAATATATGTCTCTTTTCCAAAAAAAAATTGATTCTAAAGAGACATTCTAGATATGAATTGAAGAAGAAAAAATGATACAAATGGGGTAAAGGAGAGATAAAATATACTTTTTTTCTATTGGAAATATAATATGTGTACTCTCAAATAAAATAAATATGTGTTGGAAGGTGATTCATTTTGGAGATGATTGAGGATTACACCTGTAGACGCCGAAAAAGTCCGTTGCTCCTCAAACGAAGTTCTGGGTAAGGAAAGCAAGGTCATATTTGGAGTCAGAAGCATTTTTCGGAAGGCCCGAAGGCCTTGGGCGAAATATCGGAGGCCCGCGCGCAATATTGGGTATGCGCGCGCAATCCTTCTGGGATTCGCGCAATGGGACAAGTCGGCGCGTAATTTTCCGCGCCCGACGCCCTTGCGTGGCCCCATTGCACGTTGGGCCCCTATTTCCCGCCCGAGCCGAATTTCGCGCCCGAGTGGAATTGCGCGCCCGCGAACCGAATCGCGCGCCCGGGATTGCCAATAAATACTAGGCGACCCCCAACGTTTTGAAGGTTGCTAGAATTCGAAGAGCCGCTCGTGCGCGCAATCCCACCCCCTCCGCGCGCAATGCCGATCTTAAGGTAACCTCCTTTATTTCGCGCAAGCAAGCCCTGGGGTTCGCCTTCGTGCACAACCCCTTTGGCTTCTTTCCATTGACCAACTCCTCACCCGAAGGCCTCCGCGTGCAAAAGAAGCCTCTTGCGCACAATTGCCCCCCTGGTGCGCGCAATCCAGCCCGATTGCGCGCACCCCCCTTTCCTAAGTGGCCATTCATTAAAGAATGGGCCGTTGCCCCCGTGCGCTATCAGAGGCCCGGTGCGCGCAATCCCCATCTTACATGCGCAAAGCGCTGGCCCAATTGCGCGCCAGCTCGCCCAATTGCGCGTCGACCCGCGGTATTGCGCGCCAAGATCCTCTTTTGCGCGCAAACCACCAAGGTCGCCCCCTTTGACCCCCTGAGGGTACCCGCCTGCGTGGCGCCCGATGATCTTCATCCCGGGTGCCCGCACCGTGCGTTGTCTTCCCGTGCAGCCCTCCAGGCTCACGCGATGTGACACGGACCCATCGGCGGCAACCACACGTCCGCGCTGCAAGACGTTAAACTGCCAAGCATCTTTGTCCGGCAAGACGTTAAACTGCACTTCGTCCTCAACACACGACGTTAAACTGTACTTCGTCCGGCAAGACGTTAAACCGTCCGCTTCGTCCTCAACACACGACGTTAAACTGTATTTCGTCCGGCAAGACGTTAAACCGTCCACTTCCTCCGATCCCGTGCCTCGCATGCAGGGTCCCCCCCCGGTTTGGATGTGGCCCCCACCCGCTCGTCTCTGCAGGGATGTCGGGACTGCCCCTCTTTAGGGACGATTCATTGGAGTGGCCTTCGCCCACGGGGGTAGGGTATTACAAACCCCTAGTTTCTTGTGGAGGACTGCACATGTGTATCTCCATTGTGCTTCCCCACTGCCGAAGCCAGTGGAGGGCATGACAGAGATCGAGGTGTCTCTCACCTTCGGCCCAAGTCCCTCTTCAACTGAGCTTTGCTGCACTCAGGTTGCCTCAGTGCGTAAGACCTGACAGAATAAACTACGTGGACTTTGATCCCTGTCTCCTAAACAGGGTACGTAGGAAGCCTCCCTGAGGTTCAAGCCCACCACCTGGTCATCCCGGTCGTATTCATGTCGGTTCGTCCATCAGTGGACCCCTCCCGGGTTCACATTCGCGTCGATTCACCTATGAATCCGCCCTTGTGGGGGACTGCACATGTGTATCACCATTGCGCTTCCCCACTGCCGAAGCCAGTAGAGAGCGTGATAGGGGTTGAGGTCTCTCACCTTCGGCCCAAGTCCCTCTCCAACTGAGCTTTGCCGCATATGGGCCTCCTTAGAGTGTAAGCCCCAAACACCAGCGTCCAGCATGACGTGAAACTGTGATCCACCCGGCCGTTCCATCCCCCTATGTGCGAGGTGGTTCGGTTCAATCCTCCGCCCGGCAGCCTCGACCTCCTCGTGAGTCGGCTTTCCATCGTCCAACATGACGTTAAACTGTATATCCGAACTACGCTGGCTTTGATCCACGCTAACGCGCGGTACGTAGGAAGCCTCTATGGGGTCCAAGCTCTTCACTCCATCATCCATCCTGATCCTTACCCGGGCCGCCACATCCCGGTGGGGTCATGCCACTTCATTCCACTCCACTTCACTCGGGAAGCCGCCCATGTGCTGGCCCCAGTGTCGGAGGTTCCCCGCAAGGGGTTCTGTCATCTGATCCACTCCTCGTGTTGATCAGTCCGATGTCGTCCCCACTGGACGTTAAACTCGCGGCATACCCCGTGTTAAACATGGGAAGCTGAGGAAAACCTCAGGTAACGCAGTTCCCCGCACCCAGCACGGGATCCCTCAGGCCATCACGCCTTCGAGAAGCCCTATTAGGGACGGAAGGCAGACATGCAGAGCCGCAGTGTTAAGACACGCCCCCAACACCCAGAGCTACCCGGTCTCCTCACCGCAGGTTGCTGCCCCGACCAGACTCCTTGGATCGTCCAGGCGGAAGCAGCGTAATTAACCGGTGTCCATGAAGATATGGCGCCGGGAACGAGATTCACGAACATTCTTAAATCTATGAGGGAGACCCGGATTAGGCGACGAGTTCCGAGGAGACGTCCACGGAAGGAGGAGCCGACATCCCATCATCCCGGTTTCGATCAAGGAGCAGACGTCCCTGAATAAGGGACGGATGCCGCCCGCCTTTGGAAAGCGGGACTGCGGGGCCACAAGCCGCGCTCCCATCCCCTCGGGTCGACGGGCGCACGCGCGAACGCGTCCTGGCGGAACAGCGTCGGAACAGAAACCCGACGCACATCCGCACCGAAACAGAAAAATGGTGAACCCAACGTGAATCTCTTCTCCTCAATACGAAGACTGATAGCTTTCAGAGGTGTTGGAAGACTAGCATGTTGCCCGGCCGAGTATTCAGCACCGGGGCACGGAACCCGCCAGGGGCTGGGGAAGGGAAATCGGGCACTCCGTCTCACGACGTCGATGGCCTGGGTTCCCCCCCACGGAAGGCGTCGTGGCACTAATGGTTGATTGTTGAGTCCTTTTCCTGTCAGTATTAATGGTTTCTTCTCCCTATCTTCAGGAATCAGGTCGCCCGATCCAGTGCCCGATCGCCGCCCGCCCACTGGCGTAGGGGTAGGGGAAACACCGACGCGGCTACTCCACGCGGTCCCGCCCGTTCCACAGTCGTCCCAGCAGCCGCAACTGCGGGGCAACCACGCCCTCTCTCCCCCTCGGAGGTCATCCAGAGAAGGTTGATCAACAACTTGGTGCGGAGATATGAGGAAGAGGGAGTCATCCCCACCAGGGACATGGCCCGCCTAGACCTCGAAGAAGCTGCACCACGCCACCAACGCCGCCCCCGAGGGCCGCGCAGAGAGGCACCGCTGCCTACCTCGACATCCAACCACTTCGGGAGTTTATCCCTGGAACGCTCTGACAGCTCCTTCCCCTATGCGGATGAGGTGGAGGATGTCCGGGACCACCCTATCCGAGATTCTCTCCAGGGATCCGCGATAAGGGCTCCTTCCAGGCCACGTCGACACCGCCGCCAGGCTTCTCAAGTCGAAGAACGGGCTCTCCACCTGCCTGTGCCGCTAATCCCGACTCGTCTGTCCCGACGCCAACGTCGGGCACGAGCGAAAGAGGATGCCCACCTTGGGGCCCTAGCAGCAGCAGCCGCGTTGGCCCGAGCCACTGCTGGCTCTAGTCACCAGGCCCCTGCGCATCCTGAGCAGGGGCACTTCTATGCCCGACCTGGATCGAGGCCCCGACCGCCCCAAAGGCAGGTTGGGTTGACTCTCCCGGTTGCTGGTACATGCAATAGCCACCGCGGACCACCTCGCGGTAGCGCTATTCACCAGCAGGGTCTACTCCGTGTGGCCGATCCAAGAGGCATGGGTGATCCCACCTTCCGATCCCGGCCTGTAGGCCTACCCGGAATCATCTCTCCCCGCGTCCCCTTTGATATCTGTCCCGGTGCTCCTCGCACCTTGGTTTCCAGGCCTCTTGGCCTCTGCACCAGTGCGGCCAGAGGACGCCAGGACAGAGATCAGCCATGCCCCGAAGAACCACCCAGGGGCAGGAGGGTGAGGCGTCGACGTATAGGGAGGAATGTTAGGGAATTCCGGACAGAGATCCGACCGGTTCGTTTCTCTGATACAGAGGCGGAGTATGATTCGTCGACGGAGCCCTCCCCCCGATCCCACCAGTTAGGGGCAGGGGTAGGAATGCGGCACGTCAGCCTCGTACTCCCCGAGAGCGAGATCGATGTGATCCCCACTTCTCTCCGAAGGTATATCCGGAGTAGCGAGGGCCTGGTAGACCCCCAAGGATCAAGCTTGCAGTTGGTACCGGCCCCTCCGGAAGCGCCTTCTGCCTCGATCGGAGAAGCCGAAGACCTTTTCTGGGGACCGACGGTCGAGCCACGATCTAGTGAACCCTCGGTGAGCACCGACGCTACGGCAGGATGTTCGCTCGCCGGCCCGTCCTATCGGGATGTGGTAGCTGGGGCACCGCAACCCTCGGAGGGCGGCCCGGGATATGGAGGCCAATCGGCCTGCTCGCCGTATTCATCGCCGGCCAGCCCGCCGGCCCGGCGGCCCGCCTCGGCACCACTTCCAGTTCCCCGTCCATTCCCAGTCGCTGAAGGGGACCAAGAAGACCTGGGTCCCAAGTTTGAGTCGTGGAGCTTCTGGACCGTCCTTGCAGAGGGCCACTTCCCTGAGAAGTTTTGTCTAGTCGCAGGACCGGACTTTGATGCACCAGAATCGCTCACCCCGAATGAGTTCGAATGCTTCCGCCGAACTCTCCGGGAGACTCACTCCCGTCTTCACCGCCTACAAATGCCATATCCCGGGAGTCAAGCGCACCTGGAGGATATTGGTGAGCAGTGCCGTCAGATTGACCTGGCCACGCTCCCCACGGTTCGGCACCCCGGGTCATTTGGGCACCATGAGGCCCTCCAACAACGATGCGTTGAGTGTTTTCAAGTACTCCGCAAGGTTATCGAGGAAGACACCCCCCACGTGTATATCTGTGGATGGGGGCAGTACGCTGCCCTACGCTTCAGTGCGATTCACCGACAGCCCGATTCGCTGGGTGGCCCTGAGGGTACATCCCCAGGGACAGAAACGGTCAATATGGCCGACCTGTCGGGAGAGGGGAACGACTTGGAACTTCTAGACGGGGGCTCTCCCCCCGAAGACAAGCCGTTGTTGGATCCATTGGTGAGAGTTACTCGTCACCAGAGGAACCTCCTGGGTCTCCCCACACCCACTGAAGCACTGACGTTGAGCCGAAACGTCAGCAAAGGTAAAGAGCACGGCGGGGCTATAAAGCCCGCCGACCCATCTGCCTCCATGCAGAGGGCAGAAGAGGATCCCGAAAAGGCCACGCTACGTCAACAGCTCGCCGAGCAGAAGAAGCTAGTTGACCAGCTCCTCGCCGAGCGCGCTGTAGAGCGGCGGCCTGACTACGGTGATCCTAGGCCAGGACAGCAGGGACAGGAACAACCACTCCTCGACGAGACTCTCCCGGGCAACCGTGATTATGTTGTGTTTGCCGACAGGGGAGAGGCCATTGCCTATGGCAAGAGGGCGCGGTATGTTTCACCACACCCTCCCGAACGGCGTGACTACCTGAGAGACCCCGCTCGGATTCCTCCCGCTGCCCCAAGGGCCGCTCCGCCCGCCATCCCGTGAGCTGCCGAGTTCGGCGACCCGGTCGACGACCCGATTGAGGAGCCATGCAATGCGCTCGTGGTTAGAGATCCTCGCCAGGACTGGAACCGATGTCCGGACGATCCGATGGAAGCACTCATTTCCCGCTTGGAAGCCTTGGAGACTCGGGAAGTGGCGATCCCACCGGACGGCAAGCCATACCCAGCATGGTTGGATGACATGCCGGCACCTCCGGGATTCGGGAACCCCACTTTCACCCCCTTCAACGGGACTGGAGATCCGCCACAGCATTTGGCCCATTTCAACTCGAGGTTTGCGCCTATGTTGGGAACTCTGGCGCAGCAGGAGGCCGCTAAGCTTCGCTTCTTTGTCCAGACACTGGAAGGGCCAGCATTTGTCTGGTACAGCCAGCTCCCCGTCGGGTCGATAACTAGTTGGGAGGACCTTCGTAGACAGTTCCTCCACCAGTTCAGTTCCACGACCCAGAAGACAAGTATTGCAGACCTCTTCAAGTGCATGCAAAGGCCTGATGAGCGATTCGCGGATTTCGTCGCCCGATGGAAGGGTCTCACGTATTCCCTTTACATGCCATTGACTCAGGAGCAGTTGCTGACAATGTGCGTCGGGAACGTCAAGACCGAGCTGGTCCCTTCCTTGATCACTCAGAATTACCCCGGAGGGTTCAGGGACTTCTCAGACAAAGCTCAACGTCTTGAAGAAGCCATGCAATAGGCCAGTCAGGCACACCCGCTGCCTCCAATGATCCATGTAAGGAGAGTCAGCAGGGCTGAGCCCGCTGCTGTTGCCCAGATAGAGGCCCCCAGGCAGTTGGAGCTGCTGTCGGTGAGGCCAGCTCCACAGCCTCACAGGAATCCGCCTCCACGGGCTCAGTTCCCGGCCCAGCAGCGGCAGCCCCAGAACCGGCCGGCCCCTCCGCGTAATGTACCGCCACAACCCAGGCGAGATAATCAGGGTCCACCTCCTCGGCAAGCCCCTCCATCCCCTCGTCAAGACCACGCTCCCAGGGCCCCGTGATACCTGACTTACTCATTTCACGAGGATCAGGTCCCTGGTTATTTCCGGAGTGCCCTGGAGTAGAGGATTGTGTGACTGCCTGAGTGTTGGAGGCCAGAGGAGGCACATCTCACGGATAACCCCCGCTACTTCCCTTACCATCGGGCCCTGGGGCACACCATCCGGCGGTGCTATGTGTTTAAGGACTGACTCCAAAACCAGATTAACAACAATGTAATCAAGTTGGGCCCAGATCCAGCACAAGTGGCGGGTGTGTTCGTGGGATCAGATGACGATAGTGGCGACGAGGACGAATGGCAGCTGGTCTCCGACCACGGATCCCAGAAGTATAATGACTGGATGGCCTGCAAGACGATCATTCGCGCCCATGGAATTATCCGTGCGCGCTTGAATCAGCCTGAGCCCCCAGAATCTGCGGGTGCTACTCCGGCATCGTCGTCCCAGCCTGCCTCTTCCGAGAAGAGCAAACGGCGGCGACGCAAGAAGGAAGAGCGCGCCCCGCCAGTTCCGCCGTTATCCCACACTCTCGGCGATTTCATGCCCCCGGAGATGGGGGTCCCTCCTCGGATCCGCCCGGTGATAAATGATTCGTCCGATGAAAGTGTTGGGTACGCTTAGGTTAATACCGTCGAGCTGGTAAATCCATTTTCGGTTCCTGACGTTGAAGAACACCAGGTGGACCTCCCTAGTGTCCCCGGTCGTCGCCACCGTCGGAGGAACTGCAACAACAGGAGTCGCTAGGGCACGACAGTTGGTACCTCCAGCCAGGCCGTGCACGCCATGAGACTAGGCAGTAGGCTAAAACTGAGCTCAACGCGCGCAGCCCCCCCATCCGGGGATGACGGATTCACCTCTGCCACTGTTTGTGGTATGGGACCAGGCAGAACCGCCTCAGCCGCGTCGCGACCAGCTCCGTCCTTCCACGAGTCCATCCCGGCCTCCTGGCCCCAGTACGGTGAATACTTCTCGGGCTTCAACCAGTGAACAGCGAGATGCGCCAAGCACCAGTCGGTCGCCGGTCCAACCGGCAAGGCCCGTCATGTCTCCAACCGCAGAGCAACCTCCTGCAACCAGGGGCTCGTGCTTGGCAAGAAAGTATGATGTCCTGAAGCACTTGGCCGACATCCCAGCAAGGCTCTCCATCCTTGAGGCTCTGCGCCTATCACTTGAGATGCACGAGGCGCTCGCTAAAGCCCTGAAGAGCCCCCTCCAGTTTGAGATGGAGGTTGCGGCTGCAGAGGCCTTTCACACCGAAGCGATTGAGGACGCCGAATGTCAGGCAGTTATCTCATTCTCTGGTAAGGATGAGGACCCTCCTATATAGGGGCACATTCGTCCGCTGTATGTTACTGGCCAGCTCAATGGCCTTGAAGTCCGGCGCTGTCTTGTCGACACAGGGTCCGGGATTAACCTGATTCCAACTCGGACGCTCCGGAGATTGGGGTTGTCTGAGGATGACTTGATTCCCTCCGACCTCAGGATCCAGGGGTACGACCGCACCGAGCAAACTCCGGTCGGCAAGATACATTTGAAGACCCAGTTCGGTGACCTGGTTTCCAACACCGAATTCATGGTAGTCTCTCAGGACACTGCGTATAACGTATTGATGGGCAGGCCATGGCTCCACCTTCATGCGGCGGTTCCCTCGTCATACCACCAATGCCTTAAATACTCCCTTAATGGTCGAGTAGGCATGCTTCAGGGAGATGCCTCTCCTTTTGCCTCATGTGAAGCCTGCTATCTGGACGCGGACTATTACAAGAGCAAGGATAAGCAGATCCTGACGGGTGAGGTTGAGCATGTCGCTGTTGCAAGTGATCTCTGGGCAAGTTTGGATGACGCTTACGTCCTCCCGATCCATCGGTTGGACGTAGCCATGGTCTCGACTGCCTGTGAGTCACCTGATGAGATGACCGCGACCGCCCATTCCAGCACCAGCGGCCCAGCATGATCTGGTAGCCCCAATGCAGTTTCCAACGCAGTCTCTCCCATGGACGATCCCTCCCCGAGTGGAGAGGACGTGGAAGATGCACCCCCAGCCTTTGAGGAGGGCGTCTCCGCCACGGTCGATGAGTTAGTACAGGTGAACCTTGGAACCGAGGCAGATCCAAGACCCACATTGGTCAGTGCCGCCATGCCCTCTGAGTAGCGGCAGCAGTATGTGGACTTCCTCAGACAACATCGTGATGTGTTCGCTTGGGGCTATGACGAGATGTCGGGGCTAGATCCTCAGGTAGCCGTCCACCGCCTTGGTCTCCCAGCGAACCATCGCGGGTTCAAGCAGCCTCCTAGGAAGATGCACCCATTCCACGGTGCCATGGTTGAGGCTGAAGTTGACAAGCTTATCAAAGCCAACTTCGTGAGGGAAGTTCAGTACCCCAGATGGCTGGCCAACATTGTGCCGGTCAGGAAGAAGAACGGGCAGATCAGAGTCTGTATCGACTTCCGCGATCTCAACCGCCACTGTCCGAAGGATGATTTTCCCCTTCCGGTGACAGAGCTATTGATTGACGCCACGACAGGGTTCCAAGCCCTCTCCTTCATGGATGGATACTTCGGATACAACCAAATCTGGATGGCCCCTGAGGATGAGGAGTTCACTGCCTTCAGGGGCCCCCAAGGTATCTTTTGTTACCAGGTCATGCCCTTCGGCCTGAAGAATGCAGGTGCCACCTATCAACGGGCGATGCACCACATATTCAAGCCAATCCTCGGCACACTGGTGGAATGCTACGTCGACGACTTGGTGGTCAAATCGCGCCAGCGTCAGGACCATCTCAAAGATCTTGAGAAAGTGTTCGGCTTCCTCCGGTCTCACTACCTGAAGATGAACCCGTTGAAGTGTGCCTTCGGGGTCACCTCCGGGAAGTTTCTTGGCCTTGTGGTAAGATACCGGGGTATTGAGATCGACCCAGAGAAGATCAGGGCGATTAGCCAGATGCCTCCCCCAGGTAACATTCGGGAACTGCAAGGGTTCCAAGGCCACTTAGCCTATATACACCGATTCATCGCGAATCTGGCCGGCAAGTGTAAGCCCTTTTCTCGGCTCATGAAGAAAGGTGCCACCTATGTATGGGATAAGGAGTGTCAGAACGCTTTCAAGGAAATCAAGCAGTACCTGCTTCAACCTCCGGTTCTGATGTCGCCTGTATCCGGGAAGCCGCTGGTCCTTTATGTGACTGCCCTGGAACGGTCCCTTGGTGCCCTTCTCGCCCAGAAGAACAACGAGGGAACATAGAATAGCCTCTATTACCTCATTCGCATGCTCCTTGATGCGGAAGTTAGGTATTCCCCATTGAGAAGAGCTGCCTGGCGCTCGTATTTATCATACAGAAATTACGGCACTACTTGCAGCACCATGAGGTACAGTTGGTTTCTCGGGTAGACCCGTTGAAATATATCCTGAGCCGGCCTATGTTGACTGGACGTCTAGCGCGGTGGGCTGTGATTCTCCAGCAGTTCGACATCAGGTATGTGTCTCAGAAGGCCATCAAAGGGCAAGCATTGGCGGACTTTCTGGCTGCTCACCCGACCTCCGTGGATCAGCCGCTGGATCTAGGTTTTCTTGATGAGGCCGTTCTCTCGGTCGATCGTGCCGATCCGTGCTGGCAGATGCACTTTGATGGTGCCTCCCGGAGCCCCACCGGTAGAAGACTCGATAATCCTAAGCTCAACAGAGTGGGCTTGGGTATCGTCTTCATTACCCCAGAGCAAGCCATGCTGCCATACTCTTTCCTGTTATCAGAGGGCTGTACCAACAATGAGGCAGAATACCATGCCCTCATCACTGGCCTCGAGTTAGCTCTCGAGATCGACGTGCCCCATCTGTGTGTGAAAGGGGACTCCGAGCTGGTCGTTAAGCAGATCAATGGCGACTATGTTGTCAGGAAGCCGGAACTTGTGCCATTGCTGGAGTGCACCCTCCTCCTAATGACCCAGTTCCCTTCTCGGCCAGAAATTGTCCATATTCCCCGGTCGCAGAATGGTCGAGCAGATGCTTTGGCCAGCCTTGCTGCGTCACTCGCAGAGCCTGAACAGGACAACCTGATCATCCGCGTAACGCATCGCAGGCTCATCGCTCCCGTTATCCCGGAGGGAGATCGCGGCTCATTGGTAAGTAATCTCACCACGGTTGCCCCTGTGCCTGGAGCCCCGAGTACCACAGATATGGCAGTCGAATCAGCCCCTGATTGGAGGAGGCCTTTGGTTGAGTACCTCCAACATGGCATTCTCCTGTCGGATCGGGCCGAGCGCGAGCGAGTTCGATGCCGCGCATCGCAGTTTGTCCTCCAGAGCAGTCTCGGCCTAGAGCCGATCCTCTATAGACGCGGATTTGATGGTGTTCTCCTCCGTTGCCTTCAGGGAGTTGAGATCCCACGATTCATGCAAGAGGTTCATGCTGGTTCATGTGGTGCCCACCAGACTAGGCCGAAGCTGTCCCACCAGATTCGGAGGTTGGGATACTTCTGGCCCTCTATGATCCATTACTGCATCGAGTATGCCAGGAAGTGCCATGCGTGCCAGGTTCATGCGAACTTTGTGCATCGGCCGCCGGAGCCTCTCCATACCACCAGGTATTCTTGGCCCTTTGCAGTCTGGGGGCTGGACGTTGTGGGACCTTACCTGCCGGCGACGGCTCGCCAGTGCCGGTTCATTCTGACCGCCACAGACTTCTTCTCCAAATGGGAAGAGGTTATCCCGCTCAGAGAGGTCAAATCATGTTCTATCGCTGACTTCGTGACCTCCAACATCATTTATCGATTTGGAGTGTCTCACGCTATCCTCACGGATAACGGAGCCAATTTCCGAGCAGCCGAGTTGAAGAAGTTGTACGCCAAGTACAAAATTCGCTCGAACCATACATCTCGCTATCATGCGCAGGCGAATGGACAGATTGAGGCATTTAACAAAACCCTCTCTAAGATTCTACAAAATATGGTTGGTCAGAACAAGAAGAGTTGGCCGAACAAGCTCCCCAACGCCCTCTGGGCTTATCGGACGACGACTCGCAATTCCACCCAGATGACCCCTTATTCCCTGGTGTATGGAGCTGAGGTCGTCCTGCCCATCGAGATCCAGTTACCGTCCTTGCGTACTGCGGTCTATGACCAGCAAGCGCCGGACAGAGCTACTGAAGCCCGTCTAGTCGAGTTGGAAGCACTGAATGAGGATAGGCTTCGCGCTTTGCACAACTTGGAGAGGCATCAAAGCAGAATGGCTCGAGCTTTCAATAAGAAGGTTCGCCTCCGCTCCTTCCTGCAGGGTGACCTAGTATTGGACCTAAGGGCACCAATGATCCCCGGCAGGAAGCCGCCCAAGTTGGAGCCCAAGTGGGAGAGACCTTTTGTCGTCCACAAGGTCTATCCCAATGGCGCGTACTCCCTAGAGACTATGGATGGTGAGCGTGTCACTCCTCCCACCAACGCTAGGTTCCTCAAGCAGTACTTTGCCTAAGTATCCATCGTCCTGCATGACGTTAAACTGCACTTCGTCCTGCATGACGCTAAACTGCACCACGTCCGAGCTACAAGACGTTAAACTATTCAGTATTCGTCCTGCATGACGTTAAACTGCACTCCGTCCTGCATGACGCTAAACTGCACCACGTCCGAGCTACAAGACGTTAAACTGTTCAGCATTCGTCCCGCATGACGTTAAACTGAACTTCGTCCCGCATGACGTTAAACTGCACTTCGTCCTGCATGACGTTAAACTGCACTTCGTCCCGCATGACGTTAAACTGCACTTCGTCCTGCATGACGTTAAACTGCACTTTGTCCCGCATGACGTTAAACTGCACTTCCTCTCGCATGACGTTAAACTGCACTTCGTCCAGCATGACGTTAAACTACACTTCATCCCGCATGACGTTAAACTGCACTTCGTCCTGCATGACGTTAAACTGCACTTCGTCCCGCATGACGTTAAAATGCACTTCATCCCGCATGACGTTAAACTGCACTTCGTCCCGCATGACGTTAAACTGCACTTCGTCCCGCATGACGTTAAACTGCACTTCGTCCTGCATGACGTTAAACTGCACTCTGTCCTGCATGACGCTAAAATGCACCATGTCCGAGCTACAAGACGTTAAACTATTCAGCATTCATCCTGCATGACGTTAAACTGCACTCCGTCCTGCATGACGCTAAACTGCACCACGTCCGAGCTACAATATGTTAAACTGTTCAGCATTCATCCTGCATGACGTTAAACTGCACTCCGTCCTGCATGACGCTAAACTGCACCACGTCCGAGCTACAAGACGTTAAACTGTTCAGCATTCGTCCCGCACGACGTTAAACTGCATTCGTCCGCGCTGCAAGACGTTAAACTGCCAAGCGTCCATCGTCCCGCACGACGTTAAACTGCATTCGTCCACGCTGCAGGATGTTAAACTGCATGCTCCCTTCGTCCCGCATGACGTTAAACTGCACTCCGTCCTGCAAGACATTAAACTGCCTCTCAAGAACTACGTACGGCTTGATTCCCATCCTTATGGGATACGTAGGACCGCCTGGACGCTTGTGTTCCAGGTCCAGCCCCGTCTCTTGGTTGATCACAGGGATCTGCCGTCCTTTGGTTGCTCTCAAGGTGAGTCCTCCTACCCTTTTCGGTGATCTGTTAGCATGTTTTGGGGTACTCCGGTCTATGACCTGTAGTGTCGGTTTCAATCCCGACAAGTCCTGTGTTGCTTGTCGGGCCTCGCGCTTCCTCTTGTTTGGGCCTTCCTAGGCAGAAAATCGATATGAATCCTGCGCTTGAGCGGTTGATGCTCGTTTTCTTGCCTCATCCTAGGCTGACGGGATCAGATGTTGTGTTTCGAATATGGTCAGAAACGTTCTTGATCGCCATGTCAACTCTTTCAGGCCCTGAACATTGGTTGCGTAGTCCTTATCACACTCCGCCTCAGTGCGTTGTAGTGGAAACTCGACACTCTCTCTTCATACTGACCCTCAGTACACCTCAACACGTTAGGCAGGCCAACCAGGGTAGTGGTTCCATTCGAGGCTCCCACGATATGAGCACCAATGATATATGCTAATGTCCTCCCTAAGGGCCATGTGTAGCTAGACCCTTGTCCCCATGAGGAGGAAGGAGTCGCCCGAACAATCACGTTCTGGGCCCAGCATAGCTGGAGGCTAGCATCTCTGCCCCTCGGTTGATAGACATGTGCAGGCCCCTATCCCAGGATCCTTCTCCTGGAATTGTGCGTGACCGCAGGGCTGGGATGTGTCCCCACCTCCGCTGGGTCCGCCGTATCGCAATAAGCGGATTCCTCCATGGTCCGAGCCACACGACCTTAAACTGTGTTGCCTGGTCTCACCACACGACCGTAAATTGTGACCGTCTTGGCCGCCCGACGAGAAACGGCACTGCATCGTGATGTTTTCCTCAGGGGACACTCACGTTGGGCACTGGTTAATAACCACGCCATTTTATCAATGCCTTTCATGGCTTGATTATTGTGGCGACGCCAGGGATTTCTTAATCACAGGCATGTCGCTGCACAAAGAAAAACCATCCACCTTTAAGGACAAACAAGAAATATCAAATACCGCTTCTTCTGGGTGCGAGGGCCAGACCCGCACCCTTCCCCGCGCTGGTGCCCGATTGTGTTGCGCCGCACTTCAAGAACTACGTGTGGCTTGATTCCCATCCTTATGGGATACGTAGGAACTCCCGGATGTTTGAAACTTCGGGTCCAGCCCCCACCTCTTAAAGATTCCCCCTTCTCTTTGGAATCCGCCACCTTCGGGTCACCCTCAAGGCGTGTCCCTCGACCCCTTGCAGTGGTCCACCAATGTCAAGAGTACTCTGGTCTATTGCCAGGAGGGTCAGGTTCAGCTTGGTTAGGTTCCTTCCACTTTTCAGGCTTCATGCTCCACTTCATTCGGACCCATCACCTACGCCCTGGGTGGAACCCCCGTGAGCGGTCTGGATACAATGCCTCAGTGCTCTCCCACCGATCCGGGCTGGTGCCCCGAAGGGCCTTGGGCAGCAAATCGATATGAATCTTGCGCTTGAGCGGTTGATGCTCGTTTGCTGCCTCATTTCATCAACGGTCAGTGCGATATTGATGCTGCTTTTCCGCCACGGTCGGCAGTACTCCAATATCGTTACGCCGGTGCCCCCAGTCCTTGAGTGAATGGCCGCATGATTCACATTACGTTTTCCACCTCCCATTCTGACCAGGCAAAACCTCGGCACTCTTGACACTATCCCTCAGTGCATCTTCGCATATCCAGGGGATAGGACCACGATGTGGCGTACTCTGAGGTTCTTATGGTCCGAGCTCTAAGACCTTAAACTAAGATCTGCCCCTATGGTCCGAGATCTACGACTTTAAACTAAGATCTCCCTAAACGGGGTTCTACGTCCCGCATGATGTTAAAACTGCACTCTCAGAACTACGTGTGGCTTGATCTCCAGCCTGATGGAGTACGTAGGAACGCCCGGGCATCTCGACTCGGGTCCAGCCTCAGGGATCGCTAAGTTCCACCCCTCCTCGTCGCCGGCCGTCTGGCCTGGCTTCTGGTAGAGTGGCGCGGTTGTGATATTCTCCCTGATTCAGCTCAGGATGCCCCATTGTAATGATGGGAAGCGACAGTTTCCTCGTCAAAGAGGTTCTGTCTGAGAATTGGGGTGATTCACGGCCAGATTGGTGCATCCGCTTAATATGCTTTCCCCACGGCGGCGCAATTTTGGGAGTGTTAGATTCTGTCCGAACAAATCATCACTTCGCCCCATGCTTCGCATGCTCTTTTGATCCGGATTTCCACCCTTGTCTCTGAAGGAACCCCCAAAGAGGAATTGATGATGACATGTGATCCGCCTCCTGCAATATGAATGATGACCTTCGGTCCGTCTATTGCAGTAGTATGGTCGATTGATCCATTATCCGCTTGCCGTCTTGGGCATTTCCTGGAAGACTGACCGTCGTGGATCTCTGAATTCGGGACACGCGATTCACCCTTTCTCATTTCCCTATGTTCGGATAAAATCTCAACGCCCCTAGCATTGTCCCGCTCATGTGTCGGAACAAGTTGGGGGGATGATACACTGATTAGGTCTGAGGTCTCCTTTCCTAGGAATGACCTCCCTCTTTTCAACGCCGCCACCCTTTGGCTGGCGGCCTCCAGAGCTGCTTCTCGCTCTCTGCATGCCCTCTCTTCGTCGGCAGTCGCAGCGCGCAGCTCGCCGATCCTGGCATGTGCACGCTCCTTCCTAGGACTTCGGCATTCCGGCGTCTCCCTCAGAACCCGATCGTTGCGACCTCTCGCCGATCAGATTCCGAGGGGGGGCTTTTGTAGACACCGGAAAAGTCCGTTGCTCCTCAAACGAAGTTCTGGGTAAGGAAAGCGAGGTCATATTTGGAGTCAGAAGCACATTTCGGAAGGCCCGAAGGCCTTGCGCGAAATATCGGAGGCCCGCGCGCAATATTGGGTATGCGCGCGCAATCCTTTCGAGATTCGCGCAATGGGACGAGTCGGCGCGTAATTTTCCGCGCCTGATGCCCTTGCGCGACCCCATTGCGCGCTGGGCCCCTATTTCGCGCCCGAGCCGAATTTCGCGCCCGAGCGGAATTGCGCGCCCGCGAACCGAATCGCGCGCCCGGGATTGCCTATAAATATAAGGCGACCCCCAACGTTTTGAAGGTTGCCAGAATTCGAAGAGCCGCTCGTGCGCGCAATCCCACCCCCTCCGCGCGCAATGCCGATCTTCAGGTAACCTCCTTTATTTCGCGCAAGCAAGCCCCGGGGTTCGCCTTCACGCGCAACCCCTTTGGCTTCTTTCCATTGACCAACTCCTCACCCGAAGGCCTTCGCGCGCAAAAGAACCCTCTTGCGCAGAATTTCCCCCGGGTGCGCGCAATCCAGCCCGATTGCGCGCACCCCCCTTTCTTAAGTGGCTATTCGTTAAAGAATGGGTCGTTGCCCCCGCGCGCTATCAGAGGCCCGGTACGCGCAATCCCCATCTTCCGCGTGCAAAGTGCTGGCCCAATTGCGCGCCAGCTCGCCCAATTGTGCGCCGACCCACGGTATTGCGCGCCAAGCTCCTCTTTTGCGCACAAACCGCCAGGGTCGCCCCCTTTGACCCCCTGAGGGTACCTGCCTGCGTGTCGCCCGATGATCTTCATCCTGGGTGCCCGCACCGTGCGTTGTCTTCCCATGCGGCCCTCCAGGCTCGCGCGAAGTGACACGGACCCATCGGCGGGAACCACACGTCCGCGCTGCAAGACGTTAAACTGCCAAGCATCTTCGTCCGGCAAGACGTTAAACTGCACTTCGTCCTCAACACACGACGTTAAACTGTACTTCGTCCGACAAGACGTTAAACCGTCCGCTTAGTCCTCAACACACGATGTTAAACTGTACTTCGTCCGGCAAGACGTTAAACCGTCCGCTTCATCCGATCACGTGCCTCGCACGCAGGGTCCCCCCGGTTTGGATGTGGCCCCCACCCGCTCGTCTCTGCAAGGATGTCGGGATTGCCCCTCTTTAGGGACGATTCATTGGAGTGGCCTTCGCCCACGGGGGTAGGGTATTACAAACCCCTAGTTTCTTGTGGAGGAATGCACATGTGTATCTCCATTGTGCTTCCCCGCTGCCGAAGCCAGTGGAGGGCGTGACAGGGATCGAGGTGTCTCTCACCTTCGGCCCAAGTCCCTCTTCAACTGA
The DNA here is from genome assembly GCA_963277665.1 of Viscum album. Taxonomy (NCBI): domain Eukaryota; kingdom Viridiplantae; phylum Streptophyta; class Magnoliopsida; order Santalales; family Viscaceae; genus Viscum; species Viscum album. Next base: position 178,173 of record CAUJRU010000687.1, on the reverse strand, counting down.
GCTTTGCCGCACTCAGGTTGCCTCAGTGCGTAAGTCCTGACAGAATGAACTACGTGGACTTTGATCCCTGTCTCCTAAACAGGGTGCGTAGGAAGCCTCCCTGAGGTTCAAGCCCACCACCTGGTCGTCCCGGTCGTATTCACGTCGGTTCGTCCATCAGTGGACCCCTCCCGGGTTCACATTCGCGTCGATTCACCTATGAATCCGCCCTTGTGGGGGACTGCACATGTGTATCTCCATTGCGCTTCCCCACTGCCGAAGCCAGTAGAGAGCGTGACAGGGGTCGAGGTCTCTCACCTTCGGCCCAAGTCCCTCTCCAACTGAGCTTTGCCACATATGGGCCTCCTTAGAGTGTAAGCCCCAAACACCAGCGTCCAGCATGACGTGAAACTGTGATCCACCCGGCCGTTCCATCCCCCTATATGCGAGGTGGTTCCGTTCAATCCTCCGCCTGGCAGCCTCGACCTCCTCGTGAGTCGGCTTGCCATCGTCCAGCATGACATTAAACTGTATATCCAAACTACGCTGACTTTGATCCACGCTAACGCGCGGTACGTAGGAAGCCTCTACGGGGTCCAAGCTCTTCACTCCATCATCCATCCTGATCCTTACCCGGGCCGCCACATCCCGGTGGGGTCATGCCACTTCATTCCACTCCACTTCACTCGGGAAGCTGCCCATGTGCTGGCCCCAGCGTCAGAGGTTCCCCGCAAGGGGTTCTATCATCTGATCCACTCCTCGTGTTGATCAGTCTGATGCCGTCCCCGCTGGACGTTAAACTCGCGGCATACCCCGTGTTAAACATGGGAAGCTGAGGAAAACCTCAGGTAACGCAGTTCCCCGCACCCAGCGCGGGATGCCTCAGGCCATCACGCCTTCGAGAAGCCCTATTAGGGATGGAAGGCAGACATGCAGAGCCGCAGTGTTAAGACACGCCCCCAACACCCAGAGCTACCCGGTCTCCTCACCGCAGGTTTCTGCCCCGACCAGACTCCTTGGAGCGTCCGGGCGGAAGCAGCGTAATTAACCGGTGTCCATGAAGATATGGCGCCGGGAACGAGATTCACGAACATTCTAAAATCTATGAGGGAGACCCGGATTAGGTGACGAGTTCCGAGGAGACGTCCACGGAAGGAGGAGCCGACATCCCATCATCCCGGTTTCGATCAAGGAGCAGACATCCCTGAATAAGGGACGGATGCCACCCGCCTTTGGAAAGCGGGACTGCGGGGCCACAAGACGCGCTCCCATCCCCTCGGGTCGACGGGCGCACGCGTGAACGCGTCCTGGCGGAACAGCGTCGGAACAGAAACCCGACGCACATCCGCACCGAAACAACACCATTCTTGGGAAAAATTGTTTTCATGTATTTAATTCACTTTTGAGCTTAAACTTCCTCATTCAGCCCCAAATGTTATTCATTTAAAACCAACCAACCCTCATACATAGAAAAACACATTTAAAAGACCTCCTCAATGGGTCAATTTCAACTCTATGATGTGGAGGTACTAAGAGGATAACGAGCCTATAAATATCATCCATATTCTTGGGAATGAGAAATACTCTACATTAAAAAATAATGAGTGAGAGATAAATGTTGTTAATGGGAGGTAAGTACAAAATAAAAATGTGTATTAATATGAGATTCAATAAATTTTATGATTTTTTTGGATTTTATGAATTTTGATCCTTGTAGGAGGCATTAAAGTTCCTTAGATATGATAATTGAGTGTTGTTGTCATTTATACTTTGGGATGTTTTTTCTCTTATTAAATATGATTTCCTTGAATTGAAATATTTAAGTGTGGAGGATTTTACATATCCAATATATTCAATAACATTAATTTTAATATCTATATTTTAATCCCATCATAGTTATATTTTAAATAAAATTGTCACATTTTTTTGTTTTGAATGTATTTTGATCTTTAATATAAAAATATTTTATTTTTGTAATTTTAATTATTTTAGTTTAGTTTTATATTTTTTACAAAACATTTTCTACACTAATCCAAAAGATAAATTTCTTATAATTATATATTTGATAGGATGAATATAGTTCAACCAGACTAAAAGTCAAATCAAAAAATTTGAGGCCCAAAAGATTCCCACAAGTTAGGAATTGGAATCTATGCCTAGATCTGGTCAATTATTAAGAAATTATTATATATAAAAAAGTAAAAAAATCAAATTGGGATAAAATATTACATGGAGAAATATAAAATACATAGGAAAATTATTCATAATAGTGGACCCAAGATATTCTTCAAATTTTTAGTCCATAAATTAATGGTAAACTGGATATTGGGAATACAATGATTCAACCATGGAAAAATAATTTTTTAAAGTAAATAGACTTTATCATTTTATAAATGTGTCCAAAAAAGTTGAAATTTGTTTTGATAATGATAAATACATATGGAAAAAAATAAATATAATTTTTTTATAATTAATAAATTTATTTTGTCTACCATGTGAAATGTTTTAGAGGAATATTTTTGGGCTAAAATCAGCAACCCTCATGAATATAAATTTTTATCTCATCCCCCAGTCAAAGAGTTGGAAACATTAGTTTTACAGTTTTATAGATTTATAGTGTTTTATTTTACATAAATTGTATTATTCATTTTAAATATATATTATTTTTATCCTTCCTCTCATTGTATCAATTTTATCATTTGTGTTTCCTCATTCATCTTCTCTACTATGATCTCTAATACTCAGGATCATGAGTAACTAACTTGAGGAATATTCAGTGGGGATGAATCGGTGTTGAACCCAAGTCTCTTCAAATTCATTCTAACTATTTCATATTTTCTTATAGTTAGGACTAGATTAATATTAGTTGGGACGACACCTTTGTGTATTTACATTCCATCGAAAGATTTCCTTTTTATTCTGTATTAATTTACCTTCATCAAGGAGGTGGATGTGCATTGTATTCAGTTGAGTACACCATATATTAATAACCTAGATAGAAGAGGATATTCACATATATGATAGAGTTTGTCCATTAAGTAAATTTGAAACTAATAATAAGATGATGAAGGTTTAATTTGTGTGTTCTCTGATGAGGGTATCCTTTCTATCAAACATCATTCAGTCTACATTAATTCTATTCTCATTGAATATAAATTCTTGGTTTTCATTCAGTATAAAAAAACAAAAAATTCATTTCCATAGTAACTAGACTGTTAGGTGAATTAAGAATTTTGGGTACTTGACCATGAAAGATCCTCAGGTGAAACAACCCTAGTCAGCTAATGTGATACACAATAAGAAATAAATTAAGATATTTTTATATTCCCTATAATATGAGTGTCATGATATTATGCTAGAATGAACCCCTATCAAAACCATAATGATTCACCAATTATTGTATGTTCATGTTTGGGTCGGTCAAACCACCTACTTGAATAATGATATAAAACACTATCCTGGATGACTATAGAAACTTAAATACTAATATTATTATAAGTTAATAAGAAAATCATGATTGTTTTATAGTTATATAATGTTTATACAATTATTTAACATGTTATTAAAATATTTTTATCAGTCTCTAAAATTTCATTAATAATCCAACACTTATTTCTTTTTCACACAACATAAATAAAAACTAATGGAATTAGATAGTAGTTTTATAAATAAATATAATTTATATATTAATGTACCCTAAATTAACTACAACTATGATTAAAATAGTTCTAAATAATCAAGATAACTCACACCTGATTTTGACAATAGGTAACAAATAACTAGTATACAGGTGGAGAAAAATTATAAATCAATTTTAACAAATGTTTTAGATATTGATAATGTTATAAAATATTTCATTCAGATGGTTATTTGTTTAAACATGATATTGAAGGCCTTTATTGGAACTATGGATTTGAGGTAAGGATTTCTTTGTCTCATTTTCAAATACACAAGACACGTTTGATATTGTGTGCCATCATTTATCTTATATATTATAACAAATCAACCATGGTCAACCCAAAGAGTCGCCCAAATTTTCCTACCACATGATAAAGAAAAAAGCATGTCTCATGTATAACAGAAAGGATACATTCGATGATATTAAAACAAAGAAAAATTGTTACATAACCAAGAGACATATAGTGTAAAGACCAATAGAGAAAATAGAAAACAAAACCGTACATTCCATAGTATGAGTCTCTATATAACCAACTACCACCACTAAACCATCCTTATATGAATGAAATGACCACCATGATAAGTTATCATTCTACCCACTTACCTTCAATTTTCTTGGTTCAAAAAAACAACAACTATAAATTTCCAAAAAGAAAAAAAAAGGTATGCAAAAAATCTAGTAGGGATCCACTGAAGAATCTACACAAAGTCTAACATAATGAAAACAATTACTATAACATTAAAATAAAGCCAATTTATAAATAATTTTCATAAGATAAAACAATTTTTTATGTAATCCATAATTTTTCCATAAAATAATTAAATATCCTCATAAACCAAGAATATTTCAATTACATAAACGGAAACATTTGAGGATAATAAAATCCATCCATAGATACACTATAATATATACATGTGAGAAACCAACCATGAAACATGACATCATGTGTAAAACCAATCATTAATAAGAAAACATCGTTATGGTATATATCCTATTAGAATACATACTATACATAAAAAAAATGACAAATTGAGGCATCGGGTGAATCCAATAGATTTTGAGTCTTATCACACAGTCTGCCGATATCAAAACCTCTAGTTACATTACACACAGTAAAGTGACCTACCCATTTCGTAATGAACCCAGGGTTTCCAATGTTCTATACAATATAGAAGCCATTTTTAAATGATGATCATGTTTTATAAAATGTTTTCACATTGAATCATTACCCCTTCTATGCCTAAGAATCCATTTTAGAATTAAAAAAATAAGATATTTTATAAACCCTATAGTGTTCCCCAAATCATTTTTAAATCAAAACTCCTTTAAAATCATTGATATTATAACTAAAATCCCCCTGGATATCAAATAAAACCTTGTCAGAACACAAAATATGGAATTCAACAAAAACATCAGGGGATTCAAGATTTAGAACCTTTTTATACGAACATTAACCTCAGGAATTGAGAGGAATCTTCTAAAATTGATCTCCTAATATCGGGGTCAAAATCTAACCCAAAAGCAGCCTAAAGCGACTTCACATTACACTCTTGGGCACCTATGTTATAAGAGAGTAATTTGGAATAAAGTTTTACATGGATGGGATCATTGTATTTATATAATGAACCAGGAATATCTTAAATTGGCATTACATAATATTTTTGGAATATATATTATATTAAACAAACAGAAGCCTAAGAACTGTAAAAGTTTAGTTCCTTTGGAAACATACAAACAAAAACATCAATCCATATGTGAGTTTAATAATCTACCACTATTTTATTCATAAATAGAACCCTTTAGATACATATAATACATAATACCTTTCTTCATAACATGGGGAAAGGAAAAAAATAAATGGTGAGCTCAGATACTCAATAAGGATAAATAAGGGAGATACATAAGAATAAAATGAACATAAGGGTATGAGAACATTATAATAACATGTTAAAATGGTACCCTACATTTGAAATATCATAATCATGAGCCATATAATAAAGATTATAAGTTCATAAGACATGACTCATAATGGAATTCAAGAACATGAGCCATAAAAGCATAACATTGGTATAAGAAATAGAATTTGTGGAATACAAAAAATAATAGAAAAATATTTCCATATTATTAAATTATTACTACTAATACAATTATAATAGGTAAATACCTTTAATAAACTGGGTTCACTCCCCGTTCCAGCCCTATTTTACTGAACTGGGTTCACTTCCCATTCCATCTCTGTCTTACTGAACCTTGTTCACTCCCCACTCCATTATTTTATATCTCATGAGATATAAATCATTACCCAATGATTAAGAAGGATATATAGGTCTCACATGTCATATAATTAAATCATACATATGTATTACACGAGATCATAAACAATCATCACATAATAACCCATGAAATTAAATTGGTATCAATAACATTTCATGATATCCAAAACTATGTAAAATATATAGGTTTCATAATACTTTTATCATATAATAACCCATGAAAATAAGAGATCTTCATAAGTGATTTATCTTGTTATAACTCATGGAAGATAAACAAGTTTCATAAACCTTATGCCATCAAAACATAAAAAATTCATAGAAAGAATTTAAATGGGATTCTTTGATTATATCCCCAATCAGAAAGAAGTAACACCATAGTTTTTCATCTTCCATGGAAAATAATTTTTAATGATCATTTAAAGCAATTATTAAGGAAAATATCCTTTATTCTTTGAAAATTTATTTTTAAAATAGTTTTTTAAAAAAAAATCCTTTAAAAATAAACTTGAATAATTATAAATGAATATTTTAAAATAATTTAATTTTTTTAAAAATAATACATTTTGAAAAATAATTATTCCATAAAAAGAACATATAATATAATTTAAATACATTTTGCAATTTTTTTTGAAAAATTGTTTTGGAAGAAAAAAATTTCTCACTGAAGATAGAAATAAAGTTAGGTTTTCATATTAACATTTTATTAACTATCTTTACTACTAAAGATTGGAAATTGGTACCATAAATATAATATAACTTCAATAAACATAGTTGAATAAAATTCATGATAATTATTGATAGTTAGATCATGATATTTCAAAATAAGAGACTGAACCAAAAACAATCATGATAAATGATGAGATTGTAACATAAAGACTTTACAACTTTTGTAATATTGAATCATAAGACCCATGGAAAGTGTAACATAAAATGAAACATAAAATAAAATAAGAAAGAATATATTAATTATTTTTAATTCCATATGGGTTTTATATACACCTCGTGAATGAATATAGGTTCACAACATAAAGTATGCCTCAAAGAATGAAAATTGAGACAGAAATACCTTACCGATTTGGTAAATTTTGAAGAGTAAACCCCATGAAAGGAAAATCCAAAGATGGATTTCTAAATAAAAATTATATTAATTAAAAAAAATAACAACAGAAATTAAGGGTTATTATATACATCACATCAAATAAATATGTGGTGGATATGGCATGTTTCTCAAAAAATTAAAAAGTGAGGCAAAAATCATTTACCTTATGCCTTGAGTTTCGTCATACTCAGTCAAAACTCTTGTATAATAAATATAATTTTATTATATTTCTATTATATAAGAACATATTAGTATATATAATATAATATATTATTTTCTTATGAACTTTCATTACCCTTGTAGGATCAATTCCATGTTAAAGTTACGTTTCAGGCAATAACTGCTTTGTTTTTCCTAAATGTTTTGATTTGTTATATTTTTATTCGCATAAGTTAACCATGATTTTATCATATATAGAATGATAATAATGATATAAATATTTTATATATTTGGTATATATGTATTTATTATAATCTATAAAATATATAAATAGGAAATGGAATACATCTTTCATAGAGATGGTATGCCGTACGTACGCATGAACATTTTTTATATTTTCTTATTGGATCAAAAGAAATAAAATTATATGATAAATTATAATTATATAATAATTATTATGTAAAATATATAACCTATTTTTATTAAAATATTTATTTATTGGTTCTATGTAATAGGTTAATGAATTGCATCGGTTTGTGAGGTGGTAGTCTACCGTAAACAAGAACGATGTTATCATATTCCCAAAAAATGGCAAGCAAGAAGGTGTGTGTTATATAAAAATTAAAGAATAATATTTACTAATTAAAATAATATATATATAATATAATCCATAAAACCATTATTATGACCATCCCTGATTGGTGTTAATGGAAAAACAAATGATGTCGATTCGCGAGGCAGTAGTCTGTCGTACACACGGATGATGATTTTGTAATGCATTTTATGGAAGTGGAGATGATTGTAGAGCATTAAAATTTCATTAAAAAATATTTTTATATCTAAGACACTATTATTATTATATAATAATTGTATTAAAATAATTATATGTGTTTGAGGAAGAAATAAAAGAAAAATGATTGTTGATGAACGCTACATCTTCTTGGGGTATCCTCCATAGGTTTGCACTACAATAATTCCTAGGGTAGATTTATTACCAAAATAAGGATTCTAGGCTGAGGGTAGGTAATTGGAGAGGTTATTTTGGTTTTTATTAATTAAAAAAAAGGTTTTATGTTGTGAATTAGATAGGAAATGGAGTGGCCTTTTATAAGTGTGGGAGAGGACGCACTAGACATTTTTTAAAAGAGTTGAGTACTCCCACATTTGGGACATGCAAAAAGGGTTTGAAATGGAAAAAATTGAAAATTTAGACATGATAATTTCTAAATACTTCCAAAAAAAATTATATGTTTATTGGTATTTTTTACACGTATCTTTTTATTTTAACCCCCTAGGAACCATTTTAACATTAACCATGGTAATTAATTTTTACTAAATTCACTATTCATTTGATCAAAAATTAAGTACAATTTTTTTAATAAAATAAATTATTCCTATTCAAAATATGAAATCTATTTTTCCCTATTAAATTTATATAAAAGAAAAAATTAATTTAAAATTAATCCTCCAGACGTGATGTGAAAGCTGGTTTTTAAAGAGAAAATTATCCAGTGTTCAAAATGTTTTTAATCAAATTTAAAATTTAAATTATTTCCAATTAACTAAATTGAATTAATATATGTATATTGGAACTAATTATACTTTAAAACCAATTTAAAATGTAATTTTTTTAATAAAGAAATTAAGCAAAAAGGTGATTTCATTTAAAATTCAGTATTTTTCACTATTCATAAAAAATAAAACTTTTCAGAGAAATATCGAAAACTAAATCTATTATAATTATAAAATTAATAATTAAAAATGATTTTTATTTTATCAAATTCAATTTTTAAATTTTAAAAAAATTAATTTTATTAGCTTTCACAAAAATATATTAAAGTATTTTTGGGGAATATTATATTTTAAAAACATTAAAAGAATTCATTAAAAATTGTGTATTTTATTATAAATACTCCTTATTTATATAAAGACATTTACTTAATATTTTTAAATTAATTATTACTATTCATTTCACTTTTTTTAATATCGAGTTTATAATTGTTGTGCTTAAATAATTATATTAATTACATAACATTGTTTTGTTGAAACTCAGTGTCACGTTTAGCATATGCCAAGCTGGTGTTGTGTGTACCACAATCTAAACTTTGTGTTTGGGAATTTAAATTCATCAAAGAAATAAAATTTATTTGAAAATAAGTTCAAAAAAAATATAGGGTTTTACATTCTCCACCTTTAAAATGAATTTCAACCTCAAAAATCTTCATTCTGAAATAAAAAAATGAGGATACACATGCCTTCTTATATCCTCAAGTTCCCATGTAGCTTCCTCAAACTTGTGTTTTCACGGCAAAATTATAACCACGTGAGTGGTCTTATTTCATATAACGTTCTACAAACAATCCTGAATCTCCACCAATTATTCCTTATTATAATCATCTTGTTACAGTGGTATGGCCTTTGATTTCAGAATATGTGAAGTGCCAGGTGTGTAATTCCTCAGAAGATATACATAGAACACATTTTGGACATGAGAGAGGTTTGGTGGTAGTACCATGTGATAGGATACCATCCCGATACAGTCAAAAATTTCAAAGGGATTAATTTACATTAGGATTAGTTTCCCTTTCTTACAAGATCTCATAACATTCTTCCATGAAAAAATTTGTAGAAACACCTTTCCACCATATTCAAATTCTAGATCATTCTAGTGACTGTTATCATAACTTTTCTGCTGAATCTGAGCTGCCATGATGTGCTGATAAATTATCTATCCTTTTCTTCCATTTCATCATCTATCTAAAGTCCCAATATATTTACTTCTTTAAATTAATTCAATCACATTTTATATCTACATTTATTTCCATAGAGGGATTTATAAGGATCTATATGAATTCTTGAGTGAAATCTATTATTATAAGAAAACTAATACATAAGAAGTTTCTGATCCCAAACACCTTTAAAATCCCAATAAAAAGTTCTCAACATAACTTCTAAGATTTTAATTACTCATTCATACTAACCATATGTTTAATGATGATACAAAGTATTGAAACTCAACTCCATATCAAGAGCTTGTTAATGACTTCTCCCAAGCATTGATGTAATCCTCAGATCCTGATTATATATAATTGAATGTGGTACTCCATACAACCCAACCACTTAATTAATTTATATCCTAGAAATATGATCCATAGATAAGTATTATTTGATAGATATTATGTGTCTTGTCTTAGTAAGGAGATAGAATACAACCCATATAGAATAATTCTATTTAATAGTTTTAGGGAGTCCAATGAAAAAATAAATACTGATGTTATACCATTTAAATTTTAGTATCGGTAATGGATGCAACATCCTAATAAAATTATTTCTTTTATCATTAACCTTTTTGAATAATAAACATAGAGATACAAACTATATGATATCTCTCTTAATTACATCCTACCAGAAGTATTCATTCATATATCAATATTTGTTTGTACATGTAGTATGAAATGAGAATAAAGAACTATGAGCTTCCTCTAAAAACTACATATTCAAGTATTCTATGAAAATAACAAATGTACAGTTCTGGAATCATATTATTCCATTATGATCATGTTTAAACTCAAAAATTTTTATTACCTTATTTTATCTCTATATATTACTTCTATGTGTCTTTAATTATCAATTGGATAAATGGTTGAACATTTAATTAATAAAGATAATATTTTTCCCATTCTTTTAGGCTTTCCTATTCCATCCTTTGAAAAACCAAAATTATTGGATCTTTTGTGATCCTCATCATAGAAAATCTAGCTTGATCCTTTTAACTCAGAGCCTGAACCACCTTCCTCACTTTCCCATGGTGGTAATGTATTGAAAAGAAAAAAAATACTTAATCAACTTTAACCATCTTCTCTGATGCACATTTAACTCCTTTTGTGTGAATATATACTTCATACTTTTTTGACCATCATATGTATAAAAAGTTTCTAAATAAATATAATTCCACTATATTTTTAATGAAATATTTACATAAGATAACTAAAAATCATTACTTGGTAAATTTTTATCACCAATATTTAATTTCTATGAGGCATAATCTATATCCATGTTAATTTACATAATAACACATCCCAATAACTTCTGATATGCATCATTATAGATTAAAAATCCCTCAACACAATAGGGTAATGTAAGAATAGGTGCACTGACTAACCTTCTCTTTGGTTCCTGAAAATATTCATCATATTCATTTGTTCAGAGGAACTTGGATCCCTTTTGAGTTAACTTGGTTATATGATTAGATAGTCATTTTTAATTCTCCAAATACCATTAATAATATCTTTATAAACCAAGAAAAATATAGACATCAATCATTTTTGTTGGTTTGGGACAATATTAAATAACCTTCGTATTTGGTGGATCTACTAATATACCCTCTCTTGAGATTATAAGACACATAAATGAAAACTATCACAACCAAAATTAACACATTTTAAATTTTTCATACCATTATTTATTCCTTATGTTATTTTGTACAATTATATAATGATCTTAATTCTCATCGTTCCTATTTAAGTAGATAAGAATATTTTTTATAAAGACTACCAAAAACTGATTAAGGTGATATCTAAGGAATATTTTCGTTAAATCCATAATGATAACATGGGAATTAGTAAGACCAAAAGGCATAATTGTATATTCATAGTGCACATACCTTATGTGGATTTACTTCATTGATATATAATCCTTCTTGACCTTCAATTGGTAATACTAATAATGATTTTCATTCTTGGAAATGAATAGAGATCCAGTCAGTTGATCAAGAAATTCATCAATTGGGGGTAGATGATACTTATTACAAATTATGATCTTGTTTAGATCCTGATTATCGATGTATATTCCCATTGAACTATATTTGTTTTTCAAAAAAAATAGGTGTATCCCAAGGTGACACACTTGGCCGAATGAATAACTTATCATGGTTTTCTTTGAGTTTCTTGTTTAATTGATATAACTCAATCAGGAACATTCTATAAGGAGTCTTTGAAATTGGTGTGGCACTAGGTATGAGTTATATTAATAACTCAACATGACATTTTAGTGGAAGGATAGGAAAATCTTCCTAAAAGACATCCACAAATTCTTAAACAATAGGAATTTCATCAATGTTGAGTTTCTCCACAACCATGTGAGATAAAATCCCTTTTGAAATGTAATTAAGAGCAATAAAATAGATGTAATATCCATAGTAATTTCATTCTTATTGTCCCATTGATTGAATATCATAGGTTGTCTTGTAATATCAAATTTTACTCCCATTCCTCGATAATTGATTTAGGATTTATGCTAAAAAATCCAATACATACCAAGAATGACATCAAATTTCACTAGTGGAAGAATGAAAATATCTTCTTGAAGCCTATTCCCACAAAAGTCAACCAGAGGGGAATCATAGACTTGAGATGTGATCATTATAACATTAGAGGTTTCTAATACCAACTCCATATATAATATATTTTGTGGAATCTTGATAACCAAAAAAATTCTTTAGATATGATGTAATGGGTAGATCCATAGTCAAATAAGACATTGTTAGTTCTTTAGTGGATGGTAAGTGTACCTTTCACCATGTATTTATTGCACACCTTATCATAAATATTGATTATATAATATTTCACCTTGTATCTCATCTTAATTGGTTTCTCATGTTGATCATCATCATTATACCTCAGGGTTGGGAATTAGTTATAATAATGATCATTCCCCTTACACTTCAAGAACTGATATGTGAGATGTTCATTATGTACAGTTTTACCCATATTTGCATCATTAGCTAACTTATTCACATCACTTTGAAAATCAATTTCCTGATGAACTTCCCTTCTACACTTAAAACATTTACTAGCCCCCTAAGTCAATTTCTTCCATGCTTCTTATCACACTTATAGTATAAAGGAAATCTCATCTTCTTCTCTCCATGATTATTAGATTTTCCTTATAACTCTATCTTCCTTTTCTTATCAATAACAAGTGATATATATAACTCCAACCTATATTTACACCATTATTTCACATCAAACAACCTATTAATAACTATTTTTGTATCTTATGCACAACACCCTTCAGATAATTTTTTATGGCATTGACCACGAATCCTAATGTAAGAAACAATGAGCATAGTGGGAAACCACATAATCAGGAAAATAAATTGTAGTATTATGAAACCTTTTTTAAACTATGAAACCTTATTTTTACATTTAATTCATTCATATCCATATTTTATTTCAATCATTCATAATGGTTTGTAAAGAATTTTTAAATTTCTAAATCTTATCCCCCGAGTGTTTCGGACTAGGTGTGTTGCAAGGTCCATTTACATGCACTAATTTATGATTGAGTCTAGCACAATATGGTGTTTTCAGGGTTGTTAAACCTAGGTAGTTATGTTCAAGAGACACATCCACTTATAGTATCTAGATAATAATGTATTGATAAGAAACTACTCACTCGATCCTTTACCAAAATTCTAAGCAATTTTTCTTTAAATTGACTCACCCTTATACTAATCATTAGACATGTCCATAGGGATATCAATAAGGTTTTCTCATCCTAGATTATAAATTTTAACAAAACCTTTTCTCTGATAATAACTATAATAAACTTGGATTTTTATACCTATAAATCACATCATTTTTTTGGAATATTTATTACATTACAAAAACATGTGCCTGATAACTATAATAGTTTAGTTCATTTGGAAACATTAAAACATAAACACCAATCCAAATATGAGCTTCATTATCTCCCACTACATTATTCCTAACTAAAACCCTTCTTGTACATAGCATACATAATACAGATCTTCATAAACTAGGTAAAGGAAACATAATAAAGGGTGAGATTAGACGCTTAGTAAGGGTATACAAGGGAGATATGTAACAATAGAATGGAAATTAGGGTATGATAACATGAGCATAACTATCAAATACCATAACTTGTATATCAAGGATAATAATCATGAGTCATGGAATAAATATTGGTAGTTTATAATATATTATTTATAAGGAAATCAAAGATAATTCGCCATGAAAGAAATATATTTTAATAAGACATGAAATTTTTGGCGTACACATATGAATAGAAAATCATTTCCATGTTGGTCAAGGGTCACTTGCAATAATATCATAGCATAAAAACTCCATTACTGAACTAGGATCACTCCATGTTCTAGCCCTGTAATACTTAATTGGGTTTACATAACATTCTAGCCCAGTCTTAGTGAATTTAGTTCACACACCATTACACCCTTGTATATCTCATGAGATATAAAAATTTAAAAAATTAATTTGATGTATATATATTTCCCACTCATAACATAATGAAATCAAACATATGCATTCCAGATGATCATAAACATTCACCATATCATAACCCATGAAAAGAAATGGGTATAATAAATATTTCATCATATCATATATTTGGTAAAATAAATAGGTTTCATAATAATATAATCATTGAATAACTTATGAAAAGAATCAATTTACAATATCATTTTATCATGGAATAACATGTGGAAGAGAAACCGGATTCATAAACATTGTGCCATCAAAACATAAACCATTCAAAGAAATAATATGAATGGTATTCTTGGATCATATCCCTAGTAGGGATTATGTAACACCAATAGATGTAATATTAGTTTAAAATAATTTTTAAAGATCAAAATATTTTTGAGTATGATATCTTCTCTGCATTGAAAATTTATTTTTAAAATACAAAATATTTTGAAAACCTTTCACATTGAAAATAACCAATAAAACTAATAAAGGAATATTTTAAAATAATTAAAAAACACTTATTAACAATAAAAAAATTTAAAAAATATGTTTCCTTGTAAATGAGATTAAAATATCATTTTAAATTATTTTTAAAAAAAAAATTAGAAATCCTGGTTTTAGATGAAATCAGATTTTGACCAAAAAGAGAAATAAAGTCATATTTTAATAAAAAATATTATAATTATCTTAAGTACAAAAAAGTGTAAAAATGGTTCCATTAATTTAATATATTAATTATAACCATATGAGAAAAAAATTAATGATAATTGTTGAGAGACAATTCCTGAAATTTCAATATTGGAGACTTAATAATAAAAAATCTCGATAAATGATGAGATTATAACATAATCTCTATACCACTTTGGTAACATTAAATCATAATCCAAATAAATGAGTAACATAAAATGAAACCCTAATTATAATTAGTATGAATGAATTCATAATATTTAATATTAAATGGGTTGAATATACAACTTGTGGAAGAATATAGGTTCCCAACACAATGTATATCTCAAAAAGAAAAATTGAGATAAAAATCCCTTAAAGATTTTGTAAATTTTGAACCATAAACTCCATGAAAGGGATATACTAAAATTTATTTGTGAATAAAAACAATTTTTATTATAATCATCATAAAATTAATTCATTTTCAGTCCACATAATATAAATAGGTGGTAAAGAATTCATGTGTCTCAAAGAAGTAAAAAGTGAGACTAAATTATCTTACCTTATTTCTTGAAATCTACTATAATCAATAAAAATTAAATTATAATAAATATAAGTTATTATATATCTATTATATAACCATATTAATATATATCATATAATATATCATTTTCTTGTGACGTTTTAGTACCATTTTATGAACAATTCCATGTTAATGTTACGTTTTGGGTAATAACCGCTCGATTTTTCGCAAATGTTTTGATTAATTATATTTTTTTATCATACTTTAATTGGGATTTAATAATTCAAAAAAGGATAAAAATGATAAAAATATCATTTATATTCTATATATATTCATTTATAAAAATATTTAAAAGATATAAATAATAAATGAAATACACAATTAAGGGAGATAGTAGGTCATACGTATGCTTAAATGTTGTTTCCATTTTATTAATGAATTGAATGAAATATAAATATATGATATATTATCATTTCATAATAATATTAATGTCATATATATCACATATGTTTATTAAAACTATCTTTAAATCATTCTATATAAACCACGAATGAATCATAATGCTTTGTGAGGCTGTAATCCGCCGCACACACGAATAACAATATTATATACCCACAAAATTAAAAGCATGAAAGTATCATTAATATAAAAATTATATAATCATAATAACATCATAAAAAATAAATATAATAGAAAAAAAAATAAAAACATAATTATTACTATCCTTGAGAGGTGGTAATGGAAAAATGAACGATAACGGTTTGCGAGACGACAGTCCACCGTACTCATGAATGATGATTTTATAACCCATTTGATGGAAGTATAGATGATTTTAGGTTATTAAACTATAATAACAAAATCTTATCATATTAATGATATTTATATTATAATATAGTAATGATATTAAAAAGTAAAATGGTTTTGAGGAAGAAATAAGACCTAAACTTTCAATAATGAACATTACCTCTTCTTCGGGTATCCGCCTTATGTATTCACTAAATGTATTACGAGGATGGATTTATACCAAACATAAGGATTCTAGGAAGAAATTAGTTAATTTAAGACTTTATTTTAGTAGTTATTGTGTTAACCAAATAGTTTCGATGATGTGTTGAAGAGAGTAGATGGGGTGACCTTTTATAAGTGTGGGAGAGGACACACTTAGAATTTTTTAAAAGAGTTGAGTGCTCCATGTTTTTCATAAGTAAAAAAGGTCCCAAATGGATAACATTATAACCTTAGAAATGATAATTTTAAAATATGTCCATAAAATATATTTTTAAAAGTTTATATGTAAATTTTACACTTATATTCAAAATTCAACCCTATGTAAACCCATTTTTACCTTAACCGCGGTAATTAATTTTTACTTAATTCACTATTTATTATAGTAAAAATTTATGTTTAAATTATAATATAATATAAATTACGATGATTAAAAATATTTAATAAATTTTTTAAATTTCCATTCACGGAAGTGGAAAAAAATTATTTAAAATTAATCCCAAAAACATGATCATAAAGCTGGGTTTTAAAGAAAAAATGATCAAATGTTTACAAATTTTTCATTTTTATTTTTAATGTGAAATTGATTCAAATGAATTAAATTTGATTAATAGATGTATAATTTAACTAATCATACTTTAAAATAAATTGAAAATATAATTTATCTTCACAAATAAATTAAACGGATAGGCCATTTTCAATTAAAATAGAATAATTTTTTTTCTATTCATCAAAAATTTTACTTTTCCTAAAAATCATGAAAATTAACCCTAGGAAAATTTTTAAATTTTAAATTAAGAAATTTAGTTTCTTTTACCATGTTAAATTCTTAAAAAGGTCAGAAACTAATTTTATTAGTATTCATGAAAATACATACAATCATTTTATGAGAAAATGGTATTTTCAAAACATACAAAGACTTTACAGAAAATTTTGTATTTTATTATCAATATGTTTTATTTATATAAAACCATTATAAATAATATGTAAAATGTGTTTATTAATATTCATATCACAACGTCTAACATCTATGTTATAATGGTTATTTCAAAATAACTATACTAATAATATATCATTATCTTATAAAAACTCAGTGTCATGTGTAATGCATGCTAAAATGATATTGTGTGTAGAATAAACATAACTTGGTGTATCCTGAAATTAAATAAATAAATGAAATTTAATTAATTTGAAAAAAATGTTCATAAAAAATTTGTGTGTTACAATTTGTACTTGTTCTGTAGAATATAACATCAAATTGTTGTCTTCTAGACTATGTCCCAAAGTTGCAGGTATAATCCCTTTCTGCCGAACAATGTGAAGGGTCGCCCTGCTACCCTTATGGTCAAAGCTATGTGTTATAAACCCGTTATATATCTTATTTTCCAGGAAACAAGGCTATGAAGTAGTCAATTCCAACTTGTAATAGTGTCCTGCTCCCAAAGTTAGGCTACACCATATCCTAGTCCCCACGACGCAACTATCCCCCCCCCATTTTTCAGAACCGACCAAAGTCTCCCCTAAAACACTCCACACCATATCATATACCTCCTTTCCATATAACTTAAATGAGTATAATTCCCACAACACAACATATTATACATGTTTCATCATGGTCGAAATTGGTGGTGGAACCAACATTATACCACTAAGAACCTTTGGCACATCTAGTTATTCATGCCACAACCATGAAGCATATGGAATAACCTGCCTAAGTATGCATTCCATAGTTGTTATTTCTACACTAAAGTTAGCCTCAATATGCCTGTGTCACTACCCTCCATGGTTAATCCCCTATATAATTCTATGTAAACTCTAAATTACTTCCCCAAACCCCTGGAACATAAAGTACCATCTCTTAAACATTAAAAGGGAGTTCACCAAAACCTGGAGGGTGTTATAATTCTCCCCATTATAAAATATTTATATCCCAATAAAGTGATAATGAATCTGGAATCTCAAAAAGATAATACAAATAATTCCTCACCAACAATTTCCATACCCATGTCCCATGTCTATTCTATCTATATGTCCATAGTACATGGACCAAAGTAATATTTTTACTAAGTAGTACCTTATCATAATGACCTAATGTCTAAAATGGATTTTTCAAAACTATGGTGTCGGGATCAAGATTAAAATATTTTCATTTGATCATATTGGAAGGGTATGGTTGATACCTCATCTTCTATAAAACATGAAACACATCATTAATCAACATGAATATAGATGGAAAGTCATACTGATACACCACCTTTCCAATTCATTCAACAATCTCAAAAGTTCCAACAAACCATAATTCCAAATTAACCTAAATACCCACCCAATGGTGTCCCAAGTGGGTTAAAACTCAAATATTGTCTTTATGACTAACCTTAAACACTAGTGGCATATTATGACGGTCTGTATAAGATTTATGATTACTCAGTTCCATGACCAATCACTTATGAATCAACTATAACTTTTATGTCATCAATTAAAAAGGGTTCGGTCCAACCAAGGAACACTCTCCCTGCTATTCCCAACATAATGGAAATCTAAATGGATTCCCATACAATTCTTCAAATGGAACTATATTAATCAAATTCTGATAACTATTATAATATGAAACTTTTACCATTGGGAGATGATTTTTCCAAAAAATGACCAAAATCAAGAAGACATGATTAGAGAATATCTTCATAAATACTAATAACTACCTATTTCTTCCCATCCATATACAGATGATACTCCATTCTTAATTTCATCTCGTAACCCATCACCACTTGAAAACCATTCCAAAACCTTGACGTGAACCTCAGTCCCTTATAAGATACAATAATAGAGGCAACCCCATGATGTCTTATGAATTCTTAGACATAAAAATGATATGTTTGTTCCACCTTTATAATCTCCTTAATATAGAGTAAATGATCTTATTTTCAAGTGAAACTATAATCCCAAAAATCATATACCTCCCACTATAATTCTATGGAAAACCAATAATGAATTCCAAGGAAGTATCATCCCACTTCTATACCTTAATTTTAAAATTATATAGAAAACTAGTAGGTCTCCTGTGCTCCTCCTTAATTATATGACCAGTAAGGAATCATGACATAAAATATGAAATAGACCACATCATCCCCAGCCATAAATAGTAACTTCTCAGGTCATGATTCATCTTAGTATTCCCTGAACATCAAAATCAACAAAAATAGTGTACATCACCTATCAATTACAACCTTAGAGAAAGATGAAAAACCATCCTTGTTTGCAAACAAAAATCACCAACAGTAGACTAATACCACTCACCCAGGGTCTCACCACCATTTAAGATTTCACAAAAGTGCTGTAAATTTAGGTATCCAACCTACTCGAGCTAAATCTGGTCATCAAATGAATATTCGACCTTTATAGAAGCCAAGAACACCTTCCCACTATCCTCTTCCACACCCAAGTTCATCTCAATTATAAAAAAATATGAGAACATTATTATACCAATTCTCTAATGGATTGAGTTTTTAATTTCCTACTCATTGAATCGGTGACCAGTTTCCCTTTCTAAGAAGTATAAGAAATATTAAAATCAAATGTTTGAAGAAACTCAACCTCAGATCTCTTTCACAAGTTTAGATTCCTCTAAGTGAAAATAAATTTTGGGATCTTATGATCTAAATATACCATAAACTAATCTCCAAAGAGATTGTGACACCACATTTTGAGTGAATTCATAGATATTTCCCCCTTAAAATCATGGGAATTTTAGTTTATCAAATGAGTTCTTAACCTATCATTTATATATTCCACCACATATTTCCAATGAATCAAGACTCAAACCAATCTCATGCGTGAAGCATCAAATAAAACATCATAACATAAAATCAATTCTAGAATAATTACAACGAGTTATAAATTTAAACATACTTTTATTTACTCAAAAAATATCAGAAATATTTTAGTCCACTTAAAATTTACTCCCTTATAGTAAAAACAATCATCAGAGACATAATCGTGGAGTATTCCTAAAAACCTGCATGTAATAACCATTCAATCCCATGAAACTTTAGATCTCGAACACATTTATATTATACTACTTGGACACCACCACATATACCTTTTTAGGATCCACTGGAACTCCCCTCACAGATAAAGAATTCTATAAATATTTTATTCCATCAACATAAAACTTTCATTTAAAAAGGATACCATACATATGATGTTCTGTTTTAATTCCAAGGAAGATATGAAAGTAATACGTGATCCTCCTATGACTTGGAGTACACTAAAATACCATAAAGATGACTATATAAGAGTCCAAGAACCAATAAATAATTCAGTTCATCAATTCCTAAAAACTACAAGAGAATTAGTGTGACCAAATGGCATAACCACAAACTCGAAGTTACCATACGATCTCTTAAACACTATCATAGGTATATCATGTTTTCATAATCACAACTCGTGGTACCAAAATAGGAGTTAAATTTTATAAAACAAATGAACTACTCCCAGTTGATCCAAAAGATATTAATTCTCATGAATTGATAATTGTTCATATATGTCACCTAATTTAACATTTGATAATTGATGTAAAGTACGAGGTTCTTGTCTTCCTTCACGGAAAAGAGAACATGTGAATACCTAGGCAAAACACTATGATGTATAAATACCTATTCCTCAAGATATTCAAGTGATAATTTAATCTCTTTTAACATAGTATGTTACATGAAATAATATGGCATACAAATGGGAATCATAACATAGAGTAGGTCAATAGTAATCTTGACCTCTCTCTATGGTGGAAACCCATAAAAATCATCAAGAAAGACCTTAATATATGAACACACCACTATATGAATTGGGTTTCTTAAATTATATTCAACAACATCATGGAACATCTCTAATTACTAGCATAATATCACACTTTTATAAGGAACAATAGGTCCTACTCTCCTAGATCTAGAATCATAATCACCCTAAAAACCTGAGAAAATCCATTGAGAGATAAAAACAAAACTCGATGAAAATAACATATGATGTGGGCCTTAAAACTGGTCATATAACTCTTTCTAGTAATAAATTCTAAGATATTGAGATCCAAAACCAATAAATCCCACAAAATGTTTATGCCATCTTTCGACACCTGGGACATGGGACATATGAAACTTTTTCTTGATATCTTTCTTAATTCCATGGAAAGATCCAAAAATAATGTCATAAGATTCAATTTCAATACCAAAATTTCATCTAACATTGATGATACAAAATAATGTGTATCACCAATATCAAATAAATCTTGTATCATAAAGGATAAAATAATCATTGTACCTATAACAGGTGTCATCCCTACTTCAAATTTCTATACTCCACTGCATAAAGAAATATGGTATCTTTTATTATATGATATTTCATAGCCACATGAACATCCCTCTTAGCATGATGATAATACCCAACACCCATAGATGCATCAAAATGAACTTAGGAACCCTTGGTGATATGTGATCCAACCTTTTTACCTTGGAACATCCTTCTAAAAGCACCTAAGATGGAGAGTTTTTACACAATGATGAAAATTTTTGGGGCTCTTCCAAACATATAGGCTTGGTATGACATAGAATTTCACAATAATTGAAAAAAATATATTTATAACCTAAAAAAGCCCATAAAAATGGTCCTGAAAAATACTCTCTACCTTTATGCTTCTGTTTTTTCATAAGACATGCCCTGGATAAAAAACAACACTTACTGAAGCTCCACCCAAATATTTTCTCCAAGATATTTTAGCATAACCAGTATCCAATTTTTTTTACCACCTTCATAAAAATAATTAGGTACAAGTTAATCATAATAAACCAACTATCATCTCTCATTCCCATCTCAAACATTTTATATTTATGGAAATCATTGGAAATAATCTCTAATATTAAGTTCACCAAATCAGAAAAATGGGTGGAATAATCTAAATCCATTTGTTCCCCTTTTTATAAGGTCAAAAATTATTAGTTCATCACCACCTGAAAAATATTAGGATAAAATTATGGTGCGATATTGAAATAAATATATTTTTGATTAGATCCTCATGAAACATAGCTAGCATGAGAGAGTCACATAATCATCTTCCCATCCCTTAAAGAATATAAGTTGAAAATCAAACCTTAGAGTCATCAAAAGATTTCATGAAATTGAATATCCTATCAATATGTTCAATCCATTCCCCATATTCTTAATATCCTTTATCACTACAAAATATGGGAAGATTTTTCTTATTAAATTTTGATCCATGATCCATTGGATAACACTATTTTACAACACCCACCTGATTCAAAATATGAATATTGTGGATTATAAATTCACAAAATAAGGGTACACTAGAGGATTGACCTGCAGAAATTGTCTCAAAAATTTCTCCCTTATATTCATAAAATACCTTCTTGGAGTTATTATCTAATTAATACATGAAAATAACCAATCAACATAATAGAAAATTCCCAAATCATAATAATGACTTTTAGAATCCATATTAATGAATTTAAAAAAAATAAAATAAAATAAATTATAGATGTTACGAATAAAAAACAAAAAATTAAATAAAAATAGATCCATTTTAATAAAATATAAATGAAGTCCATTCAAATTACCTAAAATACATTGTCATGGGCTTGGAAAAAAATCTCAACCCCCCATGGTACCTCGAGTTCAAACATGGAAGAGAGATAGAAAGGAACCCTCCCACACTTACTCCAAAAAATTTTACAGTCCTAACTATACTCTACCAAAGACCCCAAACCAATCTGAGTTAGTGTCATAACACATTAGGGTTGGAAAGTTCTGTGATTCCATTTTGTAATGAACTAACTTGGGTCAACCCAACAAGTAACCCAAATTGTCCCATCACAAGATAAAGAACCAACTATGTGTCACGTACAACCAAAAGTAAACAATACAAAAAAAAGTATAATATTGAATAAATATTACATAACCATGAGATATATAATGTCATTCCCAAGTGATAAACAAAAAAACAAAACCATAAAAAACATTGTTTAAGGCATTGTTTGATCAACTATCACCACAATTGGTAGGACCAATAGGGGCCTATATAGCCTGAGAGGGGGGTGAATCAGGGTATGGATATTCTTTTTCAAAATTCTTCCTACCCCACTGGATCTTGACCTCTTTATTACAAGGGTAACTTTGTTTTCACTTGTGTGTTTATTATGATCAATTATTTCCTTTTTTATCTGATGATGATGCATTAAATGCAATGCAAGGATGTAAGCAGACAGAAATGGATATTTTTACTTGGTTCACCCACATTGGGCTACATCCAAGGAGCATACGCCGACAAGTTGTCGGTCATACCAAATTCCACTAAACTTCACTAGCTGTGTATTACAAGGTTGGGACTAGATCACTTCTATTCCCAGGCTCACTGCCTTTACAAGGTTTAGGGTCAGCTCACTGCTTTCCCAAGGGTCACTCCCTATTTATCTCTCTCTGACTCACTGCCGGTGGAGAGGATCAGCTTCTTCCTCTTCGTTTGCTCACTGCTCCGGAAAGGATCCACTCACAGTTTATAGACCTATTGGTCTCTTCATTATCTCTAATGTATATATCCTATTTTGTATGTGGATGCTCTGTTAAATATCAACATTCACCCATAGATGAATTTACCTTTTCACCGAAGGTATCGGGCAAACATCTAGCTTCCACGCAGCCTGAAAACACTATCGGGGAATCAACCTTACTTGGAGCGTAGGTCTAACCCAGTGTGCAAGTATCGGAATTCAAGTCACAACTGGCATGCAGTTCTGCCTCTACCACCTACGTGGCATAATCTTCTGCAACTCCAAACCTACGAGACTCAATCCCTTTTACTCCCAAGACAATATTGGCACGCAACTACCAACCAGCGCACAACTTCAAACACTGGCACGCAAGTCCACCTGCGCGACCACACCCCACCTGCGCGACCACCACACTAGTGCGACGGGAGATCTGCTTTCTCTAACTGTTGAACTCCGTTAAAAATTAGGAGGGGTGGTCCTATATTTATAGGCATTTGGTCAACCTACGCGGCGGCGCGCATGTCACCCCTCAGCGTGCATGTCTCTTCCCCTGTAAATCATTTGCGCAACCAAACCAATACCTGTGCACAACTATTTCCTTTGCCATATTTTGATCTTATGATCTTGAAAAACAATAGGCGTGCAAGTTCTCAAGCATCCATGGAATCGGCGTGCAAGTCTCTTCACGGCATGCAGGTTACCTGCGAGACTACACCAATAGATGTGTGACCCTCTTTCCATTTCCATATTTGATGCTCTGATCTTGGAAAACATGTGGCGCGCAAGTTTCATCTACATAAAGTATACTGCTCACAGGTCCGTTTTCCAAAAGCCACTTGTCTTCATTTGTCGATTTTCAGGCCCAAAAATTTGGGAAACACTAGAAAACGGCACCACCTTGTATATGTTCTTTTTTGTACCGCCTCCAGATCATCCCTTCATTTGTCAACATTCTTGAATCAAACATGGATTGTTGACCACAACACTTGAACTCAATATTACACCATGAAATACCCTTTCTCAACAAATTTGTATGTCATGGTTTTCTTTGTTAACAATCACAATACAAATGTCCACATTCTCAACAAACACAATCACCTCAAAAATGCTTCACTGATACCTTGAGGGATATTTGCCCACTAATCTACCCCTTTGTGTTTTTTGACAACTCTTCCATCAAAAGATACATTTTTAATTCTTCAGCAACCATTATCCTATTTCAATTCCAATAGTGATCAAGGATTTACTCAACACATACTATAAGCCCACATGAGAAATGCTCTGCTTGAGAAATAAGAGTCAATGAAAATTTCATCAATAAATCACTTCATCTCTGACACTCACTGTTGACACCAAACTGGTACCAATTTTAACCAAACTGATACCAATAATTGTAAATATTCTTACCACATTTCAACACCACTCTTCTTCTTTTATCATGATCCTCATCTGTCATGATATCTATTCTTTGATCGATCACTTCTAGCATCATAATATTTAATACGCTCCCCCTTTCTCATTACTCCCCCTATCTCGCTGCTGCACCTGTCAGCTTATCCCCATATCATTCATGATTTTTGAAATAGCCACACTGTCTCCCCCGTGACCAATCACTATTTTCTCCCCCTTTTTTAATGAACCCAAAGGTCACTCTTTTGCAGGCTATAACAGAGTAGAGAAGACATATCAACACATTTTGGAAAAACACATCATACCTCGGGGTGAGGGGGGTCCACATCCACACTCTTTAAAGTGCGGGGAGTCAACTGAACTCCCAGAGCCAGTCGATGTCTATCAAAAGCTTTTTTGGGTAAGGCTTTTGTCAGAATGTCTGCAACCTATAGCTCTGTAGGCACATACTCCAACTTCACGATTCCCTGCTCAACCTTCTCCTTGATAAAATGATACTTTATTTCAATGTGCTTTGTCCTTTAGTGATGGACGGGATTTTTGATGAGATTTATAGCCCTTGAGTTATCACACTAGATTCTAATCAGAGACTTCACTTTAACTCCCATATCTTAAAGTTGTTGCTTCATCGACAATAACTGTGTGCATGTTTGAGTGGCCGCAATATACTCAGCCTTCGTGGTGCTTAATGAAATTCAATATTTCTTCTTTCTTAGAAATGAAATACACAATACACAAAGATAGAATACACCTCCTGAAGTTGATTTTCTGTCAAATTCCGATCCAGCCCAATCTGCATCTGCGTAACCCAATAACACTGAATGAGATTTGTCATTATACATCAGACCAAAATCCACAGTGTCTTTGATATACTGAAGTTTTCTTTTCACTGAAATCATGTGGCTTTCCTTGGGATTACTCTGATATCTCACTTCTTGGTATGTGGTGAAAACAATATCAGGCCTTGTTTCAGTCAAGTATAACAAACTTTCAATGGTTTTCTTGTATTCTGTGATATTAACTGCATTGCCATCCTCATCTTCTGATAATTTCATATGGGTAGCAACCAGAGTCTTCAACTCCTTGGAATTATCAATGAAAAACCTTATTAAAACCTCCTTGGAATATTTGGATTGAGAAATGAATGTTCCATTCATTCCTTTTGTCACCTGTAGACCAATGAAAAACGTTAGCTCACCAATCATTGACATTTCAAACTCATTTTTCATGAATTCGGAAAATTTTCTGCACTGAGCTTCATATGATCTTCCAAATATTATATCATCGACATAAACCAACACCACCATCCATTGATTACTATTTTTTCTGAAATAGTGATTGTAATCAACTCCCCCACACTGGAAGCTAAGCTTCTTCAAGTACTGATCAAGCCTTGAGTACCATGCTCTTAGTGCTTGTTTCCGCCCATACAACGCCTTCTTCACCCTGAAAACATTGTTCTCATCATCATGAAATAGAAAACCATATACTGCTCAATTTACACCTCTTCTTCTAGAACCCCATTTAGAAATGCAGATTTGACGTCCATCTGGAACACTTTGTACTTCTGTTGCACTGTATTGGATAGAAATAATCTGATTTCCTCCAGCGTTGCAACCTGTGCAAATGTATCATCAATATCTATTACTTCTATTTGGGAGTACGTCTTGCACACTAGTCATGATTTTTTCAAACCACTATTCCATCTTCATCCATCTTGTTGTGATAGACCCATTTAGTCCCAATGACATTCTTGTCTGCTGGTCTCGAAACAGTCTCCCATGTCTAGTTCTTCTAAATCTGATCAATCTCTTCATTCATAGCTTGAACCCAGTTTTCATCTTCAGCAGCATCAGAAAAGAATTTTGTCTCTACATGAGATAGGAAAAATGTCTACTCTAGTGAATTCATTCTTCTTGTCTGAACTGGAGCTGTCTGATCACCAATTATATTCTATATATCAATTTCAGCTCGACTCTTTGGCTTTCTTAAAGACATAGACCTGACACAGTCTTGTTCATCGTTAGTGTCTTCTTCTGAATTATAATTTTCACTTCTACTCCACCTTAGTCTCTTACCACATCCTCACTTTCAACAGGAAACTTTTCATTGTGTCATTGTTCAATGACGTCATTTCTTTCAACTTCTACTCTCATATTTTTGTTGACACACCTTTGATTTTCTCTCACAGCTTCTTGGTATCCTGAAAGTAGTCATTTGATACCACATTGTTAGAACAAAAAAAAAGATAATCATAAAAACCTATGTGTTGCTACTTGTGCCCTAGTCATTATTCATGAACATAAACATTCATCCTTCATATCACATTGTGATCTTGCTTCTGATTAGGATATAGAATTATCCCACTGTGTTATAAAACTCTTCTAGTTGTTAGGCCCAACTATATAGACCCATAACCATTCTTCTCCTCATGCATATTTTATTATCTAGCACTCAGAATTGAGCCACTAACAGAATCTCTATGCCTACTGAGTTGGGACTCGGTGTAGGAAACAAGAGATAATGTTAATAACCAAATCACTTCTTATTGTGCTATGTTTCTCCCTTTATTCTTCAACTCTGGTTCCTGATTTGAATCAATTGAAACTCTAGAGCATATCACTTCTCCACTTTTCATATTTATATGTCACTTACCCTTGGATCATATCTCCCTAAAACCTGAAACACTTGAATAATCAGTTAACAACATTTATACACATAGGGAGAGGGGTAACTTCTGGAGTCCTCAAGATGAGGATAGTGGTTGATCCTGAAGGGTCAACCCTTTGATTCTTTCTTGTATAGAATCACACTATTTCTTTTCTTCTTCGAGAGGCCTATCCAACTTCAACTACTCTGGACATATGACTAAGCATTCATTACCCACATGTAGTGCATTTTTCCGATATGTCGATTCTGTAGTCTTGGATTTTCTCACTATTTGGGGCTTAAACCCACTATTACATATCTCGGTCTTTGATGTTCCACCAAAATTGCATTTCCCTTGATTCCTTCTTTGGGTAGGAATCTCTCTACTTGTCATCTTCCCTTGCTTCTTCCACCATTGCAAGGATCTTTCACGTTCCTCCACTTTTCGTTGTGGAACACAACATGTGAATTTTTCAATAAATTCTTTGTTAATCTTTATTTTATTAAATTTCCGAGACACCACACTCTTTTTCACTAGTGGTGAGTCCTCCATTGAACATTCATTCTTCTTTATCACAGCTGGAGTAGATCTCCCCTTAATCTTCTATGTTTGTTCTCATTCTCTTTTTGAGAGCTGTTGTGAGTATGATAGAGGAGGTGAGTGATACACCTTTCGTTCATCTCCATGTGATTCCCCTGAGGCTCTAAGCATATTCTTCTCCTTACCACATTGTGTCCCAGTGTATAATTTCTCATTATGCATCACTAGAGTTGAGAATCTCCTTTCGAGTTCCTTTTCCTTTATTGCATTCTTATTGCTGCAATTTCTTGCCAAATGCCCATAATCTGAACATATAAAACATTTTCCATTAGAGGAATACCTCATTTCATCATTTATCTGTCGAGATGTTGAAATATCTTGCATTCTTCCTCTGACATTGAGATCCTGAGCTTCTTGAGACATACTCAGTGAGTGTCCCTTTCTTCAACAGTAATAACATATGATGAATTTTTTCCCTTGGGAGACTCTTCTCTATGATTTCTCATGATGCTTCTTCTTATTCTCAGATTTATTAATGTTTCTGTTTTCACAGCTTGAAAGGTATTCCAGAGCCTCTGAACAAAATCTTGATGTGTGGCCATGAATCCTCCAAAAATAGCACATGTCGTCACTTCTTTTTGTAACTGCCCTCTTAGGACTATCTCCTGCACCAACAGGTTTTTCTCCACTCCTGGAATTGTTCACGGATTTCATTCTACCATGCACGGGAGGGGATTCATCAAATCCAATGCCAGATTTTTCCAAACTATATGGTCTTTGAGCTGAGAAAATATTTTTTCTGTTTCTCCTCAGAAATCTCATACTTCCTTTTCATTTTATCATCACCTTTCGAAGGACAATCAAATAGTAAGTGCAGTGCATCCTTCAACTTAGGTTTTCCTTTGTACTTTGATATCTCAATTTCATTCTTGGATTTCTCTATCACTACCTCTAATTATTTAATATTCTTATTTCTTGATTCAATTTGATCATTGAGTTCTTTTCTGAGATTCCTCTCTCTACTCAACTCATCTTCTAGTTCCCGTGTGAGCTTTTCCACCATGACATTTTTCTCATTCACTTTCAATTTTTCTTATTCAATAGAATCAAAAAAATATGAATTCTCTTGTTTTATCCTTTGATTATTTTGAACTAGTTCAGATAGCTGTGTAGAAAGATCATCATTTTTAAATTTCAAATTCTGAATCTCACTTGAGTTCATATTCTTCCCCTTTTCACCAGCTTTTGATTTTTCCACCTTTGCAGATCTCTTTCACAATTCTTCATCTTGAGAATCATTTTTATCCTTCAGATCAGTATCTACATCAATAATATTTTGATTCAAACCTCTTGTCTTGTTGATCTCAGTTTCTAGTGCTTGGATCCGAATATCTTTAGTTTTCATCTCTTCATCCAATTACTGATCCAATACATTTGCCTTGTGGAAAACTTCAAATTTTCGACTTCTTGGTGTTTCTTCATCATCAGTGGTTCAAACATCACTTGTAAAATTAGGTTATTCACTCATTTCTTCATCATCATTTAATGAGTAATTATTTTCATAGTATGATTCATCCAAACCATTCTTTTGTTCATTATATGATTCTTTTAACTGAATCGTACTCCTTCCATTGAAACTTCCATAGTGGGTAATACCACCAGCCTTTTACTTCTTCTATGATGTTCTTCCCTTTTCCATCGAACAATATGATAAGAGGATATTGGATCTTTAACATGAGCAATCGACTGAACCAAGTTAGAGCAAAAAAATCTTATAAAATAATTTTTCCCTCTGATACCAATTATTAAGACCAATAGGGGCCTATATACCCTCAGAGGGGGGGGGGGGGTGAATCAAGGTATGGATATTATTTTTCAAAATTCTTCCTACCCCACTGGATCTTGACCTCTTTATTACAAGGTTCAATTTATTTGCACTTGTGGGTTTATTGTGATAACCTATTTCCTTCGTTATCTGATGAAGATGCTTTAAATGAAATGTCGCGATGTAAGCGGGTAGACACAGAGATTTTTACATGGTTCACCCTCATTGGGCTACGTCCAGGGAGCATACGCCGACAATTTGTCCATCCTACCAAATTCCACTAAACTTCACTAGCTATAGATTAAAAGTTTCGGGATAGATCACTTCTATGCCCAGGATCACTACCTTTATAAGGTTAAGGGTCAGATCACTGCTTTCCCAAGGGTCACTCCCTATTTCTCACTCTCTGGATCACTGCCGGTGGAGAGGATAACCTTCTTCCTCTTCCTTTGCTCACTGCTCTGGAAAGGATCTACTCACAATTTATAGACCTGTAGTTCTCTTCATTATCTCTAATGAATACATCCTCTTTTGTATGTGGATGCTCTGTTGAAGTCCAACTTTCACCCGTAGATGAATTTCCCTTTGCACCAAAGGTATCGGGAAAACATCCATCTTCCACGCAGCCGGAAAACACTTCTGGGTAATCAACCTTACTTGGCGCGCAGGTCTAACCTGGCGCGCAAGTATCGGTGTTCAAGTCACAACTGGAACACATGTCTGCCTCTACCACTTGCGCAGCACAATCATCTGCAACTCCAAACCTACACGACTCAATCCCTTTTATTCCCAAGACAATATTGGCACGCAACTACCAACTGGTGCGCAACTTCAAACACTGGCATGTAAGTCCACCTGCACGACCACACACCACCTGTACGACCACCACACCAGCACGACGGGAGCTCTGATTTTTCTAAGTGTTGAACTCCATTAAAAATGAGGAGGGGTGGTCCTGTATTTATAAGAATTTTGTCATCCTATGCGGCGGCGCACAAGTCACCCCTCAGCACACAAGTCTCGGTGCGCAGGTCTCTTCCCCTGCAAATCACTTGCACGACCAAACCAATACCTGTGCGATCCTCTTTTCTTTGCAATATTTTGATCTTCTGATCTTGAAAAATAATAGGCGCACAAGTTCTCAATCATCCAAGGCATCAGTGCACAAGTCTCTTCATGGCGAGCAGGTCACATGTGCGACCACACCAATACCTTCACAACCCTATTTCCTTTTCCATATTTTGATGCTCTAATCTTGAAAAACATATGGCGCAAAAGTTTCTTCTACTTCAAGTCAACGGCATGCAGGTCCCTTTTCCAAAAGACACTTGTCTTCATTTGTCGATTTTCAGGCCCAAAAATTTGGCAAACACTGGAAAATGGTGCCACCTTTTATCTGTTCTTTTTGTACCACCTCCAGATCATCCATTCATTTGTCGACATTCTTGTATCAAACATGGATAATTGACCACAACTCTTGAACTCGACATCCCACCATGAAATACCCTTTTTTAACAAATTTTTATGTCATGGTTTTCTTTGTCAACAATCACAATACAAATGTCCACTTTTTCAACAAACACAATCACCTCAAAAATGAATCAATGATACCTTAAGGGACTTTTTCCCAAAAACAATACCATCCCACTATGAAGACAATGACCACAAAGTGAATCTAGCATGATAAAAATTTCTATTCACATTAAATAATTCATAAAAAACACATCTACAAATTACCAAAGTATAAAATGTCTACTATCAGAAAAAATTCTATTAAGATTTCATGAAATAAACTGTACAAATTCTAATATAATGAAAACAATATCTCTAGGTTTAAAAAAAGAAACTTATAAATCCTTTTCATAAGATAATATTTCTATAAAAATATATCGGTTTTACTTGAAATGATTCAATATAATCATAAAAATAGAATATGTTAAGGGCATAAAAGGAAGTGGGGGATCATAAGTAAAACCATCCATAGATATAATATAATATAAATATGTGAGAAACCAATCATGAAATATCTCTTTATGTGTAAAACCAAGAGTTAATTAAAAACATGGGATTGGGATATATCCTAGCGGTATATCTACTAGATATAAAACTAATCAATAAATATAGGTATCAAGTGAATCCAACTAATATCTGGTCCTATCACATGATCTGTTTATATTAAAACCTCTAGTGGTATTACACACACTAAAGTGAAATATCAATTTCCAGATGCACACATTGTTCCAAATGTTTTATGATTTCCAAAAACCAATTCAAAACCATGATAAAATTTTATAAAACATTACTATATTGATAAATTACTAATTCCATTACATAAAATCTATTTTAGAATAAAAAACCAGATTATGGTATTTAACCAAACCCATAGTTTACAGTAAATTTTTTTAGAGAAAACCCTATTTTAAAAAAATAGATCTCATGAAGAAAATACACATTGATATAAAATAAAACATTTTAATAACACAAACCATGGAATGAAAAAAGAAAATCATGTTATTCAATAATTAGAACCTTTTTATTGATACACCTACTTTAAGAATCAAGAGTAATCTCCATGAATTGATCTCCTAAAGATGGTGTCAAAATCCAACAAAAAGTATATTCAAGGGGTTTTAGAGAGATCTATTAGTTACCTATGGTTTGAGAAATGATGTTGTAATAAGGATTATTTAGATGGTATTAGGGTATTTATACCCAATATATAAAATATAATTCTATGGTGAAACATATAGGACGGTGACACAAAGGTATTGGAAGAATCCCTTTCTGCGATGCAAAGTGATGGGCCATGCCACCACATTTTTGGTCAAAACCATGTATGAGAACCCTATAATAAGT
Source organism: Viscum album (assembly GCA_963277665.1). NCBI lineage: Eukaryota > Viridiplantae > Streptophyta > Magnoliopsida > Santalales > Viscaceae > Viscum > Viscum album. Next base: position 144,673 of record CAUJRU010000687.1, on the reverse strand, counting down.
CTTATTTTATATGAAATGGTTGATATAGTTAATCCAAGCCTACGATTCCATATATCCACACTACCAAAGTGTTTTTTCGCTATAACCTACTTCCCATAGTGCAGCTCCCCCCCCCCCCAAATTTGGAATAACCAACAAAAATTAACCAAACTCACCCTTGAAGTACTACATGTTGAAAACTATAACCCCATTAAATAGTGATCAACAAAAAACATAATGTGCCATGTCCCCTACTCTACTGTTAATCCTGGTTGAAATTGGTTGGGGCACCAATATTCTACCTCTTAGACCCTATACTGCAACCAGTTAATCAAATTACAGCCATGCCCCATATAGAATAAGTATTCTAAGACTGTATTCCATGTTCATTATATACATACCACAACCATCCTCACCATGACATAGTCTATACCATCCATAGAGAAACCCCACATATAATTTTATTTAAACTCCAAATTACTTCTGAAATCCCCCATAAATAAAATTACCTAATGTTAAACATTAAAAAAGATTATACCAAAACATGGAGGGAATTACAAATTTTATACTCAATTCCTTATTCTATTCATTTATAATGAATATATTTCCTTTCATGATATGTTAATTTCATGTCATCCCTCTTATTATTATGATATAATTACTGTAATTGTTTTTGGAAACTCAATTCTCATTCATTAAGTTATGATGGTTCTTCTTGAACAAATTTCATATATATTGGGAACATTATTTTATTTTATTTTTTTCATAGTATTCTCTATTTTTTTCTAGGGACATAAATTTATACCACATTAACCCCATTCTAAATATATATTACATAATTAATTATGGTATCCATAAGTGATTTGGTTAGCTCAAATTTTCTTTTGTTGATTTAAAATTATATTCCTTGAGGATAATTCTTCTTAGATTGATAAAGTTTTTAATTTATTAGTTTATAAGGTTTTTACTATTTTTTATTATGTTAAAATGATGTTTTCAACTCAAATATTATTTATTGGTGATTTTTTTCTCATAAAATGTGTGTTTTTAAGAAAGAGATTTAATCTCATTTAAATATGGTTTTACTAAATTTTCAATTTCACTATTTCTGGAAAAAAAATTCATTGAATATTTTTTAAAAAAAATATTTTTTTACTCATTTGACCTCCACATTATTCATCTCCTATTTTAAAAATTATGTTTTTCAACCTCTTTTATGTTTTTGGTTTTCAATAACAGGTTTTCAAAATATTAAAAATGGTTTCCATCATTTCTAAATAAACTTTTTTATATTATAATCCAAATTTATTTTGATAAAATTTATGTCTTTTCGAGGATATATTTTTTAATTTTATATTTAAAAGTAAATTTTTTCCAAAATATTCACTTCACCTTTTCAGAAATGACTTTTCAAAGTGACCATATATTGTTATTTTATGAAAAATAGAAAATCATTTTATAGAAAATGTTTTATGATTTCCTATAAAAATTTCCCTTCATATATTGGGGATTTATTTCCATAGAAATTATTTTTAATGAATAACCCTATAAATGTTCTTATGAAATACACATTGGGTGATTGAATTTTTTGTATCAATAATTCACATTCTTGAGGCCAATTTTAGTGATACCATCTGGAAATGTTATGAAATCCATTTTTCTTTCCATTTGTTCTTAATGGTGTGGTGATTGTTGTTTTTCAAGTGATGCACATATATATTGATTAATTATGGGTGTGGTATTATATAATCTTCCAATGCTTTGGTAATTTTGATATCTCATTAGCTCAATTGGGAACATGAGAGGATTTATCCTAATCCAAAGGGTACACTAAGGTATTTATTCAAAGTCAAAGGGTACACATGATGACTTATGAAAATCTAAAGGATACACTAGAGGATTTATCCCAATCCATATGGTACACAAGAGGATTTATTTTATAAAAAGGGTACATGGAATTATTTGACCCAAGTCCAAGAAAGTGTTTGAGTGATTAACCCCGTCATACTATGTGATAAATTTCTGGGTGGGTAGCCTTGACATATAAATTCTATAATTATATTTATTTCACACTATGATATCATAATATTGTTACAATTATTATTCATCATGAATCATAACTAATATCTCATTATTCCACTCACTTTTTATTGTATTTGTTTTTTTAATTTGAGATAAAATTTCTTTCTAATATTAATTGTTAAATAATCTTATTGTTATATGATCTTTTTGATAATAAATTACTCCCATTCCCATCTTATCTCAATTATTATGATCAAACAATTGATTATATAATGATGAGTTATTTTCGTCTAATAAGTTGTTCATCCCACTCTTTCTTATGTTTTTCTTTCCACATGTTAGGAAGATGAGTATAACCTATTAGTAGTTTAGAGGCCAATATTTTATAGAAAGATTTTAGAGAGATGTTCGCAAGAATTACATAATATGTTACCTCTGTAACTGGTCCAAAAATACAATAAACTAAAAGGTTATCAGAGTGGTGTGAGATTATTTTGAGATTTTTCATATGTTTATGCATATTTAGTTTTGATCATATCACTTGGTAAAAAAAGTTAATTTGTAATATTATTTGCTTCTAGAACTATAAATGTGAGTGTGGGTTTGATGAGCCTCAGTACATGCATCATTATTGTATTTTTTTTGGGATTTAATGTAGGTATTTTTTAGGAAATAAAAATAAATTTAAATTAAATGAGTATTTGAAAATTCAATATGACCGGGCTTAGCGTTCCAATGTTCTTTTGGGAAGGGATCTCAGTCATCATCTACCTATAGTTCAGGTAGTAGAGGTTCAGTAGGATGACCAATATGATCATTATAGGATGAGTATAATAGTGTAAGATAAGTCGGGGAAGAGATTTATTCATGATTTATTAGTATATACAAGTGAAGTATGAGGGGAGAATTTATAATCTAGAGATGGAGTGTTGGATTTTGGTTCTTGGGATCACCATTAGTTTGATTTGGCCCCAAATTGAGTACTCGGTTTTACTTGCAGTTATTCAAATGAAAGGGGTAGCATGTTAATGGTGGATATTAAATCATGGATAGAATAAGGAGAGGGATGATTCATTGGTTTAGTTTTATAATTAGTTCAATCTGGTGTTATTTTCCTTGATAATTAAGGGGGGAAGAGGTAGGAATATCTCTCCCTTCAATGAAGGGTATTGAGCGTGTGATATCTTGGAAATAAGTTTAATGACACTTTGTGGTTCGATCCATACCAATTTATAGGCAATGATCTAAGAGAGTGTATTTTAGAGGAATTTTGGGGTCAGATATTAGATATTTAGTCTCTATTTTTACACTACCTATGTATTTAGTGGTGCATAAGAAATAAGAAGTGATATAGAGGATTCATTCACGTATAAGTGGTACTTGAGAGGTGTGATAATAGGAAATATTGAACATAAAATCTTGAAGAAGTTGGTTTTGATGTTGGGGAAGTTGTGGTTATGACTATTAGGAATTAAAATCTTGTAGTCTTTCACACACAATTTTGGGACCGATAATTCTTGAATGTTTACTAAGAGATTTTCGTTTGTATACTATGTCTACAGAGATCACGTTAACCATCAATCTCAATGATTATCCACTTAGAGAGGTCATCACGGCATAGGAGGTCATTACAATTTTCTTTTAGTAGTGAATGTTTCCATTGATACAGTATCTACTACAGGGGCTATCATCTTTTATTGAATAGTCAGGTTGGTAGGATTAGTCTCAGTTAAGGGGAGAGGGAGCCAGTAGATGTTATCCTCATGATGGTTATCATCATTAGGAAAAAAACTAAATAATTGTTATATTGGATATTAGCGACAAGGATGAGTATCTAAGTGTAGTTTGATACATGATATTAAGGTGTATTTACTAGAGGGTTTAATAGTTGTTCAAGGTATAATCAATTTATCAACATCATTAGTTTCTTCCTTGTTTTATTCTAGACCTTCACACTCCTTCATTGCTCCACTTTTGGTATGTTCATTATGAATAGATGGGGGAGTATTTTAATTACTTTGGTGTTATCCATTATAGTTGTAGGTGATGAAATTTTTTTATTTCTCTAGGGGATTTTGACTAATTATGTGGAAGTATCAGTCAATGGGTTATTTGTTTTCTTATTACAGATACAACTATATGATGTCATCCTTTTCATGGATTGGATGTATTCTATATTTGTGGTTGTTAATTTATTTTTGATTATAGTTATTTTCTAACATGGAAAAAATAAAGTGGTGTTTATTGGTGAGTGAAGGTATTGAATGTGTTACAGGTGTGTGGATTCCCTTTATCTCGGTTTGTATAGTTGTTTTTCAAAGCCTTGGAGGTGGAGGTTTCCAGGATTATTGTGGATTTTTTTTATGCATTTCCAGATGAGTTTGTGACTCTACCCACTTTTAATGATGTTGAGTGTGGGACAAAGTTACAATTGTGTGCATCAAATATTGATGGGTCCTTATAAGAAACCACCCATGAATTTTTATAAATTAAGGATCCATATTAACGACATGACATATAAAGGTTTTGAATATTCCATTCTATATCCTTTGGGTGCCCAGGTGTTTTTATCCTAGAATGTGGATAGTATAATAAATATTTTTTATAAACTATTATAGTCTTAATTAATTAATGATCAGAAGTGTTAACCCCTTTTGAGAATAAAATATATTTTTGACTATTGGAATGGATCTAGTTGGTTTAAAATGATTTAATTATGATCTAGATATCATCCAACTGAGGTAAAATATGGGGATATCATAAATAATACCTTCAAATAAAGGTAGGAGAACTTGGTTTTGTGGTCATTTAATTTAGTGTTAGTATGACCAATCTTTGTTCATGAGGCATATAAACTTTTTGTTCCTTGATTTTCTAAACCAGTTTATACTTATTTTAATTAACAAAATCTTTATATACATGATGTTATGGGATGGTAATTTTGTGTATCTTATATTTTTCATGAATATTTTTCAACACCCTAAAATATATGAAAATTTTACCTATTTATTGTTTTATATATATTTAGTGAATTTCCTTGGGTTTGTGGGGTCCTAGAATGTTTTTTCCATAGACCCATCAAAGATAGAGGAATATATTTTCAAGAAAACACACATGAACATGGATGAGGTTCACATATTCCTTGTTCATGTAGGATATTAACAAAGGTTTATGTCTAATTTATCCCTGATTGTAGACATGCTATCCACCATGATCGGGACGGACCCAGCTTTTACCTAGAAAGATCTGTGTCTAGAATGTTTTACATATCCAAATGAGAGGTTGATCATATCCCCAATGCTTTGATTTATAGAGGAAGGGGTGATGTTTGTGGTATTTAATCACGCTTCACATCTAGATATCAAATGTGTTTTGATACAATAAAAAATGATCTATTTTTTTCCTATGAAGTTACATTTTTATTAGTTTAACTATGCTAGCCATGATCTGGAGTTTGCAGCAGTTGTGTTTTCACTAAATCTTGGGAAAAAGTACATCATCAGTGATCACTTTGTGGAATTAATTGACTATAAGACGCTAAGTTATGTTTCACCCTATGGGATATGATTCTACTATAGTGGAGGTGGATGTATTCTCTCCAATATTATGATATTTAGATATCTAAAACCATAGATAAGTAAATGTTTTGACTATGGTGATGAGTGGAAAGTTGTGAGGAGATGTCATTAAGAAGTATGATGGTGATTAGATATTTATGAAAGAGCTTGAAACAATGAATCATGATAAAGAAGATGTTATAGTTTAATGATCTATTTATTAGAGAACTATTAAATCAGCTTTGATATAGAATGAGAATGATTATCAGTTGGGAGGCTCAAAGGTTGAGGTGATGCAAGACTATCTTGGTTAGGGTAATGAATTCATGAAGTCTTCAAAGGCAAGTAATTATCAAATTTTGTTTTAGGTGAGGTTGTTTGTTCCATTAGTGATGTGTGAGGAATTACTTCGTGAGTTTTATTTTTCACCCTCAGTGGTAAATATTGGCATGTCTAAGATGTGTCATGGCTTGAGGAGGCATTATTGGTAGGATGCGATGAATTAATAAATGGAGGAGTTTATAGAATAGTGTTTGATCTATTAGCAGGTAAAATCTGGTCACCTTGAACCTAGAGGATTTATTCTACATTTATATGTCCCATATTTGAAGTGGGGGGAAATTTAGATGTATATTTTAATCTGGATACCCCAGGTCTAGGGATGATCTAATGTTGTTTGAGTGACCATGGACCATCTGATGAATTTGTTCCATTTTTCAGTGATCCATAAGTCGTGTGTAATGGATGTTCTTGTGAGGAGGTATGTGGATGAGAATGTGGGTCTTTATGGGGTTCCAATGACCATCATTTCGGACCATGATCCTCATTGAAAATTTCAATTCTAGAGATGATTGTAGCCTGCCTTTGGCTCCCATTTTAACCTTAGTAGTGCTATTCAACCCCATATAGATAGATAGATGGAGATAACTGTCTAGAATCTTGAGGATGTATTTTAGGATTGAATATTGGAATTTTTTGGATCATTGATGAAACAATTATCCTTGTTTGATTTTTCCTATAATAATATTTATCACTTTCCCATTAGAATATATCTATATAAGGCATTATATGGATAATTGTGACATTCTACATTATGAAGGACTGAGTTTGGGGAGTTAGAAATCCTTATTTTTGATGTGGTATAGAGAATTAAAAAGAATATATACATTGGTTGGGAGTGGATAAAGGTGATATAGAATGATCAAAAGGACTATGATGACTATAGGATAAATCCCCTAGAGTTTGAGGTTATAGATCTTATGTTCTTTACAGTTTCCCCTCTCTAGAGGATGTAGTGGTCAGTTGAGTGAGCACCCTTCCCCTAGTTCATTGGTTCTTTTGAGGTGTTGGAGAACATTTTAAAAGTTGTGTATAAATTTAATTTCCAACCATGGATGTATAGGACTTATTATTCCTTCCATATGTCTCATCTCTTTCAGTATCTTCACAAAAACACCCATGTCATGTACTATAGACAGTTGGATATCAAGGATGGTGTAATTTTTTTGAGTTACTATGTAAGATACCAGATAATTAATATAATTTTATTCATGTGTGATTTATTCCATTGGTTTATATTATAAATAGTCGTGGTATATTGGAGTATAGTACCTAAGAGTGTAATACACAGATGCATGCTCAGTCTCCCAAGTTGTTTTGAGTTTTGTTTTTTTTCTTTTTCCTTGGATGATGTACTATTTGGTTTGTTGCTAGTATATTAAATATTATTTTTACCTTACTATTTGGGTTTGTTTAGGGTTTTTATTTTTGTTGTAAGGATATCCTTGAGTGGTATCTCATGGAATGGTTATTATGACCTTTACCTCTCCCTCTTATTCCCCAAGATTGGATTAGATTCTCGAGGATGATAATTGTTTAAGAGGTATCTAATATAAGTGTAAAAATTTTAAGACCCTCCCTTTATGTTTTTTGGGTGTTTCTTGGTACTTAAATAGATTTTGGAGGCGTTATAGAAGCTATTTGTGATTTATATCCATTCATAGGGACACCATGCGTTGGCGATGAGTATGGTTCTAGCAGTTCTGATGTTTGGGTAAGCCATTTTGGCAATGGGAATTTAGAGGTAGGTTATAGAGTTTGTCGTTTTGTGTTGGGGTACACTATGGTGAGTGTAATTACATAGAAAGTAATTTAAGATAGGGATTCATGTGGGGTTTCCACCTATGTGAAACAACTAAGGGAAAACATCTTGATGATCCCATTTTGAAGGAGGTGTTGGGAATGAAACGTGGAGGGTCACCCTATGCGAAATAAGAAGTGTGGAGAAAACAAAAATGTGGGGTAGGAATACTATAATCCATAGAATGTGAAATATTTTATCCATAAAGGTATGAGTAAAACACTCTTTATCACGCTATCCCATTGTATTTGATGTGGTGAGGTGAAAATAACCAAGAGCTTGCCACTTAGACATAGTGGTTGGTCATGGTAAACATCTGGATCCCAAAAACCTTATACAACACAGTGGTAAAGGATATTGGACATACATATATTCTTACAACATATCTCAACATTTTATGTTCTTTGATGATCCAAAAAATTACTACCTTAATTCTAACAGGTTTTAATTTAGTGTTTCTTATTTTATCTTTTTATTAGTGTTGAAATATTTATTTCAAAGGAATTTATATTACATGTAGCATAATTATCTTATAAAGAAAATTGATATTTTCATTTAATGTTTTGTCTATTCCAATGTATTTTATCTTATTGAAGATCAATTTTGAATGTTTATTATACTATGTTAGATATTATCATATAAAGAAACAAAATTATCTACCATATTATCAAATCCATAATGATAAATTAGAAATAAATTATGAAAATTATTTTAACTTATGAAGATGGAATTCATAAGAATAATTATATTACAATCATCTAATGAGTTCTCTCAAAAATAATTTACCCTACCAAAATAGTAAATCCAGGTTATCTTATGTATCACATGATATGAAGTGTTTAATCTTAAAAAGCTGCCCAAAAATTTATCTTATAGGAATAGTGAAATTAGTTAGTTATATTATAAAGAATAAGAAATTATGTGGATCACAAGGATCAATTTCAAAATGTTAAAATAATCTATCAATAAGTCATTTCATACATTTAAGCATATCAAAAAAGGAGTTGTCTAAATAAATAAATTATGATTTAGTTTTAGTGTCTTTTTTCATGAATGGAAAGATATGATGAAGAATATTTCAAAAAACACTACCTTATTAGGTTATTTTATATTTTTAAAATAATTGCATACCATTAATAGCCATCCTCATCATCTGTCCAAACAGATTATTCACTTGATTGTTGTGACTATCATGTATGCTTATGTTAAAATTCAAAGAGGATGTACAAATAGGATTGTTATTTATTGCCTGAATTAGGAATATGAACCTAACTATGAAAACATTGATAACAGGAAGAAGGAATTAATATATATTGAATAAATTTCATATTTCATCCACTCAATAATTTCATGTTATGCTTAAAAAATTATTCATTTCAATAAAAGAACCTACAAAGTTGTTCATTTAAGATCATCAACTTATATAGAAATTTAATATCTATTTTTATTTTCTTCATGAAGCTATGTGCTACATCATTACTTCAAATTTCATTCATCTCCAATTAATTTTCACTCATTGTAATTGAGTTTTTTAAGGTTATGGATATGTCTTGTAAAGGGATATCCTTGTTAAAATCTCTTCAACCTTTTTAACAACTAACAACTAGTTTTACTCAACTAAGAGACACTGATAAAACTGATAGTATAGTGAAAATGACCAAACACATGGAGAATAGTGTTGGGGGAGAGAAATAGGGGACTATGATTCCCCTAACAACTATAAATATCCTTTATTAAATCATTTCCATTATTCTTTCATTTTTATTCGGCTTACTTATGTTAAGGAAAAATTGAAACGAGTATACCTAGAAGTGGGTAGTTTTAAAGTAATGAAAATTTGAAGAAATAAATTCAATCTTATCTTTAGTTTTTATTTCATAATTTTTTGGTAAAAATAGTAGTATCAGATCTTGTGACACCTGAGTTCACAGCTGTTGAAGGATGAATTCAAAATATCTTCTTTTCAATGGTTGATGTGGATAATAATAGAAAAGGTATATCAATGGTAAAACCTAATTATTTTAATGGTGAGAATTATGGATGTCATGAGTCCTAAATGACCATATATTTAAGAACCTTGGCCTAAAAGTTTATTCCAAATCCATAAATCCTTATGAAATTACAAAAACATGTGATATTGATACTAAAGTGAGATATAATCTAAATTCAATGGCTATAAATTACATAATATATTGAGTAGGCATAAGTGATTTTAATCATGTTTATTAATTTCAAACAACCCAAGAAATCTGGACCACTATAGCAGTTTTCTATGAAGGTATAGACAATATGAAAACTCTTATATTTGATACTTCCAAACTTAATTTTGACACCATCAATATGGATTAAGGAGGAATAATTACTCACTTTAATGGAATTCTCACTAATATTTTAATTAATATGTATACTATAAGTCCACTAAATACTAATCTAGAGTAATAATTGAATGCTACTAGATCTAAATGACCTACGTGGAGTGGAATTTGAGCATCAATTAGGTAATCTAAAAATTTGAAGAATTTAAAAATAAAATATCTCATTGGAACTCCTATTATGTATAAGATTAAAATAAAAGATGAAAATGATGAATATAAAATGTTTAGGAATGAAAATTCTACTTTGATGGTTTCCACTTCTAAAGACATAAAAAATAACAAGGGTAAATAGATCTATGAACCATATGATGAATATGACTCCTCAAGAAATTATGGATAAAATGATGAACATTCATAGATTTATTAAAATTTTAGAATGTTATATGATAAGAGAAGAGGTTTCAGAAGATCTTTCAACAAGTAAAAGATGCATGTTGAAAATTCAAAGTAAGTGAGATATTATGAGTGAAAAAATCAAGGACACACCAAGATAGACTATCCAAATTTGATATAAAATAAAATATTATGATAAAAAAATTATCAAGAAAGATGGATATATAGAAATAAAATAACGATATGATATCCATTTGGAGTGGTTATGAAGACTCTAGTGATTATACATCTTCAGAATCAGAATATACAAAATCTAATCAAAATTAACACATTTTTTCCATAGACCATTCGGATGAGGTACATTCTTATTATTCATCTGAATAGGAGTTTGATTTTGAAAATGAAAATTTCTCATATGAAGAATTAAATGGATATTATAGAAAGTTATAAACTAAGTAAAAAATATTGAAAAAGAAAAAAATATTTCTCATAAATTACTACATTAAAATTATATTTAAGAGGAATAATTAAATAATTATAGTTTATAATTAAAAACTAATTAAAAAGTTCATTGCATCATGTAATGAATTGAATACAACAATTGAGAGCCTACAGAAAAAAGTTCAGAACATCAAAGATGTTACAAGTATTTTTATTAAGGGGCCATATTACCTAAAAAAAATACATGGCTGAAACTAATTCAAAAAAAGAAAATTTAGAATAGGAAGTATAGGTAAAAATAAAAAAATTTAAAAAACTATTTTCTTCCTTGGTTTTGTGGGATTAAAAATTCTTTTCATATAATAGGATTTTCAAAATTACCAACTAGATTTTTAGGACAACACAAACAAATTTGGGTTCCCAAATCTTTTATAGCTAACATTTCTGGACCCAAGAGTGTTTGGGTACCAAAATATCTTATTGTATAATGTTTAATTTTAGGTATGTACCCACATAAATTGAAATGAAAAATAGTTCATTGATAGTGGTTTATCATGGAACATGAGTGGATATTTCTCTAACTTCCACTCACTATGTATAATTGATGGAGATTATGTCATACTTGTAGAAAATGTAAAAGTAAATATAGTTGACATTGGATATTTTAGAAATACATAATCTATCCTTATCAACAAAATACTTTATGTTAAAGGGTTAAAACACATATTGATAAGTATTTCTAAACTTTGTAATGATGGTTATTAAATTTATTTTTCTAACAACTCTCACCCAATTTTTAAACCAAATTCTATCAAGATTAAAGCACCAAGAATAAAAAATGGATATAATTTAGACCATAATTCGTTGTGTAAGAAAAATATAAATTTTCTGAATGTGGAATTAAATAAATCATTGAATTCACATAGATAGATTTCAATTTGTAATGTTTATTCTCTATCGAAATTACCAAAAATAAATTTTATTTTTAATTTTCCTAATATTAAATTGGATAAAATAAACTATGTGATTCATGCCAAATGGACATTAACCACAAGTCATATTTTAAAATAATTACAGTGGTGTTTATTTCTAGATCCCTAGATCTTATCCATATCAATCAATTCAGAACTTCTAGAATAGAAAGCCTTTCTAGAATATATTTTTTTATGTGTTGGTTATTGATTTTTCAAGATTTACATGGGATTAATTTTTAAGACTTAAATTTGAATCTTTTTTTATTTTGTAAATTTTTATAAACATTTTAAAATGAAAAGGATTCCAAAATTATGTAATTAAGAAGTGTCATAGAGGATAATTTTAGAAAAAATAATTTAATTCATTCTACACAAAATATGGTATTAAACACGGTTTTTCTACTTATAAGAAACCTCAACATAATGGCATTATTAAAATGTGGAGTACGACATTGCATGAAATTTCTAGAATAATGTTATGTGAATATAACATTCCTATAAATTTTTATGCAGAGTCTATTAAAACAACACGTTATTTCATTAACATAATTCTAATAATTCTTATATTAAGGAAAACACACAATGAGTTATAGAATAATAGAAATAAACAGGTGATATTATTTAAAGTATATGGATGTAAATTTTATATCTTAAACACTAAGGACAATTTGGGAAACTTAGATCCCAATGCTGATGAAGGTATCTTCCGGGGTTATTCTATTATTTCTAAATCTTATAGAGTTTTAAATAAAAAAACAAGGATTTATAAAGAATCAATTCAAGTGATGGTTGATGAAATTGACCCTTTTGATCAAAAAATGACTCAAGATGATGAGTTAATTGATTATATAAAGTACATGTGACCAAAACCTATTTTTAACAACAAAAATGATAATTATTTGAAATTTTTTTCAATAGAAAAATTAATGTAAGGGTTGATACTAGTGGAAAAGAAAATCTGTTATCTAGAAAAAATATAAATATTAAGGACTATAATTTATAAAGAGTTATAATAATTTCAGATGAACGCGTAAGTACTAGAAGAAATATGGGAAACCATGTACAATTATCTGCCTTTTTTATCCTAATTAGAATCTAAAACAATAGAGGATGTTTTATCTAATGAATGTTGGTTTATATAAATGAAAGAAGAGTTGAACTACTTCAATATAAAAAAGGTATGATAATTAGTTGATAGACCCCTATACTATCCATTTATTTGAACTAAATGGATATTTTGGAAGAAATAAGATGATCACGGTGTGATCACTAAAAATCATATTATTTTATTTGTAAAAGTTCATAATCCGGAAGAAGGAAAAAATTATGAAGATGACTTTTCTATATTATCTAAGTTAGAATCAATTAGAATATTTCTTGAATATGAATATTATATTAATTTTAAATTATATTATATGGATGTTAAATTTTTATTTCTAAATGTATTTTTAATGGAAGAAGTTTTTGTTGAACAACTTCCTAGTTTTGAAGATCCCCATTATCAGAATTGTGTTTATACATATAACAATTCTATTTATAAATCTACAAAAGAACCTATATCATGGTTTAAAAGAATATATAGTTTTTTTTATCAAATTTTTTTAATGTAGGATTGGTTGAGCCCACTATTTTGATGAAAAATTCTTTACACTAGTCCAAAAACACCATTTAACATCAGTTTTTTTTATTTTTGACGTCAGTTTTTAACCGACGTCTATAAAGGAGACATAAAAAATATGATTTTCAACATCGGTTATTAGAAAACCGATGTCAAAAAATAATTTTTTAAGGGTTTAGGCGTCTCTTTTATATAAAACTGATGTCGAAACCCGGTCGAAATTGAGGATTCTGTGTTAGTTTTACAGGAAACTGACACCGAAGGTCAATTTCAACGGGTTTTCAGCGTCAGTTTTAGATAAAAATGACGCTGAAACCCTCATTTATTTTTTAAAAAAAATTTGTAAATGTTTTTTAAAATAACCGATGCCGTGAATTAATTTTTATTTTAGAAAAATAAGGAAATTACACTTCTAATAATTTCAAAACCCCTATAAAAAACACAATATACAGCAACAGTTAAACAATATTTATCATTCAATAAAAACCTATAACTTACATATACCAAGAATAAACAAAATAAAAAGACGACGTTGAAGGTTAAAAAAATTATAATAGACGTACCTGAAATTTATGACAGGCTCATTGTTGGTTATTATTGAAGCATTAATTTGATTAATTGGTAGGTTCAAACACCTACTATATCAAAAGAGTTAGTTCTCTGAACCCATATGTATTATTATTTATAAATATTAGAATATACATACCTCAAATCCTAATCAGACTTAACAAATAGTCCACAAAAGTAGATCGAATATGGGTCATTTCAGATTGGGAATAAGACTATGAATCATTGAGTACCTACAATAATATTTAATGATATGATGTTAAAAAATAAAAAAATATTGCAGAAAATATAAACAAATTAATACAACTAACCTTATAAAAATCAGTAGTTTCCCTAGTTGTGATTATATCATACCTGAATCGTAAAATATAATAACCACATTAAACATTTCCATTTTAATAATGACACTAGAGTTATAAAATGGTAAATTGATAATAAATACAATATATAACTATAAATTTAGAAAAAAAAATATAAAAACTAATTAGCTGTATTTCCACATATTTGATTTTCCTTAGGTTCTTTTTTGACATGTATTCCTTGTTAAATTGTTTCCATGAACTACATTTTCATATATATGAACTAATAATACATGTCTAAAAAAATAAACATAATGAGCTTATAAAAAATAAAAATAAAAATTAGTTTGATAATGTGTAAAATGGTTTACGAACTGTTCCTAATAAGGAGAAAAAACTATATAAGGTGAATTCACTTGGGAAAAATAAACCTAACATCCAATGTCCCCTAAAATAAAAAATATTCACAATTAATGACATTATAATGATTATTATTTCATAATTATATTTATGTTCTTACTTATCAAGAAATGGCACAAACCAGCATTTAATCTATGTCTATGATAATCTCTCAGATATATATTGAACTCTATCATCATTCTTCACATTTACAACATCCATGTAAATGTACTCTGGATCTATAAAACTGTAAATTCCAATTCATTAATTTTTTAAAAGAAGCTTATGTAGATACCTAAATTTTAAAGAAAATATAGTTAGTCAATTTAAAACTATCTTTAATTAAAGAAATAGCAATCCAAATATCAATTTACATACATGGAAAACAACTACACCACACTCAGCCGGAGCTCTTCATAATAATGTAAATGCATGATATCTTCTTTCATTATTCTCAATTGATAACTTCTTCCACATATATCTGGAATCATCCAAAACACATAGATATAATTAAAGGAAGCAAAATCCTGAGATAATCTTTGTAACCTAGAAGAAATATTAAAAGGTTCTAAAGCCGACTGTTCCTAAACATTTTGTTGCATTTGGGTAGTTTCTTTTGCTTTCAGATATTCCTATATAATATAAATCTTAAAAAACATTACAAGTAATTTTGAATCATTAGTAATTCATATTTAAAAAAACTCATACCTCATATGAAATATAACGTAGAAGACTATTTGGCCAAAGTAAAAAATGGCTCAGACATTCTCCAACACCGGTGATCTCCTCAGTAGGAAATAGAAGTAGAGTAGTAGGATCAATAATATCAAGTACTGATACTCTAACCTGATCCATCTGAATTGGCTGATGATCTACCGAGTCCCCCAAAAAATTCACCTGTCCTAATGAAACAATTTGTAAATGAGGATCTCTAGCAAACAACTCACAATATAAGTCTTGATCCGAGTGAGGAGGTCGAGGCTCAAAGTAAGTAGATGGGTTAGGGTAGTTCGGGTGAGTAGGCTGAGAAGGAAGAAAAATGAAAAAGGTACATTAGTGTTTATAATTTATAAAATAGAAAAATTTATGAAAATAAAATAATATACCTAGAAAGGCTGTGCATATGAGGTAGGATAAGCAGATGGGGCAGGGTAGTCCGGGTGAGGACGTTGAGATGGCTAAAAAATAACAAAGGTATATTAGTGTTTATAAATTGTAAATTATAATAATTTATGAAAATAAATTAATATACCTTGAAAGGCTACGTAGATGGTGCAAGGTAAGCAGGTGAGGCAGAGTAGTCAGGGTGAGCAGGCTGAGAAGGTAGAAAAATGAAAAATTTATATTAGTGTTTATAAGTCATAAAATAGAAAAATTGATGAAAATAAAATAATATACCTCAAAAGGTTGTGCATACGGGGCATGGTAAGCAGATGGGGTAGGGTAGTCCAGGTGAGTAGGCTGAGAAGGATGAAAAATGAAAAAGTTATATTAGTATTTATAATTTAGAAAATAGAAAAATTGATGACAAATAAATAATATACCTAGGAATGCTGCGCAGACTGTGACAGTCTTTTCAAGTGTTCTAATAAAGACTTCTACACTACTACTTGAATTTGATCAACCATAGACTGTTTCATATCTTTCAACTCTTCTTTTAAGGATTCTATTTCTGGGTCTCTTGATTGCTTACTATTACGAGAAAACTTCTGAATACGTACACCCACCTGATATCCTCTAACACGACTGGGGTGTTATGCCTTCCCCAAAGCAATGGTTAGGATTTTTATCTTACCATTAGGGATAAAAGACCCATGTGTCTCTTTCTTCGAAAGTTCATCCTAAAATGAAAAATAAAAAAGTTATATTAGTCTTTATAATTTATGAAATAGAAAAATTGCTATCAAATAAATAATATTTACTTACAATTATATCAGCCATTTACTAACTTCCTCTATAAGATACTATTCATTTTTCCTTCTTCTTTCTCATTTCCGTTTCTCATGGTGATTGGGAGGAGATAGATGACCAAACTGGACCTCTTTTGAACCACTACTTGATCGAGCTCTTAATGCTTCAAAATTTTCTTCAATCATTTTCTGCTCCAAATACGAATACCCTCCACGTGATAAAGTATGAGGGTATATATTTCTCAATAGGATCTCTTGATGAGATCTCTTCGACGCCTATTATATAAAAATAAACTACTAAGTAATAAGAAAAATATATCATAAATTTTAAAATATAAAATAATTACCATACCAAGAATTTCTTTTCCTGACGACGGTCAACAAATAACTTCCATGTATCTTCATCTATAAACGGATACTTAAGACATTGGATTTCAAACCTCCTCTTTCCAAAAACATAATTTTTTGTCAGTTTTGTTTTATAATATCTCCATCAAACCATCGCTAAAGAGAGATGTCGTTTCTTAATTTCTTTGGTTTCCTCAAAATTGAATGTCATCTCTAAGTGAATAAATTTAATATGTCATTTAAAATATATAATATTCAAAAAATTTGATAAAAGAAATCAATTAAGATATTTTACCATCACGGCCTCCCAAAGATGTTGCTTCACTATCCTATCCACTGACTTCCCATCAGGATGTAAAATACTAATCCTGCAACGGCTCTACATCGCAATATAACTGACAAACTGAACCGCATTTTGGCCAACTACATTATTATTATCATCAAAACATATGTGTACTTTTTCATCATCATGGCCAAGTGATTGTTTTGGTAAACGTGTAATACCACGTTTACCAACTTGAGAACATGATTTATGAGTAGTAACATGAAAAGTATCCTACGCCGAGGACACATCAGTAGTCATGCAATTTTTTTAAAATTAACAGTTTTATTTCATTAAATAACTATATTACTGAATATTTAATAATATGTCAAAATAGATATACCTAGGTAATTGGTCCTCTCTATCTGTATTTGACATTTCCACTAGAAAGTGTAATGAAATTTTGTGTACCTGCATATCATTAGAAAGCTGAATAATTAGAAACAAGGAAGACAAAAATAAGTAAGTAAAAAAAGAGGCATGTATTTGTATGTTTCAAAAAATGGAAACAAAATATAATTTTTTACTAGAAAAATTATGAGACTAATTTTTTGTTTTCCCACATGCCTTTATCATGATCATTACGTAATACATGCACTATCTCTATCTTATACTCATTGTAATCATCTAGAAATTGCGTTATAGATAAATAAGGCTCATTTAAATCACTAACATCATCAGCATCATCCTCATCACCCAAATGGTATCTTTTTCCTTGCAAAAAAACTGACCACTCATCATTCTATGGATCATTGGAAAAAAATACTTTTTTATGTGTCTCCATGATTAATGGTTCCTCATTGTAATTAAATCTTTTTAAATCAACTATTTTAAACCCATATTCATCATGTTTCACACCACTATTACTATCAACCCAATCACACTTAAAAACAGTGACTCAAAATATAATATAATAAATTTCCCATATGTCTTCAAGAACTATAAAATATGATGTTGATGCAGAAATTCGGTTTTTATCTTTGGCATTCGAAAAACGAACTGCTTCAGCGAAAACCATCACACAACTATTCTGAACGGTACTCTTGTCATCCAAGTTTTTTATGTAAAATGTGTAGCCATTGATATCAAAACTAGGCCATATGATCATATTAATAGATGGTCCCCCTACTAACCACTTCAATGTTTCTGATGCAGATATATCTAGGGTGACTTTCTCTTTAAACCAAGAAACACATGTCTTCTTATGCTCAACCATCTCCCACATTTCATTTCTTTTATAACATCGTAACTTTAATTCAGTAATGTGTGAGGATATATATGATTGAACCTCTTCTATGTTGTTCAAAATGTATAAATGTTCCTACATCACTTCATCACGTGGAATGAACATTACCTTTAAGACTCGAACCCCTCTACCATCACTATCAACTGTCATATGTTGAGATACAGGGAGACCAATATTCTCCACCTCATACAAATAATCAGTACAGAACTCAATCACCTCTTTTGATACATATTTTTAATAGTAAAGGCCTCTGGTCGATAAGGGTTTTTAACAAATTCTTTCAAAATTTTCATATATATTTCAAAAGGATAGATCAATCTTAAATAAACAGGCCCACATATTCTTATCTCATGCACCAAATGAATCAGAAGATGAACCATTATATCAAAAAATGTGGGTGGGAAATACATTTATAGTTGACAATGAATAATATTTGATTCATTCTCTAACACATCAAACAAATTTTGATCAATGACTTTGCTAAAAATGGATTTGAATAAATTTCATAACCTGATGAAAGTATTTCTGATAGCTGTCGGCAATATACCACGCACTGTACTGGTAGAAGTTGTTTCATCAACACATGGAAATCATGATATTTCATAACTATTAAGTTACAATCCTTCATTGACATTAAATTATTAACAATTTAAGTAAAAACATTGGGTAGTTTAATACCATGAATACACTGATAAAAATTCATCTTTTCAATCTTTCTTAATGTGTGACAAGCCGGACGTAAATATGTTATGATTCCTTTCATAGTGGGAGCCAAATCCAAATGTATTCTCATTAATATCAAGTCCAATATAGCATTAAATCCATCTCTTTTCTTTCCTTTTATGTCTAACAATGTTCCAATCAAACTGTCACATATGTTTTTTTCAACATGCACGTCATCAATGTTATGTTTTATCTCAAAAAATCTCCAATAAGGTAGTTCGAAAAAAATAGACTGTTTCTTCAAGATATGTATTTGAAAAGAAGAACTTCTTCTCTTTCCAAATGTTGAATCAATTTCTTTTACCCTGTCATAGTATTCTTCAACTAACAATGGTCTAGGGGGAAGGTTGTATTCTTGTAAACTGTTAAATTATTTTTTCATTCTACGATAAGGATGACCAATTTTCAAAAGTCATAGATGTCCCATGTGCACTGTCTTTCTTCCATTCATCAGTTGAAAATATGAATTTTGTTATTCACAAGTTGGAAATGTTTTATGTCCCTTAACACTATATCCATATAAGATTCCATATTCAGGAAAGTCATTTATAGTGAACATTATCATAGCACACAAAAGAAAATAATCTTTCTTGTATGCATTGAAAATGTTAACACCTTCCTCCCATAGAAGTTTCAAATCATCAATAAATCTTAAATGATACACATCAGTATCATTTCATGGTTGTTTTGGTCCCGAAATCATCAAGCTCATAATAACATATTTTTTCTTCAAACATAGATGTAGGGACAAGTTGTAAATGACCAGCAAAACAGGCCATGAACTATGTTGAATACTAAGGCTCCAAAATGTATACATTCCATCAATACACAATCCCATTATGAGATTTATAACTTCACTTCCAAAATCATGAATGTTTTTATCAAAACTCATCCACTGTGGTGAATCAGAAAGGTGATGTAAGTTACCATCAAAGATGCACTCATCTGAATGTCATATTAACCATTTTTCATCCATAGAACTTACAAATAGACGCTTCCAATGGGGAATTATTGGAAGGTACCAAATTTCTGTAGAAGGAGTTTTGATTCTAGTACCTAAAAATGAATCAGAATTGAATTATCATAATTGTATACAAAAAATATTGGATGATATCATTGGAAAGTACAAACTTGATTTTTCATGACGTTAGATGACATAACCTGAGAATGAATATGATTTGACTTTCCCATATATTTTATATTGTGATATCCCACATGAAATACAACTTGATAAATATTCATTTTCTTTCCTATACAGTACACAATCATTGGGGAAAGCATGTATCTTTTTATACCGCAATACCATTGAGCATAATATTTTCTTTGCATTATAATTGGAATCCGGAAGCCTGTTGCCTTCTGGAAGTAGCTCTTCTAAAAGCTCAAGTAAACTGTAGAAACCTTTATCGCTCCACCCATTTTTTTCTTTTAAGTTAACTAATCTCAAAACTGCTGATAACACTATATATTTACTGCAACCTGGGAATAATGGTTTCTCATAATCCCCATACAATCGTTCAATAATTGGTGTTTTTTATTGCTTTAACACCTAAATCATGAATTAATTCTTTAATATGATACACTAACTCATTATGAATATCATCATCAACATTGAATGTTGAATTTTCAGTTCTTTCACCATGCCAGGTCCTACGTGTATAATGAAGTCTAAAACCATAACAAATGAGATGATCCTTGATTTATCTAGAGTTTAACTTTCTCATATTTACAGACTTCTCACATGGATAGAAAATCAAATCAATGTTTTGAAGATGTCGTTTATCGAATTCCAAAAAATTATCAACTCCTTTTTCATATTCACTAGTGGTTATTCTTAAATGAATCCAATAACGATCATTAAATACCTGATATCACAATATATTTGGGGAATATATTAAAACATATAAACATTTAAATATCTATCATATAATTTGTAAACAAAAATAAATTTAATAAAAAATATTGATAATCAGATAGAAAACATCAGATATGAAACACATTTACAAATAGTAAACATTTTATTTTCATATTATATACATGTGTGTTATATTGATATTATAATTTAATTATAATGTCATTATTCTAAAATTTAATAGTTCATCCCACATAATTATTGCATTATTTCGATGTTTCATGTATCAAAAGTATTAAAGATTGCATTAATTTAAATTATGTAGTATGTGAATTGGGTGAAATTTATTTGGAGTCAATGTAAAAAAATTCAATTTGTTTACAAGATATTTAAGAATTTTTGTTGATAGAATATTTAACGATGTCCTAACACATTTAAAGTAAAATATAAACTAATAATTAAAGCAAATAAATAACAAAATTAAATGACAGATAATTTAACTAAAAAATTGAAAAAAACCTAAAAAATTTGAAGTTTAACTCGAATGGAGATCCTCAATACAAACTGTGTTCTGTACAATGACTTAGAAAAACAAACACAGCAAAATCTATACCAACAATGATAATACTAATGAAGAATAATGATAAACAACAACTAAAATAAATCAACCACTAAAAGTCATGTAAAATAGTGTTATGGAAGAATAAATAAACAATAGATGATAAATCAAGAAAGGATACAGAAGAACGCAAACCAAAAATCAAGAAAATTGACTAAAATAGTCAAAAATGGCCATCCAAGACCACAAATAGGGCTTCAAATGTCATCACGAGTCGAAGGCGCTGCCACGGGTTTTGATTTTGAAGAACCAACAAAATGAGGGTTTCGCAAACCCGATAAATTTTAATACTTTCGACCTTGGTTTTGAGAAAACCATCGCCCATAATCCTTTTTTTATTTTCGACGTCAGTTTTGGTAAAAATCGATGTTGAAAATATCCTTGTTTCATAATTTCATTTTCGGTTTAGGACAAAACCGACGCCAATTTTTTTTTTTGATTTTCTGCGTCTGTTTTCACAAAACCAACATGAAATATCATCGAATAATGGCTTCAAGTATTGGTATTCATAAAACCAATGACAAAAATTTCCCACAAATACTATTTTTGCCGGTTTATAAAAAACTAACGTTATTACATCGATGTTAAATCCCTTATTTCCACTAGTGTAAAAAGGTACTTTTCTTGTGGAAATATATGTTAATGATATTATATTTGGGTCACCAAACCAAAAGTTTTGTAATGATTTTTCAAAACTCATTCATGAAGGATTTGAAATAATAATGATGGGTGAATTAAAATATTTCCATAGATTTCAAATTTATCAAAAAATATTTTGTAATTATTTTAAACCAAATAAAATACAAACATGATTTACTTAAAAAGTTTGGAATTGAAAATATTAAGACTTATTCAACTCTTATGAGTTGAAATATTAAACATGATATAAATATGACTTGGAACCAGTAGACATTAAGTTATATAGAGTAATAATTGGAATTTTTCTTCATCTTAAAACCAAAAGGCTTCATATTATGTTTTTAGTATGTCTGTGTGAAAATTTTAATTATAATAAAAAATAATCTCATATAAATATTGTTAAAAGAATTTTTATATATTTATAAGGAACTATATATCTTCCTATACTCTTTCAAAAAACCATTAATTTTAATTTAACTTCATATACAATGGTGATTTTGGTGGGTGTATATTGGATAGGAAGAGAGCCTCATGAACATATCATTTTATTGGTAAATCCTTAGTATCTTGATTTAGTAAGAAGAAATTATTTGTATAACTTTCAACTACCGAATCTAAATATATTACAGTTTGATGTTTTTGTGTACAAATGTAGTGGATGAAACACATCTTGATAGATTTAGGATTCATTTAAAATCATTTTCCAATCAAATGGGATAACACAAGTCCCAGAGACATTTTGAAAAATCTAATAATCCATTCAAGAATGAAGAACTGTGATTTAAGGAATCATTTCTTGAGAAGTCATGCACAAAAATGTGATATCTTTTTATATGTTTTTTTCACAATAAAATAAATTATAGGACAATTTTAAAAATTTCTTACTTAAAAACAATTATTTTATTAAATCTCAGATTATTTTTTTTATTTTATTATTTATATTAAACTTATTATACAATATAATAGGTGTAAATTTTTATTTGTTAAATTTATATTTAATTTATTTAATTATTGATTTAGGGACACAATTTTTATTATTAATAGGACTCTTAGACTATTTTTTTCATGACTACCTAACACGTCCCTGAACTAATCTTCAATTTCCTTAAAATAAAAGAAAAAAAATCAGTCATATGTGAAAAAACCTTTTGAACCTACAAATCTTAATCTCTTAACCATATGAATCTTTTCTACCCTAATCCTTAAATCTTCCAAACCTCCTTTGACAATGTAAAACACCAAGAAAACAGAAAGTGTTGCATGTAGTAGTTTCAAGTGATCGAGGTCAGTGAGAAAGGTGCTAACAGAAATAACTATAGATTACGAATGGTTAGATGAAAAAGGATTTTTTCTTTATAAATTTATTAATTATAAATGATGAGAGTTCAGGTTTAATGATATGTGAATAGAATTTTTATATGAGAAATAATTTTTATAATTTTCTAAATCAACTATGTTTCATTCAGGTAATAATTAATATTTGGTTACAATAATATTAAATACGAGTGAATTTTTAATATCATATATAATAATGGATAATATTTTTTAGTTCCCTTATTAAGGGGATTAGTATTCAAAATCCCCATTAAATACAATTGATGATTTAAAAACTCTAAAAATAATGTGGTTCCTTTTTAGGATTCCTAATGTGGAGTAAAATCTTGTAAAATAATATTAACCCTAGTGAAAGGTTCTTATGAAGTTCATTCAGTCATCTATTTCTGATTGAAATGGTATGATTGAAAAAAAATCCTTTTCAAGATGTTACATTGTTTTATCCTTTTATGACACAAAAATTCAAGAATTTGGAATTATATATTAATAAGTAAAAGTTCCATATTCAAAATAAATATGTTTATTTTTACTCTTTTTGGGGGTTATTAACCTTTCTTTTTTCGTAAATATAATGTTTTTATGGATGAGAGAAATTCCCTTCATCCAGGATATACAATGTGAGGTTTTAGTGTGTTGAATAGAAGTATATTTTAACGGATTTTATATTTTAATAAATTAATTTGGGTTGTAATATGTGATATGGTTCAGATAGACACTGCTAATACTTAGGGGGAGTCATCTCAAATGGTGATGGTTGGTGAGGTAAATGTTCTAGTTACTTCAATTTTCTTGATCATATAAAAGAATATATTAAGAATACATATTTAAGAGATGATATGTATAATTCAACTCTTACTGAAATAATAATAAGTGTTATAGTTGTTTTTTCTAAATAAATTTAATCTAAGAATGGGTCCATCCCCAAATTTAACTCAAAAACAAGGTAGGTGGTTGAAACTCATGTTCTTCCTACTACCCAACAATTTTTATTACGTGTTTCCTCTCTAAATGAAAATTTACATTAATCCATTATATGGTTATTCAATATTGGTTAAGATAAGAACATTTATACTACACCATGAAAGATCATTTTCATCAAATATATCCTTCAAGTGAGACCAGTAGAAAATTGAGAAGATAATCAGAATTTTTTATTAGTCAGAATTCTATTGGTGATGATGAGGATGATTTCGATAAAGATGATGAACCTAATATGATTTTTTAAGAATAATAAAATGATTATAATCAATAGAATCATATTTTTTTAGTAATTACCCCATTTGGTGGAATTAAAGAAGTTGATGAATATTTTAGTGCCAATGTACACCTATAATTATTTTCAGCTATTCACTCACACCATACAGGTCCTAAAATTCATGTAGCTGAATTAAATGATGTATATGAAAGATTTTGGGATATTTATTTCAATCTAATGACTAAAGTGGAATCATTGAAAAATAAATTAATTGAGTCTAGATATGAAATAAGAACTCTTATAGAACAAACAATTTCAATGGATGATATTGTCCTGTTAATGTTTTTGTATCCATTACTTTTGGAGAAAGTTTCAAAATATTATAATAGAGAATCTTTATAAAATATATATGTGGAATAGGGTGATATAGAATTAATTTTGGAAGAATTTTCTCTTGTTATATACACATCTAATTCCACCATATCTTCTTTTCAATGTGTTATCCTCCCTTAATAAATGTTGCAATATCTTTTGAGAAATGAGCTTACAGAAATTAAGAGCTTTCCTATAATCCCAAAAAATTTATTTTTGAATATTAACTAGTTTAAAAAGGAAATTGGTTCATTGATAAAGGATATAGTACTAGTAATCTAGAATATTTCAGTTCAAGTACAAAAGGACTCTAGTTTTATAATCATTGGATTACAAAAAATTGTTTGATCATAGACCAAAATTTTAAATGTAATGGATTAAAAATATGTCAATCTGAATTAGTGAGTGGGGATAACCAAGGAATAAGATTATTATTTTGATTAAGTGGACACTTTTAGTGAATAAAAGGATCATTGGGATTCTTCAATTTTAATTAAATCACTTTTGATAGATCATTGCCTATTTCAGTTCCTATTGTTGGTTCAGTTGGTATTTCAGATAATAAATTTTAAGTGTAGAAGAGTTTAGTTCTGATTAGTGCCAAAGAGGTAGAATATCAAATTTCTTTTGGAATAATTCTCACAGGATGTAGAATGGTTTTACAACTCTCATAGATTATTACAAGAGAGACATGGTGAATAGAATTGAAATGTGAACTGATTAATTATTTCATCATTAAGGTAGACTCTCTATTAGACCTTCTATATCAGATCTATACACATTTAGCACTCAAATATTCAATTAAATATTCGATCTATTTGAAATATATTCAAGGAAAAATCGTTGGTTTGATGAAGAAGTTTCATTGCCTTTACCTACCTCTTCCTCTAAGTTTTCCTTTGTACCTAAAGACCACATTGATTTCACCAGAGCTCAATAGAGTAGCATAGACATCCAATCCAGTTTAGATATCTTTAATCATGTAAATATAACTGAACATGTAGGCTATTTTCTTTCAATGAGATATGTCTTTTGATTAAGTGTTAATTCCCCTACCTATATCCTCCTTACTGATCATACAACCTCACTGTTTTAAAATTCCTCCTCTGAAACATAGATCAGTGGTATAAGACTAATTTGTTTTCATGAATGCATTTTTTTAACAGTTGTAGTGTCTCAAAAACATTTCAATGGTCTTTTAATTATATTTTTATTTCATTTTTTTAATTCTTTATTTATTATTGGATTTTTATATTGAATTATTCTTTGTTTATATTTGTTCTGAATGTTTTAAAATTTTAGCATTCTTAATTTTAATTTATTTCTATTATTATATATTACATTATTCTTCATTATTTTCATTCATTATTCACTCTTTAATTTATAAAATCTTTTCGATTGCTCTGATATTTTTTTTATTTTCTATAATTAATTCTTTATTTATATCATTAATATCTTTATTTTATTAATATTTTTATTAGTACAAGCCCATGCCAAATTCTATTCATATTCAGTATATATCACTCATACCATTTAAAATTGTTCTCATGTGAGATTATTTGTACCCTTTCTCTTTATCCTACTTATTTTCTATATCACAAAAAAGTTGAGAAGAAAAATGAGGATAAAAATTTAAAAATTAAAATCCTTATAAAATTTTTATTTTTCATCAATTTCTTTATCATTCAATGGGTTTTGTGAGCATCAAAAGGGGGAGATTTGTAAGACCCTAAGATTTTAAAATATTAACATCATATTCAATAGTGTTTATCACATTCAACACTAGGAATATAATGTAATATAACATGTAGAGACTTTATGATATATTTATTTTTAAATAAATTCAATCACTTTGATGGATTTGAATGCACTAAACATCGGGCTTGAATAAAAATAGATACTATAATTAAATATTATTATTTCAAAATTACCATAATAACCAAGCCATTAAATTAGTGGGTATGAATATTAATAAATAAATTATAAAAATTATATGGTTTTCACATGTATAAAATAAGTAAAATGGGTATAAATATATCTTAAAAATATTAGAACCATTTAAAGAAAAAGAAATAAGTTTTTTTAAAAAATATAATTTTCTAAAATGAGGTTTAATCAGGTATTTAGAACATAATTTATAATTAAATTATTTCAATTTTAAAATATTGTTTTAAAAAAACAACATCATTTTGAAAATATATATTTCAAAATTATCTTAGGGTGAATTTTTTGGATTCTACTTAAAATATTATGTTTTTTAATTAATAGTTAAAAAGTGTATTTTAATTAAAAATATAATTTAAATTTAAATTATTTATAATGTTCAATTATATTTTAAATTTTTCATTAACCCAATTTCTGTCATTTTAATCATTTTAATTTTAAAATTTGATATAAAAACATTGTAAAATTTTGAAAACAATTTCTTTGAAACCCCACTTTCTTGCCGCGTCTATAGAATCAATTTAAAAAGAAAACTTCCCAATTATTTGATTGTGATTTATAAAAATTTATTACATATTTGGAATAATCATAATTTATATTACATAATAAGATTAACATAATTTTTTACCAAAATTAATAGTGAAACCCATAAAAATTAATTAATACATTTAAGGTAAAAATGGGTTTACCGGAGTGTTAAACTAAAATGATAAGGGTTAAAATTACCCCTAAACATTTATAATTCTTGATAATAATAAATTTTTACCCTTTTTTCGTTTTTTATAATAGGGGTACAGTTTTTTCTTTTCAAAAATTACAAGTGTACCACTCACCTCACCCATAAAAGGTCGCCACCTATCCTCTCTTATTCAAACCATAAATCCATTTTCATCATCCAGTTCATACCAAAATAACATCCCAAATTCTATATTCTTTTCTTATAATACTTTAATTTTTCATAAATCCATTCCATGTATACTTTAGGGATAATCATAAAAAGGTAGTTCGAGAAGTGGAAAAATTCATAAATATGCATTTTCATTTTATTTCTTCTTCCACTTCATTAAAATATTATTAACTTATTATTATATAACCACAAAAATATATAACATATATATATGTTATTATGTTATGTTAATGACTTAAATACATCTCAACTTCCTTGAAATGGGAAATGACAAAGTCGCTTGTGTGTAGGGAAGACTGTCACTTTGCGAACCGATGCGACACATTTTCCATTGACACCTCTCATGGTTGGGTATGATGATGGATATAATTTATATATGAGATATTTATAACATAATTATACCTATTTATTCATTATACCATCTATAACTTTTTTACTTTTCATTCCCTGTTGGAGATGATAATGTCACTCGTGTGTATGAAAGACTATCGCATCACGAAGTGATGTTATTAATCTATCACTAACTATTTACCTAGAAGTTAATAAGGATAAATTCAATTGATATATATGATATTCATTAAATATTTATCATTATGAAAACATAATATATTCCATTTTATTTCATATAATAAAAAATGATAATGTCATCCATGTACGTGTGGACTACCACCTTCACGTAGTGATGTAAATCTCTGTTCATCACCACAAAACATTGATGATATATATAAGTATATTTAATGAAATAATATTTTAAATATTTTATTATGATCATTATTTAAGGATAAAATATTAATTACACTCATGTGTACGTACACCCTACTGTCTCCATGATTCTAACATATTTCATTTTTCATAAACATATTTCATGATTTTTTTCAAAAGTATAATTGATGAATATTATAATTATGTCATGATTATTATTTTATAGATGTTTAAATAATGACCCCTTTGATAAAATTCACCCTCAAAAATTCATTTTTGACACATAATAAAAATATCTTCAAAATATTTGACGTAAACGTAAGTCATATATAAAATGGTAATTAGTGAAAAAAAGGAATATTAAATATGAAAACGTTTATTAAGAAAGTAAATAATTAAAATTAAGTTTATTATTTAGGAATATCAAGAATGTACATGACCATTCAGCCTCAATGTAAGGGTTTCTCATCTCACTTTTACTTTCGTATGAAATACACCATACTCGCCACATTTTTATTTTTTTTGGATTCTATAATTCCCTTTATTTATTTTATATATTGCATTAATTTATATTTATGGTATTCAATGACTAATTTAATGTAATTTATTTCATGGGTAATGTGATATATAATTTTCTAATGTGGTAAGAGTTTATTTCAAAATATTATCATTATTCAATATTATTGTTATTTAAGTCTAACTTAGGGTAATTATTTGATATTTATATCTTAAAATAAATATATTTTATCCTACTATGGTTATTTTTGAAATTTTTAAGTAATAGTTCCACCTTTCCTCTCTTGGTTACTAAAAATCATCAATAATGTTTTTTTGAAGAAAATTCATCTTTATTTCCCTATTTTATCAAGAATATTCTTTTCATAAAAACTTATATTTTTATAATTTTATTTCAAAAATGTTTTTAACATTTTAAAAATTATTTATTGAATACATTTTTACCCATTTTTAATTTAATTTTATTAAAAGGAATCTTCATGTATTTTTCAAAACAATTCATATTTTCCTTTCAAAGAAATTTTGAAATGAAAATTTGTTTTAACTTGTATAGGATGAAAAAAATCTTACACCATCATAACCATTCAATATTTTAAATATAATAATTAAATATTTCAAGATTTATTTCCAAAAAAATGGTTTTTAATCTTTTTTTTATTTTAGTTTTAAAAATATTTTGAAGGTGAAAAGGTTATTTTCCTCCAAAATATTTTTAAAGACCTTTTCATGATATTTATACTCATAAAAAATATCAATACATTATTTAAATTATGATAAACTAGGGATATATCATAATTAAATCATCCTCATTAATTATTTTTATGGTTTATGATTATTTCGACTAAGGATATACAAATTTATTATGATTTACTATATTAATTTGGATAGTTTATGATTATATTTATTGTTTGGGAAAAGTATTAACATGTTGTATTCTCTTTTTTCAATACAAATGTATATGTTGATTTTGTTTCACCCCATTAACATGAGGAAAGAATTGTACTTTGTAGGTGATGATTGTGCCCACTATAACCCCTTGATGCATTAAAAGATCTCATGAGAGAAACTAAGTTATATTTTGGTCGATTCCTTAACAATTTATATAGAAGACTTGGAACAAGGAATTTAAGGTATTATATTTCTTTGTGTAGGGTCTTGACAATATGTTTTATATTGCTTGGCAATTTTCCTCAATGATATGTTTTAGATGAACAAACTTATGCATTCCATCATTATGAATCCATTTTTTGATATTCTATGTGATCATTCGATTAGTTAAAATATTTGTGGTTATGTTTCAAGATCATGTGATTGTTTATGTGGAATTATTTTATCATCATATATTCCTACCATATTATGCCCATCTTTTGATTAAATGGATTTTTTCTAGTTATGTACCTTTCCTTATAAATTATTACATATTTATTCATATCTTTTGTTGTATTCATACCCTTAGTTAGCATCCAAGATCACCCTTTCTTCTGTTTTATTTTACCTTGAATACAAGGAAGTTTTTGGGATATATATTAATGGATCAACTAAGGGGAATAATATCTTTCTCAAAGAAAATTATTAGTTTATTTTAAATTTAAAATGTAATGGGATTTCAAGTATATATCTGGATTACTAATACTAATAAACTATTTAGTCCTTTGGGGTGTGATTTTTGATATAATATGTGAATGTAAGAAAGTATAAAATTTCTTTAGGATACTAGATTTAGTTTTTGATATATGGTATCAGAGGATATCAAGTAGAAACACAATGAACTAGATATAGGAAAACATAGATTAAAGAGAATAAACCATTGATGGAATTTGAGGATAAGTGTTGAATAACCTCCAAATGTTTTGGTGTTGAATAGATCGTGTGTTTTTTCTTAAAAAATAAATCTCTATTTGGATATTACAAGTGTAAATGGGTCTAAAATAGATGAACATTGGGGTAATAACTCTAAAAAGGATGCATTGGGCTTGACCCAATCATCACATGGTTCATGAAAATAGGTCTTACTATACACCTATTTTGACACTCCCAAGGGATATTCTTTGTATAATTAATATTAGCTTTACAAAACCTTAGGAATGATTTGAAAATAATTATATCCCTAAAGAACCTATTTTTATGATTATGAGATTATATTTGCATAAATTTTTTAATTTATGTAAATTATTTCATTAGTTTTGGGATTATACATTTTGTTTCATAATTATATGATCTAATATAGTGTATTCCATTATTAATAAATGATGTATAATATATTTAATGAAAACCAAATCAATGCATGTAATCCAAAGAGTAATAATGGTCATTTTGTTGATGGTCTTAAGATAATATTTCGAAGGGAACTAGTCTCTGAAACATACACATCATATGGGTATATAGTATAATGTGCTAAAAGTAAGAGAAACAATTATCTACATATTATGTCTTTGAAGGGATGCAGGAGAGGAAGAGTATGGTATAGAAAAATTTAGATAAATAGAAGAAGGGAAAGAAGTATTTTCCCACATGTGATAATTGTGGAAAGAAACACCCTGGTACTTACTTAAAGGGAATGGTATCTTTCTATAAGTGTGGAGATAATGAAAACTTTTCTCATGATTCAAAGGGTAATAATTATTCCCCACTTTACAATACTTTAACATTAATTAAATGTGGAACTACGTAAATTAATTCCCCAATCATAAAGGAAATATACCTCAAAATATGTTAAGGGATCATGGTCAAGCTTATTATATTACTATAAATGAAGTGGAATGATTAATATTCTTGTGTTTGAATTAGATAATTTTTTTATAGGATTTTTTTATCAATGATATCCTAGTTATAAGAATTGTGAAATATAAAAGTATTATATGGTAGTAAGTTTTCATTAATGATTTGAAATCATATGTTGAATGGTACCAATGACCAAGAAAAGTAATTTAGTGGAAATTAGAAATTCTCAAAAAACACATGATTTATGTAAGGTAAACATTAATATATGATCTATGTTGAGATAATAATGATAAATATTTTTTATGTGATATTATTGGTGTCCATGAATGATTTTAGTGATTTGATTGTTTATGTAATTTTGTTGGAGTTTATTAATTGTTTGGATATATGGAATATATTCGACAACCAGATATTTTTTTGTGGAGAATTAATTTTTTTTATGTTTTTATGGTGATCAAGGTATTATGATATTTGTAATCTCACAATAAGATCCAATTTATATTGTTTGGTGAATATAATTTTGGTTTAGTGACCATCCTTCTAAATTTGGTCAAACATATTTTGAACCAGCTTTAATGATAACGTTTTTTAGAATGGTTTATTTTGAAATTTTATTATGATTTAATAAAATTTTATAACCATTATTATTTCTTAAATATAATTGGATTATATTTTTACTATTTTATGGATATTTTGATTCGTTAAATGGTAATTTTAGTGCTTCGGGCATAAAAAAATTCATCTTGGATATTCATTTCTTGTAGTAAGGATTGAAGTGGGAATGATCAAATTAAAACCAAGATATGGTATTTTTCTTATTAAATAGAAAGATATAAAGTTATAATATTTTTATATATTCCATATCTATATGGTAATGTAATTCCTCAACACTAGTAATAGGATATTGAAACAAAATTTTATCCTAAAATATTAATTTAGGATGTACTGATGGTCTTTTAAATCATCAATGACATATGGTTTTGATTTCCTTAACATTACATTGGTCAATCAATTTATTATGATCAATTATCTCTATCACTCTCTATAATTATTTAAACTTTTCATCCATGTCCATATCTTCACTTTCCACATATGTTCTCAAAATTATAAACATATTTATGTGTTATTCTATAAGAAATTTCTATTTACCTTCTCTTTTTTCAATAAGATATTTTATTATCCCTTCTTATGAAGTGGGGTTTCAATAAATTTATTCTAAAATGATAACCCCTTGATTACCAAGATCAATGTTAAATTTCAAGGATATAATTTATTTAAGGGGGTCTAATGTAACAACCTAAATATTTAAAATATGAATATAATATTTGATAGTGTGTATTACACATAAAAATATATAAGGGAACATAACATCCCAATAATTTAGGATATTTTTATTTTTAAATAAATTCAATCTTTTTGATATCATTCAATGCACAAAACACCAATTTTGAATGAAATGTGATTCTCTATTAAAATATTATTATTTAAACATTACGATTATAACCTGGCCATTAAATTGGAGGGTATGAAAAGTACTAAATATATTATTAAAATTATATGGTTTTAAAATATATGAAATAAATTAAATGGATATATATTCATTAATGAAAAAGTTAAAACCATTTGAAAGAAAAAAATTCTTAAAAAATGTTAGTTTTCTAAAAGGCGGTTCAGTCATGCTTTGCACACAAAATTTATCATTACTTTTTAACAATTTTATAAAATATTTTTGGAAAAATAAAATTAATTTTTTAAATATTTATATCAAAATTATATTAGGGTTAATTTTTTTTATTTTTTTCAAAAACTAATATTTTTCAATAAATTGTAAAAAATACCAAATTTTAATTAGAAACTTATTTTTTTGTTTAAATTATTTAGAAATATAATTATATTTTAAATTGTAATTAAAGTAAAATTAGTTCTATTATAAATATATTAATACAAATTAGTTCATTATAATAATTTTAATATTAAATTTTGAAATAAAAACTTTCTAAACTTTTGAACATTTTCTCTTTGAAAACCTCTTTTTCGTTGCATTTACGGGATTAATTTTAAAACAAAATCCAATTCTGTAACTTGAATTTGGAAAAATGTATTCCATATTTTTTTTATATAATTATTTATATTACCTAATAATTTTAAATTAATGTTTGACCAAAATTAATAGTGAAAACAATAAAAATTATTTACCATGGTTAAAGTAAAAATGGGGTTATTGGTTGGTTAAACTGAAAAGATAAGGGTTAAAATAAACTAAAACTTGTCTAAAACATATTTGATGTACATATATATAATTTTATTATCTAATTATACATAATTCTTTGTTTTGACCCACATTTAATTTGAAAAACATGGGCACACATTTTTCTTTAAAAAAATTAAAAGTGTGCCACCAACCTGAACTATAAACCGAAACCCTCTCTCATCTCTTATTCACACCGTACAACCAATTTGGTTCTTCTGATAATGGTAAAAATAACTTACCAACTTTAATTCCCTCATAATATAATGCTTTTTCTTTCATAAATCCATTATTGTAATAATTCACGTATAATAATAAAGAGGTGGTCCGAGAAGAGCTAATATTCCAAACAATGCATTTTTATTTTATTTATTATTACACTTCCTTAGAATATTCTTAATTTGTGATTATATAATAAAACTAGTAACTATCGTAATTTAAGATGTTATTCGCTTAAGTAAATTACCTATATCCATCTACTCCTCCTTCAAATGGGAAACGATAATGTCATTCGTGTGTATGGTGGACTACTGTCGTGCGAATTGATATGACACCTTTTCCATAAAACCTACCAATGTTGTGTTTAATGATGTATATAAAGTATATATATGATTTTTATAATATAATTATATCTATGGATTCATTATATAATATATACCTTTTTTACATTTTTATTTTGTAGGGGATATGATACCGTCGCTCGTGTGTACGGTGGACTACCACCTCCCAAAGCGATGTGATTACTCTTCCATAAAATCATTACATGGAAGGTAATAAGGGTATATTTAATGGATATATGTTATATAAATGACATAATAATGATATTAATGATTTATTTTCCATTATAAAAAATAAAATACATCATTGTCTTTCTCACAATGGAAAATGATAATGTTGTTCATGTACGTGTGGAATACTGCCTTCACAAATCAATATTCTTATAATTTAATCACCATAAAAAATGGTTTATATATATATATATTTAAAAAAATAATATTTTATACATGATATTGTGAAAATTCTGGAAATATAAAATACTAATTACATTCTTATCATAAAGATTATGAAAAAATGGAAACGTCACTCATACATATTTACAGTCTATAGTGTCAATGATTATAATATAGTTAATTTTTCATAACCATATTTCATGATTGGTTTTAAATTAATATTCATGTACACATATTATAACTATTTACTGATTATTCTTTTGTACATTATTAAATAATGATCACTTTTACCATATTCATCCTACCAAAATCATTTTTGACCCATAAGAAATATATCATTAAAAAATATAACGTAAAATTAATTGATTAATTAATCAAATATAAAATGTTAATAAGAGAAATTAAATAAATTGTAAAATTAAAAACGGTTATTAATAAGTTAAATAATTAACATGATTTTATTATTTAGGAAGATAAATAATGTACTTGAGGATTTAGATTCAAGGTAAGGGTCTCTCATCACACTTTTACTTCTACGATACAAACACCATATTCACTACTTATTTATTTTCTGTGGTGTATATTCTACCCATTTTTTATATTATATAATGAATTTATATATCTACACGGTGTTAATTGTTTCATTTAATGTTATTTCATTCATGGGGCTTATGATACAAAATTCACCAAAGTGGTAAGGGTTTGTTTCACAATCTTAATATTATTTGGGATGATTTTTTTATGTCTCCCTTGGTGTAATTTATTTATATTTGTACCGTAAAATCAATCTATTGACTTATCATAAGGTTATTCAGGATCGTTTTTAGGTAAAAACACCACTTTTTCCCTCTTTTTTACTAAAAATTATTTAGAAAATGTTTTTAAGAAAAATCAACTTTATTTCTCTTTTCGAATAAAAATACATTTTCATCAAAAACCATGATATCTAAAAATTCTCTTAAAAATATTTTTAACCTTTTCAAAATGATTTATTAATTATATTTTTACCCAATTATATATTATAAGAACTTATTTTAAAGGAAGATTTATGTAATTTTCAAAATAATGCTAGTTTGGAATTTACCAAAAATGTGAAAAAAAATATTTGTATTAACTGGTATGACATGAACAAAACTTCCAACAATCAAGAAAAACCTTTTTTTAATATTATTTTACCATTTTTTCAAAGTTTATTTTTGCATAAATGTTTTTTAAAATATTTTGGGAACTATTATTTTTAAAAACATTTTAAAATTGAAATTTTTTTCCATGAAAATATTTTTAGAGATCATTTTATTAAATTTCTACCCGTCAAAATCATCCAAACGTTATTGAACTTGTGATAGATTGAGGATATGTTGTATTGATATAATCTTTATTCTTTATTTGGATGGATTATGATTAGTCTGACTGAGGATGTACAATTTTATTATCTTTCACCATATTAATCTATATAGTTTTGATTTTGTTTATTGATTGAGGAGAGTATTAACATTATGTATGATAGTTTTTCAATAAAAATGTTTATCTTTATTGGGTTACATAGATGTAATATAAGGAATTAATTGAACATTTTAAGTGATGGATGGGCCACTATAAACCATTTTTGCATCGATAGATATCATGAGAAAAACTAGACTGGGTTTTGGATGAGTCCATTCCTATTTATATATGTACCTTGACATAGGGCCTCAGTGGTATTAGATGTCTTGGCATAATGCCTCAACAATATTACATGTATTAAAATAAGGCCTCAATAATATTAGATGTATTTGAACAACACCTTAATAGTATTACATGTATTGGAAAAAGGCCTTGATGGTATGTTTTAAATGTCCAACATTATGTATTCCATAATTGTGAAATTAGTTATTGATATTCCATGTGATTATTTTATTAGTTATAATATTCATGGTTAGGTTTCAAGACCATGTGATTATTTATATGGAATTAATTTATCATCGTTTATGCATACCATATTAGGTTAAAATTATTGATTTACAGAAATGTTTTTTAGTTATTTACAATGATATATTTTTTATTCTATATTTATTAATAACTTCTTCTATATTCATACCCTTTTTTAGAATTTGATATCATCCCTTTATTGTGTTTTATTTTCCCAAGGATATGAGGAAGTGTTTTTGGATTGATATGTAGGGATACATTACAGGGAATAAGGTCATTCTCAAAGAATTGTTTTATCTTATGTTTTTAGATGTAATTAGAATTTCATGTATGTATCGAATTTAACATGAATAAAAATCTATTTATTCCTTCAGGATTTGATTCCTTGTATCATATTCTAATGTAACAAAGTATATAGAGGCTCCATGATACTAGGGTAGGGTCACTCCGAGATTGTTGGAAAGACTTATATTGTTCCGACATATCTAAGTTGTTTATGTGTTTTGATAATTCAAAAAATCCCAATTTTTATTCAAATGAGTTTGTATTAAGTGTTTCATCATTAATCCTTAATAAGTGGTGAGTTATCTATTTGGAAGGAATTTATCTTCTATGTAACATAATTATATTAAGAACTAAAATCAATATCTACTTTAATGTTTTATTCTATGCCAAATTATTCTATCTTGTGGAAGCTAAATGTTGAATTTTTTGTTACTATATAAGATATTTTTTTACAAAGGATGTAAATTATATGTCATATTCTCACATCTAGACTGATTAGATAGAAATAAATTATGAAAATTCTAATTCTACGAAGAGTAAATTCATACGAAGAATTATCTTATGATTAAAAAATGAGTTCTCTTAGAAAGTATTTATAATAGACAAATATTAAATCCATTTTATCCTCTACAGTGCATGACATGAAGTGTTTTATCTTATGAAGATTCATATAAAGTTATCTTACAATAACAGTCTTATCATTCAGATATATTATGAAGAATAAGATATTGTGTGGATCGTCATGATTAAATTCATAGCATTAGTATAATCAATTGATAATTCATGACATGATTTTAAGCATATCAGAAAATGGTCTTTCTAAATAAGGAAAGAATAATTTAGTCAGTTTATTTTTTACAATAATTGAAATATTATATTAATAATTATTTTGAAAAATCATCCTTATATCATTATCCCATTGTAAGAAAATAAGGAAATTCCATTAAGAGACTATATCATTAACTTTTCAAATGAATTATTCACTTAACCATTGTGATTATCCAGTATGCTAAAGTTTAAATTCAAAGTGGAGATACAAATAAGAGATTTATCTATAACATGAAATGGTAATAAGTAAAAATATATGAACACACTGATAACAAGAAGAACAAAATCATGTTCATAGAATAAATCACATATTTTCACCTATTAATTCTTATATTCTGTGACTACGTGTTTATTTGTTACTATTGAAGATTCTCCAAAGTTGGTCT
This sequence comes from Viscum album, assembly GCA_963277665.1. Lineage (NCBI taxonomy): Eukaryota > Viridiplantae > Streptophyta > Magnoliopsida > Santalales > Viscaceae > Viscum > Viscum album. The sequence goes on along the minus strand of CAUJRU010000687.1, from coordinate 106,013 downwards.
TTGAAGATCATAATCTTCTCTAGACATGTCTTTATCTACTATCAGTTTCTGATTTAAACATTGTGTTGAATTGTGTCATCAATTGTTTTTATCTCTATTTTATATTAACTCATTAAAATTGAATGTGTTAAGGTTATTGAAAGGTTTTCTAAATAAAGAGCCTAATAAAAATATCTTGGACCTTTGTAATATGTAATAAATTCTTGGAGTAAGTTGGGAGACCTCAAAAAAAGGGATGTTATAGTGAAATTTACCAAAATCATAGAGAATAGTGTTTTTGGAGTGGAATATGGGATTTTTCCCCTAAAACAATATAAATATCATGTTTTTAATCCTTTTGATTTGAAGTTTTATTTTTACCACTTCCTTTCTATATTGAGTAAAATATTGGAACCCACATAACATGTAGAGGGTCTTTTAAAAGTAAATTTTATTTCAATAACTCAATTAACCCCCTCTTAATTTTTCAGTTAGATATTATGTTGAAAAATATAGATCATGGTAATAGTCAAATGATTTGGAGTGAAATTTAAGATGCTTGATAATCAGGTGTTAAAATTCTTATATTCTGTATTTCTATTTGACCAATGAATTATATCATTTTTTTAAATCCCTCTCATCTTGGTGAATGGATTTTAAGCCTCCTCTATAATGGGGGTGTATCAGCTACCTTGGTTCAGTTTTTCTTCTATTCTTGAGTCCTAGTCTACTTGTTGACCTCTAATCACCCCAGACACACCTCTAGGTATTTTGAACACCTTTTCCTGTCTGTATCAAATTCTTAGGAATCAATTTACTCCCTCTTCTCCTATTTTTTTAATTCTCCTTGTTTTTCTTCCTTTTGGATGTTTGTTTTCTGTATATCCTCTATTTTAAGATATAAATCAATAAATTATTGATTAAACCATGTTTTAGACAGGTTCTAGTGGGTATCTCTTCATTTTGGTGGATTTACCTTTGATATTGGTTGATCTGTGATCATCCATTCTTTTCTAAAAGACATTGAACATTTTATTAAGGAATGGGATCCCCATTCGCTCTTTTTTATGTGCATATATCGAAATTTCATGTTTTATATTCATTTGGGTGGATGGTATGGTTCAAATTCATAAGATAAGTAATTTACATAAACTAAAATTTTAGGGTTGGGATTAATCTCATGTGTTTACTTGTTTTTGTGATTTTTTATGGGTTGTGCATACTTTCCATTTTCAATAAAATCAAAAATAAATTGAGACTTGTAAATTTTTATGGTTTTTATGAAATTTTATATTATGTTATTATTGATTTCTTGAACTCACTATACAAAAAATATAATCACTTATATAAGGATCATGATTCTATTTCCCATGTGAATCTATTTTTTTGTGATATTACTCATGTATAAAAATAAGTAATGTTTTGAAATCCCTATATGAAATGGTAGTAATTTTTAAAGCTGAAATAACAATTATAAGTGATCATGTGGTTATTTTATTTCCATTTCTTTTATGTGGGTATATTTAGGGGATCATATGGTGATGGAGTTGACTGATCTGGATGTGTAATTTATTAGGTAATGAATCTATGTTTTTTAAGAGATATGATACAGTTTAATGTGTATTGGTTGTTTTATAATGGTTTTTGTGAGAGATATTGGATCTAGTGATAGATTAGGCATGTAATGAATCATATGTTTTTATGAGGTGGATGTGATGTTGAGTAGTGTGGCTATGGTAGTATCTAGGTAGCTATGGAATAAATTTATAATGATAAGTGGAAATGATTTCAGCATATGAATTATTTTGTGATAATAGAATTAACTTTTTGAACTAAAATGGGATTTAAAGTAGTGAAGGTTATTGCGGGTTTTCATTGAATATAAAATGAAATAGATTAATAAGTGAGACTTGGTTGATAAATAGTAAATCTTGAAATTGGTTTATTTATAAATGTAAAATGATTTCTAGCTTGTGTGCAGATTCTTGCTTGATCTGTTGCATTAGTGGTGGTGGTAGTTAGTAGTGGATGTCCAAAGTTGATGAGGTTGTAGCATGAGTGTCCTTAGTATTTTTTTCCATATTTTGTTATTGAGAAATATTATCTATTTTTTTATTTTTCATGTTATTTATATATTCACCCTACCCAAGTTGGATAACCTTACCAATGCCCAAATTGTTTGTGTTCTGAGTGTTTTCTACAACATCTAGGTTGGTGGTGAAATAGATGTTTGGCTACGCACTCTTCCTCTACCATCCTTAAATAGTGTTATGAGATATAAATATGAAAATGGTGGAGAGTACTGGCCAATGATTGCTAAATTGGTGGTGATTCTCAGAGATAAAGGATATTGTTAGATATTCCTAATGATGATGAGGATATGATATGTGGTGGGGGTCATGAATAATAGGATAATGACATTAGGTTGATGTTATTTATGTTTTTGATACCCTACTCACCTAGTTACAAGATGATTTTGTGATGTATATTTTTAATAATTCCAGAATATTATGTTAGAACTTCTAGGTTTTGGGTAGTTTTGGATGCATCTCAACCTATATTAGATATAGATGGATATGTGGCATGATGGTATGGAAGGAATGGGAGCATATGATGTTTGACTTTGGGGTGTGATATTGAAAAATTTGTGGGGAAGTGTACATGTTGTCCCTTTTCTGATATTATTTTAATGGAATGTTCGAATACTTAGATGTGCAATTTTTTGAGAGTTTTTTGGGGAGATTGGGATGGATAGTTGACCATTTTATGTTTTTGTTTGTTCTATTATTTGTTAACTGATTCATTTGAATTATCTTTTCACATTTTCCTGAGAGGCCTTGGGAATGATCTTATCCAGTATACATGTTATTTTCACCCTATTTATATGAACTCTTTTTAGTTTGACATGATGATTTTTGGGACAAATCTAGAAATTTCAATTTTGGGCATTAGAAATGTTATTGTGTTGTTGTATGAGGGTTTATCCTTTGGAACTTAATTGGAGAAATTTTTTTATTTACATGTAACTGTTTATGTATCATGGGATGGTTTGGATCTATTTTATATTGTTTGATAGATTTTATTATTGTTTGTTATCCTGTATCATAATCTAACTTTTACTATTTAGGCTAATGCCGCTATATGTGTCATTTCTATACCCCTGATGTTATTCACCAACCCAGGGCCTATCGAAGGAAATATTTGGGGTTCATTGTCTCTCATCCTTCATTTCCAACCCAAATGGGGAACCTTTAGAGGGTGGGGTCATGATAAAGGTTTAATTGAGTGAAATTAAAAAAATTATTTTGATTTTAAAAATACATTTTTCATAAAGAACTTTTTATTTTGGAATTCTCTTTACATATGACCTTTTTGGTCCCTTAGTTAGTGATGAAAAACCTATTGGGTAGCCACATTTCAATACTAATACCCAAATACATCCTTCTCTATAAGTAAAATTACATGTTATAATAGTAAATAAGCGTGTTTTATATTATCTTTTGGTTTATTACATCATTTTGAGCTATTTTGGGAGGAAAACATGGCTAAAAGGATGTTTAAAATCTATATCTACTGAATCTTTATATAGATTATTTGGAAAAAATAAATCTATGTCAAAGATATTAATATTCATAAGTGTTGTATAAAAAAGGAAATTATATTTTTGAGAACATAAAAAATGGATTTATGTAACACCTTGAGATTTATTGAAATATATTTTTTCTAATAAATTTAGTCTCTTCGATATTTTGTGTTACACTCAACATTGAGTTTATCTTGCATTAAACACAACATCGAGTTTAAAAAAAGCATAACATACTATTGAAATATTATTATTTAATATAATAATTATCACCAAGCCATTGGAATAGATGGTTTTTCTAGTTTTAAATAAATTAAGAAAATATTTTTTACACATGTTTATATAATGAATTATTTACTGTCTAATTAATTATAAAATAAAATAAAATGCTTTTGAAAATAAAGGAAATATTTTTATAGAAAACAATTTTTAGCATACAAATGTGTTTTAGATCAATAAATTAACAAAATAATTTCTTCTGATTTAACTTCATAAATATATACTATATATTCCATAAAATATTTAAAATTCATCATATGTGTTTCCAAGAAAAAAATAATAAAAAATCCAATTTTACACTTAAAAATGGTATTTTTCTAAAATGAAGTTTTATTGGATTTGGTTAACTTATTTTAAAATTAATTTTTTTACACTTTGATAAAATTTATTTGAAAAAATAAACATTATTTTTTAAATCATAATTTCAAAATTATCTTGGAATTACATTTTTGTAATTTTCTAGAAATATAAATTTTTCAATGAATGGTTAAAATTTCTAATTCTTATTAAGAATTGTGATTTCCTTTAAATAATTTAAAAGAATCAAAAAAATTCAAGATGGTTCCAAAAGTAATATTAGTTAAATAATATATTTATTAATCCAATTTAGGTTAATTTATTCAATTTCATATTAAATTTTCTTTTAAAAACTTTTTTAAACTTTTGAACATTTTCACAATGAAAAACTGCTTTTTCATCGTGACTGCTGTATTAATTTGAAATTAAATTTTAAAAAATATTTTAATGGTATTTATAAAAATGAATTTGATAATTTTATTCATAATTAATTTTATTTTATAAGAAAATTAACTTAATTTTTTACCGTAATTAATAGTAAAAAATTGGAAAAATAATATACTACTTTTAAGGTAAAAATGGGTTTATTGGGGGGTAAACTAAGAAGATAAGGGTTAAAGGGATTATAAAACTAGTATAAAAAATATTTGATTCCATATTTACATATTATCTTTTCCAAGTTCAAATATGTTGTAATTTGGACTCTTTTTCCATGGGAATTACACTATTATTTTGGATTATTTTTGGAAATTCCCAAGTAGTTTCCAAGTGGGTTCTTTTCCCCACTTCTAAAAGGACATCAACACTGATCACTTATTCACACCACTCAAGCCATATAGTTCGGAAAATATTGGATAAATCCCTCCCAAAAATTCTTATCCATGTTCTAGAACTTCTGATCCTTCCAAAATACCAACACTAGGGTCCTTAATTATCTTCACTGACATTCTTTTTTTTTCATTTTTCTTATCACACATTCCATTATGTATTAAAATTTACAATATAATAAAACTAATATCTTTTATACATTGATATTTTTTTATTTTAAGGTAATAACCTATATTTATCTCCACTTTCAAAAAATGTAAAACAATGTTTTTGATCATCTATATGTCAGACTACAGCCTCAGAAACCAAAGTATTTTTGTTTCCATCACTAACTTTGAAGGATGGTTATTATGGAATAATAAAAATATTTATATAATATTTATGAAATTAATATAAATATTTAATTATGATATCACATATAGCTTCTTACTTTCCATTCTATGGAGGATATGATAACTTAGCTCTTGTGTATGGAAGACCACTGCCTCGTGAAGTGATGTTATTTGTTTTCACAAATGATTTACTTATAATGTTTTAAGAATAAATTTCATAAATATATATTCTATATAATACATAATAGTTATTCTATAATGTTAATATATTATTTACCTTTCTTTTTTTCAATTCTTTGAGAATATAGAAATATTGTTCATGTGTACATACGACCTATCATCTCCATGAATGGTGTATTTAATTTTCTGCCAATAAATTATATTGATGTATATATATATATATATTAAATATTTATGATATTAATATCATGCTTAAAATTATGTGTATTATCCAACCATGTTCAATTTAATAGTACAAAAAAATATCAAATCATATCATAAATGAATACCAAAGATGTTATTACCCGAAACATGATTTTAAAAAGTTTTTTTTTATTAAATTGTAATAAAAGGTAAAAAGTAAATAATATATGGTATGATACATATTATTATGGTTATATTATATACATATAATAAACTTACATATATTAGACATGAGTTTTGAACTTGTACGAAGGAAGTCGAGACTTATGATAATGGATTTTCATCTCACTTTTTTCTTTTGTGAGACACATGCCATATTCACAAACTATTGTTTATGTGGTATATACACAATAAATTAATTTATTTTATGATTATTATCATTATAATTATTGTTATTTATATTTATATTTTTTTATTTATCTTTAATGTGGTTTATAGTTAAAAATTTACCAAAGCAATATGGGATTTTTATCACAATATGCATTCTTGGAGATAGATGTTATGTTATGAAACTATGTTATTTTATAAGGTTAATATACAAAAAATTTGAAATGTAATATCCCAAATTTAATTATTCTCATCGTATCCAAAATTTTATTTAAAATTTTTCTTTCATGGGTCTTATGATTCAAAGTTACCAAAGTTGTAAGATTTTTATGTTACAAACTCATTGTTTTTTAGGATTGTTTAGGATTATACTTCCAATGATGAAATATTATGATATATATCTCAAAAAACTCATGAATTGTATTCTACCCAACTTATTTCAAGATAATAAATGGTTTCCTTTCACTTTCCTCTCTTTATATGCTCAAGAGTTCAAAATAATGTTTTTAATAAAAATCTTTTTTATTTATCTCTTCGGTCAAAACCAGATTTCTTAAAAAACCATGATTTTATAAAAAAAATTGAAAAATTTATACAAATTATTTAAATGATTTATTAAATTATTTTTTAACCAATTTTTAATTTTTTTTAAAAAAATTAGAAATTCATCTTTGTGTCATTTTCCAAACAATTCTAATTTTACTTTTATTGAAAATGTAATAGGAATCATTATATTAACTTGTACAACATAAATGTAGTTACCCGCTATCATGATAATTATTTAGTTTAAATCATATTTAATAATCTTTTAATTTTATTTAAAATTAAAATTATCTAAAAAATATTTTATGTTTTAAGTAGTTTTTTTTCAAAGTTAAATGGATATTTTTCCTAAAAAATATTTCAAATTATTTTTAAATATTCCTTTATATGTTTTTTATTTTATTTTCAATGAATTTTTTTTCAAAAATATTTTATTATTATTTTTTAATATTGATTTTCAATGAAAGGTTATTTAACTCAAAAATTGTTCTAATTTATCTTTCAAAACAATTTTCCATCTATGATGACATCATTTGATGATATATATTCTTTTCAAGGGATATGATCCAAGGATACTATTCTTATTCATTCTCAAGAAGGTTTTTGTTTATCATGAAAAGATGTTTATGAAAAATGAGTATCTTCTATATTTTATACCAGTATTATGAAACCCTCCTATTTTTTCATGGGTTATGCTATTATAAAATAATGAAATTATTATAAAACTTTTTTCATTTCCATGAGTTATTCTATGATGAAATGTTTATGAAACCCATTTCTTTTCATGGGTTCTAATATTACTAATAATTTATGATCTTGTGTCACACATATGTATTATTTTTATCATGTGATGGGTGGTCCCTATATCTTAATCTAATGTATTGGGTAATTATTTATTTCTCATGAGATAGATAGGAATGGAATGGGGAGTAAACCCAATTCATTAAGGTACTTTGTCTGCTATGATAGTCTTGAGAGAGAACCTTGACAAATATGATGGTTTAGGGAGTGAACCCATTACACTATGATATAATTTGAATTAAACATTGACTACTCTGTAAATTACATTCTATGCTTATGTGTATTCTAAAACTCTCCATCTTATGGAAATTTTATGCTTTCATGAATCATGTTCTTTGATATCCTTATGATTTATGTCTTATGAACTACAAATATTTATGACATGAATCAATATTTTGATCTTTGATATATATAGTGGTGTTTTCAAATGTTATTCTCCTATTCTCATACCATTATGCCCATTTAATTTATATGTGATCATTGATGTCCCACCTTCTTACCCTTATTGAGTATCTGAGCTCACCCTTTCTTGTGCTTCCTTTCTGTGGACTTTGAATAAAGGTTTTAAATAGGGAATGTATGTGAAGTTTAATAAAGTTGAAGATCATTATGGGATATGTTGAATATATTTCCACAAATTATAAGATTTTTTACCAAGTCTCCAAGGAAACCAAAATATTATAGTCCTAAGACTTTTCTTTATGTAATTTACTAGATATTCATCTAAAAAAATATAATATTAATGTTTGAAAATCTTTTTTTTATACTTAGCATCAGAGGAAATTTCTATTCAATATTTTTATATTAGTATTAGAAAAACATTACTGAGATCATTGGGTATCTTCTTAAGAATATTTATAAGAACATTTTTAGGGGTTTCTTTAAGGATAGGTCTAAGGATAATTCAAAGTATAGGAAAACAACATGGAATAGGGTAAGTGGTTTCCAAGAAATTACATCACTCTTAGGAAACTATAAGTGGATGTGGCATTGGAATAGAGGTTCTTAGGGGTAATAACTTTGAAAGGGGTTTATTGAGCTAGACTTGATCATCACTTGGTTTACAACATCATGCCTTTATATACACCTAGTTTAACAATCCGGGGGGATATGCTCAGGGTATTAAAAAACTATTTATAAACCATCATAAAATATTTAAATAGATTATTAATATTAATGAACTAGGATTAACCTAAGGTTCCTTAGATGAAAAATAATGTTTCATGATTTATATATCTAATAAGGTATTTTTCGTGATTATGTGGTTCCCTACTATGATTATAGTTACTCAAACTATACTTTTTGGTTTTAGTCAATGTATGGAAATAGAAGGAACTGAATTAAAGTTGATTATGATATAAAATGTTTTTATTAACAAACAAATTAAAATATATTGTGATTATGCCTAAATATTTATCATAATATATGTTTAAAAAATTACACCTTAACCAACTCTCAGACTCACTAAATAAGAGAAGGATAATGTTAATTGAGATTTAAATTTTTAAAGACCATAAAGGAAATAAGATTATATTTCCTATATGTAAATGACATGGGAAGAATAACCCCAAATAATGTCTCAAAGTAAAAAATATGATGTTTTGTGTGTGTAAAATTAGGACACAAATAATCTAATTTCATTGGAATAATGAAAATTTTAATTAATGAAATGGATTAGAATAATGGCCTCTTTAAGATATCATTGATGGTTTAGTGTTCAAAATATTAAAAGTATGGGAATTATGAAAATATATGTCCTAAAGGGAAGGATCATGACGTTAAACATAAGGGTTGAATGAGTAATGGTTATATTGATAATGATGATGATGAGACCAAAAAACAAATATGAAAGGAAATAAGTGTTAAGGAATAATATGATAAAGCATAGTTAATGGTGTATGAATAAAGTGGGGTGATTGATGTGTTTATGTTTTGGGAACCAATGAATTATATTTTTATTAGTGGTATTATTATTATTAGAATCATGATACATCAACGGATTGTTTCCAATTATTTTCTCATTAAGTAGTTTCAAGAATATGTTAAATATTACTGATGAAATAGAAAATTGATTTAACATCAAAGTGATATTTTACAGAAAACACATGATCAAATAAATATAACCCTCAATCCATTATTTATGTTGAAAATGGTGTTTAGTTTGGATAAAAAGATAACAAATATAGATATATTAAATTGGATATTATTGATTAACTTGTAATTAATTAATGATTTTTTTATAAGTTGGTTTATTCTATCATTGATTGAGTTTTAAAAAAATTGTATTTAATAAATTTCTATAAAAAATTCATTTTATTTATAGAATAATAATGCTTGTATGTTTCCAATAATGTTTTATGGAAATTTAGGTTATTACCATGTTTCAAGATAATAAATGATAAATGAATTCACATGTTTGTTATGTGACAATTAAGATATTCTTCATATTTTTTGGGGAATTAATGATAGGTTGATTTTTGGAAATTTAGTGACATTATTTTTAATTTTTTAGATTTTATTCTTTTGTAAGGGTTAAAAGTTTTTCTATTTGTGAAATTGTTTAATTTTATCATTGGATGAGGATTTTGATATTAATATATTACTTCACCATATGAATGTTTATCCACATTGGATAATCAATTCTATTTTTCATAACTAGATAATGAAGAAATGTATTGTCATTTTATTATAGTTATTCTGATCCTTTAATACTTCATGTATAAAAAATTCATCTTCATTACTTGCTGTAAGAGATATATTAGAAATTAATCAAATCATAACTAAGGGATGAAATTGAGATTATGATATAAAGTAAAGATTATACCTAGGTATATTGATACCTTTTAAATTCTTGATTATAATGGTATGGTTTTCAATCGATTGAATCTTCCAACTAACCTATCTTAGGTTCAAGATGAGTTCCATGTATCCCCGCTGAGGATGTTTATATCTAATCTATCACATCTATTGAACGCAGAGGTCATATCATTGAGGTATGATATTTATTATGAGGAATAACTAGTATATATTCTATATCTAATACATAAAGTCCACAAAACAAGACCACTTACATGTTCAATGTTTTGTGGAAAGACCACCATCTTGATGATGTTAAGGGTGAACCAAAGGATGTAATGAGGTAGAAGTATCCTCAGTTGTTTATACCAAAGAGATGAATTTTGAGGAGGTAATTCATTATTATGGAGGTATAATGTAACTCCTAGAGATTTGGGAAACATTTTTTCAAATAAATTTAATCTCTTTGATATTTTTCATTATACATATCACCATGTTTTTCTTTTGTTACACGCAACATCAAGTTTAAAAAAAATGTAACATACTTTTGAAATATTATTATTTAATATAATAGTTATCAACTAGCTATTGGAATGGTGGGTGTGAATAATAAAAATTTAATTTAAAAAATATGGTTTACAAATGTATATATAATGAATTATTTGGTAACTATTTAATTTTAAATTAAGATAAACACCTTTTTAAAATAAAGGAAATCTTCTTTCTGAATAAATATTTTATCCGCACAAATGCGTTTTACATAAATAAATTAACCAAATAATTTTTTTTTCAATGAATTTAATTAAATTTATATATTATATATTCAATCAAAATTTAAAAAATTATATTTTTCATTTTTATACAACACATAAGAATAAATACAATTTTACACTTAAAAACTATAACTTTCTAAAAATAGTTTTGCTGCATTTAAGGAATTTATTTTAAAACTAATTTTTTCGATTTTTAAAAATATTAATTGAAAAAATAAAATTCATTTTTAAAATCATAATTTCATAAAAAAATCTGTTTAATTTTAGATAATTTTTGGAAAGATAGTTTTTTTTAATAGTGAAAAATACAGGTTTTTATCAAGAATTGTCATTTATTTTATAGAATTCAAAAAATACGAATTTTATACAAATGGTTATAAAAGTAAAATAAGTTCTATTATATATCTATTAATAAAATTTATGCCTTTAAAATAATTTTTCTATTTCATTTTTATTTAAAATATGTTTAATCTTTTGTCCATTTTCACATTGGATTACAACTTTCTCATCATGGTTAGGGGATTAATGTTAAATTAAAAATTTTAATATAGGAATTGAATTTGGAAAAATGGATTAAATATTATGAATTATAATAATTTATATTATCTAATAATTTTAACATAATTTTTTACTATAATAAAAAATATAAATTGTATAAAAATTACTGTTATGGTAAAAATGGGTTTTCTATGGTTTAAACTAGAAAGATAATGGTTTAAATGACTATATCACTTGAAAAAATCTTATTTTCAAGCAATATTTCCATACTATACTTCCCAATATAGAATATATAGTTATTTGGAATATTTTCCCTTGGGAATGACTCTATTATTTTAAATTATTTTGTGAAATTTCCATGTAGTTTCAATGTTGGTTTCTTTCCCCCACATATAAAAGGGTACCACCAGCCTTCAATTATTCACAACTATCACAAAATATGGTTCTGAAAAAAACTACCAAAATTCTTCCCCAACATCCTTATCCATTCTCTAGAGTGTATTATCCTCCAAAAATACCAAAACTAGGGTTCTTAATAAGAGATCCAAAGGATGAGCTTCTAAGAGAAGATAATTTTCTTCAATAGGGTACTTATTTTTATTTCTTCATTTTACACCTTAAATTATGTTTTGACACTTATAATATAATAAAAAGTATCTAATATACACTGAGATATAATTATTTTAATTTAATAACCTATATCCATCTCAATTTCCATCAAATGGAAAATGAAAGTATCGATCATGTGTACGTCAGACTACCACCTCGTGAACAGATGTAGTTAGTTTTATATCACAACTATTCAAGGATGTATATAATGATGTATTTATGTAACGACCCTCTTTATCCTGGATAAGGGAAGGGACAAAAAACTATCAGACCCTTCCTTTTTCAAAATAAAGGAGAGATAATGACCCCCTGAGTCTCGCCTTCAATAGGCCCAAGAGTGGAAACTAACACCATGGGTATAGAATCTCACACATAAATGGAAGGAATTACCCTTTTTATAGAACCATATTGGTAGATAATATGGTAAATACCAAGAAACTCCAAATATGGAAGTAAAAGAAAATCCAAAATCCATTCGCACATGCATGTTTGAAAGTAAAGGTGAGACAAAGTACCATAAAAACTCAAAAGGTAGGGTGCCAAAAGAAAATGACTAGGAAAAAACAATAACTATTCCCGACACTCGAGCTAGTAATGTCCAACAGATTTGTCAAAGTTCTCTAGGAAAATTAAAAACATATTTATATATGTAGGGTGAGAATACAAGTATACTTATTTGGGAAAACTAAAGCTACCCATGCACAAGTGGGGGAATATACTAATGTCCCTATAAGAAAATAGTAGAACCTAAATGAACCTATCATGGAATACTAACCAGCCTAGCCTTACCAAGGCATGCTCACCAAAATAATTCAAGTCAAGTAAATTAGTATTATAAGCACATCAACATTTGGGTACCCCACGCCACTTTCCCGCTGGTTAACTACTCATCCCTAATGGCTAACATCTTGATGCTACCACTCTTCCCATACATAGTCCCACTACCACAACCCGCCCGCACACACCTGGGCCTCAAACCACCCACAATCCCTCCCACAAACACTTGGGTTACAATAACCAAACCTCTCACCCGAAGACAGCTAGGCCTAATCCCGAAGACACTTGGTAAAACAATCCTAGACCGCAAACACCTAGGTCTCTAATTTACAAAAAACCATTTCACAAAGGATCTTTCACTATGGTAATACTCAAGACATTGCAACCTAACTAGATACGCTTGAGCGGTTAGAACCCAGAAGAGGGTGCGAGGAAGAAAGTCAGTAACCAGCCATCCATTCTCCCACCAAGATGTTGGGAAAGACACCCTCTCCCATGAAGTGGGTGTGTTCATAACATGGTACTCAATAAGGGTGGGGTGAAAACTGAAATCACAATGAACTAAAATTTATATATATATATATATTTAATTAAATACTCAACCCCAACCTACGGATCCCCAAACATTCCAACCAACCCATACAGGACCACGTTGTTTCTACCCCTATATTCACAACCATGCAAAAACCACTACAAAGTCATAACCCAACCCCTTTTCATTCAACCATTTGCCGCTTATCTTTTAAGGGGTTCACTTTAATTTATTCCAGCACTATTAGGAAACTACCAACAACTACTATATCAAAACAATAAGTAAAACTAGACTTGAAGTCCCACTGCACACCCATATTAAACCACTTACAACTATCATTCTTCAAAACTATACCACACAATCGTTTTCTCATAACCCATCCACATAAAACCCATTTACAAAATAAATCCCAATGCAATCCCACTACATAAAAAGTTCATATCCACACCTCAGTCCCACTTCCCAACGTCACTTCGCGGTCACAAAACAAACAAAGGCAGTTCAGCTACCTACATGTACATTCATTCCACAATAAATCAGTTCTCAGAATAGGATACTAACACACCACTTTTAGCACCCCCACACACATAGATCATAGTAACTACCATTTTAACCCCAACCTTTTTGTGCACCCATACCACTCCCTTCTCATAGAAACAACTCCTCCGTCAACCCCAGCACCCATCACCATGCTCCTAGAAGCATCACCACGCAACTCACACAAGGTCACAAAACCTGACAGAACACAACACTCAGATACACCTAACAAATGGGATATATTTATATTTGGTAAAAACCATTCTTAAATTCCACTTTTATAAATATGGAATATCACAAAAGGATTTTTCTCTTAGGGATTTGATTTCATTTATTCAGATGTACGTGATTAGCTAGATTAGACTTTACATCGATTGTTTATAATGAAACAATAATAGTTATAAAGAGTCAACCATAAAATGAAAAATACCACCAATGACCATGATTTTTAGATGGATTTACACCCACAATATATCACAACATCAATAAGGATAATAAATAAAACATGGGTCAACATCAAACCACTCCCAGTCTATTGTGTTACCAACCACTGTTATATTTTGATCATATTCTCTTATTATTTATTACATTTTTTATGAAATATTTTTTATAATTATTCAAAAATAATCATCATTTCACTCACCCCACATGATGAAAAAATAAAGAGACATAGAATAAATCCATTCTTAGATGATCAAATGATCGAAGTTCCTCCTTGAGCCAAGAATAGGGGATTGCACAATCACTACGGGACTCCATGAAAATTGATAGAGGGAATTTAGCATAGGTGCATGACTCATCTAGGGAGGAAGGTCCTAAACTCAATAAAAAGAAACGAAAGGAACACTAGGATGGGAATATCTCATTTTTTGAATAGCTAGATCTTATATTAAAGGAATAATAGTTTCTAAAAGTCATTAATCATGGGATCATGGTCAAGATAACGTGGTTTGAGTAGCTTAAATCCCCTAGAGTATTAATATATTAGAGATATACTTAATATACTTTAAAATAATCTTAAAAATTCCTAATTAAGTCTTTAAACATGGTTTATATCAAATAAAATGTAAAATAGGGGTGAAACTGGAACACTGGGAGAAACTGGGAAAACTACAAATGAGTCATTAATGGGTGAGTCACCAATGTTGAGCTACCGACCTGTGAACTACATAAAATAATCCACCAAAGTTGATCCACCAATGAAATGACTTAATAACTCCTTGACATACCAAAATTGACACCCTAGACCCATTGATGTCGACACCCTTGACTCATCGATACCAACACCCTCAAATCACCATTGATGACGCCCCTGACTCACCTATGTTGATGCCTCGGAGTCACTGACACCCTCTAATCACTGATGTTAACACCCCTGACTCATCAATACACTGACTTTCTGATGCACAGACATGATGAAACACTGACATGTTGACACACTAACATGCCGAAACACTAAAATGTCGATTGAAAAAATGGAAACAACTAGAAATTTGTATATCTCTTGAAATGAGTCACTTTTGCCTCCCAGAACATCTTAAACACTAGTTTTCACTATGGAAAGGCTTAGGGAAATTATGGTCATTACATTAGATACCTCTTGAACTAATCTCATGCTTGAGAATTAAAAATTGACCTAGAATAAATGGGGTCCAAACAACAACCCCATAAGGTACCTCTAAAGGAAAAACCACCTTGTGTAATTCTAAGGATGGAGTGAAAACCTCAACCTCTAAGAACACATCCTTGTTATCTAACTCTTAAACATATATAGAAACACTAAGGCCCCCCACTGCCCCAAACAAGCACCCAACCACCAAGGTCTCACCATCTAGACACATGGATTAGGGAACTACTTCCTCCATGTCACGATACTATCCTCTTTGGGTGGAACTGACTCACCCACATAGGTTTAATCACATCCCTGTTAATGCATACTTATTAGGGATTAGGTCCTTCCCTCCCCATAGTCAGATCATTTCAACAATATTCAACAAATAGGGAATAAACATATCACGCAACAAACAAGGTCCAACATTACACCACAAGCAAGGAACAAATCAAGACATATGGGATAAACTCAGAAAAAATCTAGGTATTGGGCACACATCTATGCCTCCAACTCCCATGTACTGTCTTTGATTCCACCATGGCTCCAGATCACATGAAGCAATGGAACGGCCCATTCATGAACCACCTTCATCTTATAACCCTCAATTCTTACTGGTCGCTTCACGAATGTTGCTTCATCCTCGATATCCAAATCTCCCTAGTTAATTACATGAGATTCATCATGTAAATACTGATAGAGTTTAGAGAAATGGAAGATTTCGTGGATCCTCTCCAACTGTAGTGGAAATTACAGCTAATATTCCACGTCTCCAACTTGTCCAAACACCTCGAAAGGACCGATGAACCTAGGATAAATATTTCTCTATCTACCAAAACTCTGATTCCCAAGAATAGGGGAAACCATTAAGAAGACATAGTCCCCAACCTCGAACTGCAAAGGACTCCTCATATGATTGGAATATGACTTCTGCTGGTCATGTGCTTCCTTCATCCTCTCACACACAATATTAACCTTCCCTATTATGCACTACACCACCTCTGGGTCAATAATACCTACCTAACCAACCTCTATCCAATACATAGTGGAATGACACAATCTTCCATACAAGGTTTCGAATGGTTCCATGCCAATGCTAGAGTGATAGCTATTATTGTAAGAAAACTCTACCAGAGGAAATTGTCATTCCCATGATCCTATGAAGTCTAGGACACACACTCGCAACATATCCTCCAACCTCTGGATTGTTCTCTTTGTCTTTCTATTCATATGAGGGTGGAAAGTAGTGATAAGGAATATCATGGAACAATAAGCATGCTGCAATCCCCTCCAGACTAGCGACTTAAAACGTGTATCCTGATTCATGAAAATGGATCGTAGAACTCCATGCAGCTGCACCACCTCATCCAAATACCTCCTTGACATGGCATCTACTACACTAGACTCCTTAACTACTAGGAAGTGAAAGTATTTTTTCAACCGGTCCACTATTACCCAAATAGAATTGAATCCTCCCTATGTCTTAGGCAATCCCATGATGAAATCCATTAAGATGTTTCCCCACTTCCACTTGGAAAGGGATTCAATAGACCTCTAGGAACACAGTGCTCAACCATCACCTATTGAGTCACTAGGCACCTTGACACAAACTCTAACACTACCTTCTTTATTCCGGACCACCAAAACCTTTCCTTCAAGACCTTATAAATTTTATAAACACTAGGATACACCTCTAGGGGTGATCTATGGATATCACAGAGAACTACCTCACTTATTGCCACATGAACAAACAACTTCCCATGGAACAAAATCTAATTCTAACTATCCTTTGACCATCCAGATATAACATCACTCTGGACAATGAGATCACACATCACATCCATCTCTAAGTCCCCCCACTAAGACTCCTCTACCTACCGTGTTAAGTAATACTATAATTTCATCTGAAATATACATCCACACCCATCATACACTCTCACATCCAGACTCAAAGTAGCCAATTCCTCCATTGCCTTCGAAGAATCTACGGATTGCTGAACTACCTCCTTATACGACTTCCAACCCAAGGAATAAACCACCCATATCTGAGAACACCACTCATCTTTAGAAGCATTCGATAACATCTCACATAGAAAATAACCACTCAATACCCAGGATGAAATCGTATGGGTGCATCTGTAGAAAAAGAATATCCCCACTAGATTGATGTGGCCCGAAAATCAGTCTACATCCCTATAAAACATCAAGAAAACCGGTTAGAACTCCAACTAAAATACACCACACCAGAGGAAAGGGTAGTATTTCTACATCTGGACCCATATCATGGGCCAGACTGGGCATAACAAAGGATTAAAAAGCTCCTCAATAAAACCAATCACATGCAAGGGTACTAAAACAATTTGATCATACCTCGAATAACCTTTGACCCTTCTAGCATCGCTTCCTCAGCGGCGTGTAACTGACCACACCCATATTCTCTACCCCAATGTTGTATACCACATTCCTAATAACACATTGTTCGAGGTCCCTGATGTTGACCTCCTCCTACACTATCTTCCCTCAGTGGACCATGATCCTACTTCCCATGCTGTTAGAAAGGCCTGACAAGAAACTATTGCTGCTGTGGTGGGCGCTGAATCTTCCCACCCCTATCATACTATATTTGAAATGGGAACTGCTTAAAATGGTTTCTATGACCCCAAAAGACAAAGAATATCAGTCCTGGGCCCATGCGTAAAGGATGAGGACAAAGATATTAGAACTGGAATTTTTGAGGCCCACTTCACGTTGGCTGAAACCTGGAAGGCCCTGATGCTGGAGACCTACTGGTGGCGGCTTTCCCCTTTAATGAACTCGGATATCCCCCTTCTCAGGGTACACCCTCTAGGTATTTCATCATCATCACTACTTAGACCTTCTTCTGAACCTCTATGTATGTTGGAAGAGTAAAGGGGGTAACCAAATACTTAAGAGAAGGTAAGAGTGCCTCCTATAAGTGTCTCGCTTAGGACTCCTCATCCGAAAAGTGGTCTAGTGTGAAGCGTAAGAGATCCTTGAACTTGATCCATATTTCCCTTAATGCCATATACCCCTAATGGTTGAAAATTATCTCATGCATATTCTTAACCTTCATCATGGAAGAAAGAATTCTGCTCGAAACACCTCCTCAATGTCAGCCCATGAGACATCAGTTTCCTTATTCTCCATGAGGTAATGAATCCACCCCTGACCTATTGCTCCTCATATCTGGCTCAATTCTAGAGAAAACTTGTACACTTTTGGTGCTCAGATAAAGTGGAAAGCGATCACCAGCTCCTCAATCCATCTCTCCATCTCCATATCTGAGATGATACCCTCGTACTTCCCCAGAGTCTGTCAGTGGAAGGAAGAAAGCATCCTCTGTCACTGGTCATGTTCCTCATCTCTTTCAGCCCTCCTATGATCAAATAGGTCAACCTATTCAGACTCAACTACTCGTACCAGACATGGACGACATCTGGTTTCCATTGCTGAAAAAGTAAACAAGGAACTCCTAAGCTCGGGTAGAGTGGAAATTTTCTTCTAATTTTTTTTAACTCTTCATTTTTTAAAATTCGCAAAACACCCAAAACATACAAGATCACAAGTCATTATGATGCATGTACCTTTCCTAGGGTCTATACACTATAAAAATTGTTGCATCAATTGGGAATTAGGTAGGCCCATAGTCCTTGCATCGAATCATGTGGTGCCTAAAATCCTATGTCATAGCTGGTCTTCCCGGACCTATTTCAAGTACCATGATTACCTAGCACTTTTTACATAACATACCTTGAAATTGTCACCATGTATAACTACATACTCCATCCTATATCTCATCTCCCAGAACAACCTACCACTCATACCATTTTTTCATGACCTGCTTTCTCCAAGATGAGGGAAGGGACAACAAACTGTCAGACCGTTCCTTCGTCCAGATGAAGGAGATATAGTGACCCCCCTAAGTCCCACCTTCAATAGGCCCCAAAGTGGAGACTAAAACCAAGGGTATAGAATCTTACACAAAAATGGAAGTAATTACTCTTTTAATAGAATAATATTAGGAGATAAGATGGTAAATCCCAAGAAACTCCAAATACCAAACTAAAAGAAAATAAAAAATCCATTCCCACATGCATGTTCCAAAGTAAAGATGAAAAAAAGTACAATGAAAACTCCAAAGGTAGGGTACCAGAAGAAAAGAAATAGGTAGAAACAACAACTAATCCTAACGCCTAGGCTAGTAAATTCTAGAAGGGTCCTCAAAGTCCTCTTGGAAACCTGAAAACATATTTATAAACTTAGGGTGAGCATACAAGTATACTCAGTATGGAAAACTAAAGCTGCTTTTTCACAAGTGGGGGAGTATACTAATGTCCCTGTGATACAATAGTATAACATCAAAGAACCTACCAATGAATACTTACTAGCCCAGCCTCACCAAGGCACACTCACTAAAATAACTGTAGTCATGTAATGTAGTAGTATAAGCACCTCGACATTTGGGTACCCTGCACCCCTTTCCCACTAGTTAACTACTCATCCCTAATAGCTAACGTCTTGATGATACCACTCTTCCCCTATAGATTACCACATACATAACCCCCCCCCTCACACACTTGGGCATCAAACCACACACAATCCCTCCTATAGACACCTGGGTTACAACAACCACACCTCTCACCCGAAGACACAAAGGCCTCATCCTGAAGCCACTTTGGAAAACAATCTTTTCCCACAAAAACCTAGGCCTATCATCTATAACAAATCTTTTCCAAAATGATATTGTAATATGGTATACCTCAATTCATTACAGCCTACCTAGATAGGATCAAGCAGTTAGAACCCAGAAGAGGGTGTGACGAAGAATGTTAGTAACCAGCCATCCATCCTCCCATTAGGATGTTAGGAAAGACACCCTCCCCCATAAAATGGGGTTGTTCGATACATGGTGATTTATAATGGTGGGGTGCATATAGAAATCACAAAGAACTACAATTTATATATATATATATATGTAAGTAAACACTCATCCCCAACCTATGGATCCCCAAATAAACCAACCAACCCATACATAACCACCTTGATTCTACCCCTATAGGCATAACCACACAACAACCACTACCAAGGAATAACCCAACCCCTTTTCATTCAACAATTTCCCACTTATTTATTCAGGGGTTCACATTAATTTATTTCAGAACTACCAATAAATTAACAACCCCTACTATATAAAGAGAAAAAGAAAAACTAGGCTTGATGTCCCACTACATGTCCCCATTCAACCACTACCAAATATCATTCTTCAAAACTATATCTCACAATCCTTATCTCACAACCCATCCCCCCATCCCTACTACCCAAACCATTCCTAGATGCAGACACTATGCATAACAAGTTAATAACCACACTGCAGTCCAACTTCCCAACATCACTCTGCAGCAACAACACAAACAGTGGAAGTTCAGCAGCCTATAAGTTCATGAATTCCACAATCCATCAATCCCTCAGACAGGGATACAAACACACCACCTGTAATTCCCCCACACACAAGTATCACAGTAACTGCCATTTTAACCACATCCCTACTATACACCTATACCACTCCCTTCTCATAAAACCAACTCCTCTATCCACCCCTTCACCTATAACCATGCTTACAGCAACAGCACCACAAAACTCACACAAGGTCACAAGACTCAACAGAACACAACACTCATCCACACCAAATAAAAAAGACATATTCATATTTGGTAAAGACTATAATTTAAGTCAACTTTGATAAATAGTGGTGATCAAATAAGGGTTTTCATCTTGGGGCCTTCATTTAATTTAACCAGATGTATGTGATTGGCCAAATTAGAATTTACATAAATTTTTCATAAGTAAACAAAAATAGTTATAAACCATTACCCATGCGCAAACAAAGGCCACAAATGACCATGATTTTTAGAAGTCTTTACATTCATGAAAGATCACAAAATCAACCGAGATAATAAATAAAACAAGAAATCAATGTCAAAACACTCCCATCCTATTTTGATACAAACCCACATTATCTCTTGATCATATTACCTTATTATTTGTTTCTTGTTTTAAGAAAAAAGTATTCTCTGTTCTTCACAAAGAACCATCATTACCCCCATCTCTCATGATTCAAAAATAAAGATATACCTATGAAATCCCTACATTGATGATCAAAGGATCAATGTTCCTCCTTGATCCAAGAACAAAGGATCACGCAAGCAGCCTAGGATTCTAAGAAAGTTTAGTAGGAGGGGGTCTAGAATAGGTATAGGAATCGTCTTGGGGGGAACGATCTAGATGAACCAAGGTGAAATAGATGGCACACTAGGAAGGGAAGATTCTGTTTTTGAAGATCTAGATCCTATATTAAAGGAAGAGTGTTTTCCAAAAGTCATCAATCATGGAATCGTGGTCCAGATCACATGGTTTGAGTATCTTAAATCCCCAAGAGTGTTAGAATTTTATAAATATACTTAATATCCTTTTAAATGATCTTAAAAATTATCAAAAAATTATTTTAACATGGTTTATGTCAAATAAAATGTAATATAGGGGAAAAACTAGAAAACTGGGAGAAACTATGAAAATTGAAAATTAGTCACCAATGGGTGAGTCACTGATGTTGAGAAACCAACAGGTGAGCTGCCGATGGGACCTATCGATGCTGAGACACTGATGTAATTACCTATTGCTGCCTTAACCAACTGATGCCTTGACCTAGCAATGCTGAAACCCTTAACTCACTGATGCTGAAAACCTTGACTCACCGACACAAATGCCCTCGACTCACCACTTCCAATGCCCCTGACTCACCAATACTGACGCCCTCAACTCACTGATGTTGACGCCCTGGACTCACTGATGCCAATTCCCCTCACTCACTAACACTGATTCCCTCGACTTACCGATGAAGACTCCCCTAACTCATTGACACACTGTCATTCCAACGTACTGAAATGCTGATGCACTAACATT
Organism: Viscum album; assembly: GCA_963277665.1. NCBI lineage: Eukaryota > Viridiplantae > Streptophyta > Magnoliopsida > Santalales > Viscaceae > Viscum > Viscum album. Next base: position 83,509 of record CAUJRU010000687.1, on the reverse strand, counting down.
CCAACACACTGACATGTCGATTGAAAAATGAAAAAAAACAAGAAATTTGGAAAACTCTTGAAATGAGCCACCTTTACCGCCCAGAATACCCTAAACACTTGTTTTTCACAAAGGAAAGGCCCAAGGAAATCTGAGTCATTACAATTTAACATATTTATATGATATTTATAACATTAATATACTTTTGAATTATGATATCATAGATACCTTCTTACATTCCATTCTATGTGGTATTCAATAATGTTGCTAATGTGTATAGAAGACCAAATCATCGTGAAGTGATGTGATTAATTTTCACTTACACTTTACATGGATAGTAGTAAGGATAAATTTAATAAATATAAATGATATATATAACATGATAATTACTATTTAATTGTAATACATTATTTACCTTTCATTTTTTAATCTTTTGAGAAAATGGAAACAATGTTCATGCAAACATGCGACTTACAACCTCCATAAACAGTGTATTTAATTATAAATATCTAAATTTTATGGATTTATGTGATTAAATATATACTAAATTTATAATATATTGATATATTTTTTAAAATTATCGATATTATTGAACCATGATATAATTAAGAGGGAAAAATTCAATACTTACATGAAAAACCCAGAAGTTATTACTTGAAACATGATTTTAACAAGGAATTTTTTATAGAAGGATAATAAATAGTCATAATTAAATCATATGTGGTATGATAAATATAATTATGGTACTTTAATATATTTATAATAAACATTTATCAACTATAATATATGTTTGAATTTTTACGAAGGAATTCAAAAATTATAGTAAGGGATTTCCGTTTCTCTTTTTTACTTATGTAATAAGATACCATATTCATCCCATATTTATTTTATATGGGGTATAAAATGAACATGAATTTATTTTATGATTTCTATAAAGAAAATTATTTTGATTTAAAAATCCATTTTTGGATTTCGCTTTCTTGGGGTTTATGGTACAAAAGTTACTAATGCGGAATGGGATTTTCATCTCAATTTTCTTTCTTTGAGACATATGTTACTTTATGAACATATCTTATTTTCTGAGATACATATATAGTCCTTTGGAAATTTAATGTCACAAATTTATTTATTCTCTTGATATATTAAATTAAATTAAATTTAATTCTTTAATGGGGATTACAATTCAAATTTACCAAAGTGGTATGATTTTTTACTATCATCACATCGTTTATCAAGATTATTCATGATTATACTTCCAATGATGAAATATTATTATATATATATTAATAAACACATAAATTTTATTCTCCAAGGGTTATTATAGGGTAATACATTTATTAACTTCATTTTAATCAATTTATGTACTTAGGAGTACAAAATAATTTTTTAATAAAAATCGTCGTTATTTCTCTCTTTAGGCAAAAATAATTTTTCTTCTAAAACCATGGTTTTTAAAAAAATTCCTAGATGTTTTTAAAATTATAAAAATTATTTATTAATGTAATTTTTACCTATTTTTTACTCTTTATAATTTGATTTTAAATGAATATACCTGTCATTTTCTAAACAATTTTCACTTGGATTTTACCAAAAATTTGAAATCAATCTTTGTTTTAATGTGTACATCATTAATAGATCCTCCCTGTTTAATAAACATTATTTTATTTCAATATTCCTTCATAATTTTTCAATTTTATTTTCATGTAAAAGAATTTTCAAAATTTTGTATTTTTTAAGTGTTTTTTCAAAGAGGAAATGATATTTTCCTAAAAAAATAAATTATTTTTAAAGATTAATTTATAAGTTTCAATGTTTTTAATGTGTATAATATCAATAATATTTTTTTATTTTTTTAAAAAAAGTGATATTAAAATAAAATTTATTTTCCGCAAGAAATGTTCAAAGAGATCTTTTAAGATCAATTTTCATCTACGATGACATCCTTTGAAGATACATTTGATTTACTAAGGATACCATTATTATTATTTCTCTGGATGGTTTATGTTTATGATTAAAATGTATTTATGAAACCCATTTATCATCCATGGGTTACTCCATGATTATGAAACCATCTTCTTTTTTCAAATGATATTCTATGATGAAATATAAAAATGAATATGAAAGCTTTTTCTTTTCCAAAAGTTTTGTTTTCATGAAATTTTTATGAAACTAATTTATTTTCATTGGTTCATATATGATGAATAATTTATGATATTATAGAACACATATATATGACTATCATTGGGTGAATTTTGGGACCTATATATCCCTCCATTTCATTGGGTAAATATTTATATCTAATGAGATATACAAGAATGTATTGGGGAGTGAATTCAGTTCAGTGAAGGACTTTATATTATAAGATAGTCTTGGGGGTGATCCTTGACTTCTATTATAGTTTAAGGAGTGAACCCATTCCACTATTATAGACATGGAATTAGTACTTGACTACTATGTAAATTAATTTATATGCTTATCTTCATTACAAAATTCTCTATATTATTCTAATTTTATTCTGTCATGGATCATGTTCAATTATCTTTTAATGATTCACGTCTTATGAACTTCCAATATTTATTACATGAATCATGATTATGATATTTGATATATAGTGTAGGGTTTTAAAATGTCATTCTCTTGTTATCATTCCCTTATGCTCATGTAATAAATATGTAATTATTGATATCTCACTTTCTTACCTTTGTTGAGAATTTGAGATAACCTTTATTTATGTTTCCTTCCCTAGGCTTTGAAAAAATGTTTTATTTAGGGTACGTTTGTAAATAGTACAAAAGGGGAGGATCAATATGGGATATGATAAAGATCTTTCACCAAATTTAATATTTTGTATGGAGTATCCAAGGAAAATAAAATATTACAGTCCTTAAGAATTTATTTGTTTAATAAATCGGATATTCATCTAAAATTCTATAATATCCATGTACTAAAATCCTAGGTTGATATAAATTTTAATTTAAAATATGAGTTAGGAATTAAAAACACTATTTTATGTTTAAAATATCTTTTATTCCTTCAAAATATATAATTATTTTTATAATTTCATAATAAAAATAGAAGACCAAATATGGTTAAGGTAGTATAGTAGATAAATTGATACTATAAATATTCTAAAAGGTGTGAAATGTATTTGAATTATAATAATTTTTAGTCTGTATTTATTTCCAAGGTGAGTAAATAAGAGTCCATTATTAATTATAAACTATAATCATGTATTTTCACATCAAAATAGCCCAACCTATTTATACTAACTTGGATATTTTTCAAATCTAAAAATAGAAAAAACATCATCCTATAAATATTCCTAAAAATCTCTTATGATAAAAAACATGTCAATAGCTCAAATGGGTAAAGATTTATAGACTCCTCAATCCTGTGGTGATCCTTGAATTTTTTTTGATGGGAAAATATTTATTTAAAATATTTCTTTTGTTATATGAGAGGAAACAATTCGTAGAGTTTAGTGTTTTTTGTTCATGATAGGATAAATTATTTAGATAAAGATTGAATGACCATAATAGAAAATTTCAAATGATGTTTACTGAGGAGGCATGATAATTTTGGGTTCCTTGGTTGTTGTAATTTGTTTTCCTTGTTGTTTTCTATTTTTAAATTTCCTTTTTATTTTTTAAGGATTACTTATCTAGGATTCCAAGTCTAAAGTGTAAGGGAATTGATGGTTAATATATTTCCATAACTTTTTTATTTTAATTTTAATGATTTAATCCCCAAAATGTCTAAATATTTAAATTAATTATTTAATTTTTTGATTTTAAGGATATTTTTGTGTTTTTTTGTGAAAATGGAATTATTTTTGGATATTATGTTTTTTAATAATTTTTTTAATTATTTAATTAATACATGCTTTAATTTTATTTAAAAAATCATTTTTTGAACTTCAGATATATATTTTTCTCTATTTCTTATCCCATTAGATTTTTTGGGAGTTCTTGTATGAATTTTACCATAGCATGTTTTAATTTCATTTGACTTTTATAAGTATTTCAAGTCATGTAATATTTTTTTACAGTTTGTGCATGAGTTCCAAAATCCTATAAAACGTTTATAATTCCCAAAAAATATACTTGTTATGGTTTTTGAGAATTATCATTAGAATATTTTTTAGATTCTTATGAATTTCAATAATTCATGTATATTATTTTCTAAATCTCATATGACTTTATTACTTTGTGAAAATTTTGGAATTATATTAGAGAATCCTTGTGCAATGAAGATTTTGACAAACTCCATGTATAGACCATGTAGATGTGATGAGATGGAGATTAATAGGATATGGACTATGGTAGAATTTAGGAAGGATCAATGGAACAATTCAAATTAATAACTAATGTGAACCCATGCTCGAGAAAAAGGAAATAGAGAACCACTAATACTTCTACATAGAAAAATAATAAAATTTGTACTGAATGTGTATAAACCTTCCATAGGAATGAATTGTAGTCTTACATATATCTGAAAATATTTTCCCACCATTATAGATAATATATAGGCTATAAGATAGATGATTGGAGGTTTTTGTAAGCAAGTGGAGTTCTCACTGTACATAGAATCACAAAGGTTGGATGTGAATAACAATAAAGAAGGACATGAGAAAAAAGTTGGTTTATCAATGTCTAGATGAACCCCCAAACTGACTATGATAAGTGGATAACCAATTAAACTTTTTTTGAGTCATTTATTTCATTTCCTATTAATTACTGAGTTTTTTATATAACATTATTTATTAAATTAATTTTTTTGTTTTTTTGGAGTTCTATTTATTCTAATTCAAATTAAATTATTATCTAACTTATGAATTAAAATTTTTGTTTCCATTACTTAAATTCCTTAACTGTGGTCTTTTATATGAGAAGAATGATTTCATTTAGGATTAACTACCTCTAAGTATTCATGTTATTAAATAACTTCTATAATAGGAACAAAAATAATACTAATTTCTTGACATGATTTCCAATAAAAATTAGGTGATAACTCATAGTCAATTGGGTGAGCATTAAAAAATTAAATTTGTTACTTTTTTATAAAATGTATAATAGAGCTACCAAGGGTTGAAAATAGTTCACTTTTTCCCCTTCTTAATATGATTTCACAATCCATTTAAAATAAAGATTTACTTTTCTCTCAAAATTAATTTCTTTCATTTCTTTTGAATATCTTTTTTTATTATTTTTTATATTTTCATCAAAAACATTAAATACTAACTTTTATTCTTCTTTAGAAAAACATATAAATAAAATTGATAGTTCTAAACTAATCCTATAACATATTTGAGAGAAAATCATATGGTTGACACATTTCATTCTTTAAGAAGATAAAAATATTGAGTTGGGTTTCATGAAAAATACCTCTTATCAAAAGTCAACCATATCAGGATCTTCACATTTATTTCTCTAGCATGTAGATTAAGGTGATATTATCACCAAATCTCCTTAACACCATAGAGTCCCTTTTCGATTAATGTATGTTATTCCAGGGAGATGCACACTAGTGAAACAAAAGAAAAAGTTATAATATTATTGTGTGTAGGATTCTACTCCACCTCCCAATTATAATAATATAACCTTACTCATCTACAATGGAATGAGAGACCTAGTGTAGCACCAAACTGACTGCATGTATCAATGTGTACCCCAGGTGGGAATATAATTGAAAGAAGTATTGGAAAATATTAAATGCTTTATACTGGCCCTAGATAGAGAAAATCCACTTGGTATATATATATTCTAACAGGGTCTATTTCAAATTGGTAAGAATTGAGGAGGTAATTACTTTTCCATTTCATTTACACATTAATGAATAAAATGTTCCTTCAATTCTCTAATTAAAAATTGTGAAAAAATGAGTGGGTTGTGAATTTTTCATTAATTGGAAAGGACTAACGTACTCCATAAATATGAATATTATACAAGGGACGATATTTGATATTTTCATAGATAATATCAAGGATTATATGAATATACCATTGATTATATTGAAGTAACCTGGTAGTTTTAGAGAGTTTCGATCAACCACAAAATTCCTAGAAGTTTTCATATGATGTTCCAAGGATACGTCTCAAATAATTTCATCAACAAAAATCTATACGTCGTGAAGACTAGAGACCATAACCATCACACTAATATTGGAACCAAACCGTGAAATTTTCATAATTTTTGGAATATGTAAGTTTTTATGATGATTTAAAGATCCAATTACACAACATGTAATTAAAATACATGTTGTGAAAGTTTCATAGAAGAAGTAATTTAAAGACAATTCACAATGTGAAATTTTTACATGTCATGATTTGATCATCAGATTTATATTTTAGTACCTCTAACATTGGATGTATTTTTTATCTTTTTCCTCTTTTATTTTTCAATTTTTTTATGAAATTTTGAAACCTTATTTTCTCTCATTTTGTTTTCAATTTTTTTCATCCTTTGGTTTTTGACTTATTTATAAAGAGTTCGGATTTCTTGATCTTTATTCTGAAAATTTCTAATTTCAAAACCACTCAATTTGTTATTCTATTTATTCATTGCAATCAAGTACATTTGTTGATTTTAGTTTCTTTAATTGTGAACTTCTTCAATTAAATTTTTTTATGATGAATTATACCATGTTTACACTATTTTATTATCTTAATACAATCACTAGAATGTGATTCTAACCCAAATAGAGTTAGGGGTCATGATTAGGATGGTTTAAATCTAATAAATTCATAAATAAAACATTTGGTAACTATTTGGATATGAATTAAGTTAATAGATCATGTTTACAATATTGTTTTTGACAACTTTGATTTAGGTAATTACAATCGGACACCAGCCTAATTGGAATTAAGCAGACTAGGACCAATATCCAGTGAAGCTTTATATCTTTGATGCAGAGATTATTCTTTCTTTATTGATGACCAAAAAAAGACCTGTGAGTTATTGTATATCTAGGAAAATCCAATAGGTTTGACCAAAACCAAATGGTGACTTCTACACTACTTTGTAGCCTAATCCATAGGACTAACTCAAAATTGATTTAGTAATATTTGTTTCATAAGATTGATAAAATTGATCTTGATCCTTTATTTATTATATGAATAAAAATAATCCTATTATTTTAGATCTAAAACATTAAGAATCATATGAGGAATATATTTTTAGGTCAAGTTACATGATTTCAATAATTGTCAGTTATTTCTATTTGTTTCATCCATATAATTCCATTGTGTTTCATACCTACATAGTTTTTCATGTTAGGTTTTAATATAAATTTTTAATCAGATCACTCCCATGTATAATTAAGAATGTTTTGTGAGTGAATAAAATTATGGTACTATTTTTGGGTAAAAATTTATTTCTTTGGTACATTTACCTTCAGTACAAACATGTGATTGCCTCACACCCCATTTTTTCAATAACATTTATTCTTACAAACTTCTCACATGGACTAGAACCGCCATCAATGATGTTATACCAATGCATGAAATAGATCTCTCTAACTCACTTAGGGAGCCTCGAATATCAAGATCCTTTTGAGTTCGAAACTAAAATTGATAGGTAACTATTTTTATGTTGGCATCTAAACATGTTTGATCATAAAAATCTTGTTACTCATAACCCTCGAATTGCAAAATATATACCAACTAAACAATGAGTTCCACCACTACTCTATGAGCACACAATCATTGATTATGGTTTACCATCCATTAGTAGTCTTTCACCAAACATTGTTCATCCTATTATCCCAGAACACATATTAGAGATTAAAAATAGACTCATTCACATGATCTAGAATACATGAAAATTTAGTGGACTTCAGAAAAAATATCCATAGTAGTATATTTTAAACATCCTAGAAGTCAGTGACAACTTTAGGAATCATGGTGTATCTTTTGATGCCATCAAGATTATGGTCTTCAACATCTCTAATTGTGAAAATTCATATGATTTTCTTAAAATCTAATCTCCTAAAACAATTACTACTTGGTACAATTTTGAAAAGTAATTACTTGAATATTAATTTCCTACCATTCAAACAAGGATATTGTATAATGGAATGCACAAACTCACTCAAGAATACCGTGAATCATTATTGGAAGATTGTGTCATTTATAATAATTGATTTAGAAGTTCCCACATAATGTAATTGATGTGTGAATAAAAATTCAGAAGTTTTATCTGGGCTTTCAACTTGCTACATGGACTGTGGTAGATATCTCCACTAATGGAAGACCACTGCTCAAGATCCCAAAAGTTGATTGATAACAACTAGACGAGGTCTCACATAATTCATGTATTTGGAATAACAATAAAGTACATCCTTGATATGAAATTCACTAATAAGAAAAAACTATCCATCTTGTTGCCCATGTTGAATCTCTTACAAAAAATCTATAAAATGTTCAGCTACTTTCTCCACTAACACAACCACATACTCCTATAATGGATATTCAAGCATGTGAAATGTGTGGAGAACCACAAAAATGCCAAGAATTTCAAGTTTTCATTGAAGAAACCCAAATCCAAGATTGTGATTATGTTAATTAGAATCAACAACCCCAATGATTTCATCAACCATTCTACCCACAAAGAATAGTTCAAAACAAAAAAACTTAATTAGGGTTACTATCAATAGAGGAGTGGAAAAGCTTCACAATGAAATCAGTGACCACCTAGGTACCCACCTCATAATTCATCTCCTTAATCTCAAACCCCTTTCAACAATAACCTTTTCCCCTGGGTCTCATCATTTTCTACCCCCTCATCTGCAACACTTTCTACAAGATCTATCGAGACATCTAATAAAATCCGCACCTCAATAGTAAAATCTTGAAAATATGATTATCATATTCATCTAAAAAGAGGACCTTATAATGAATAAATTGGAATCATGGATGCATAATCAAATGCATCCTCTCTGAAACCTCAATCACCAAGTATGTAATATCTCTAAGACTTTTTCGGACCGACTACCAGGTACAATATCTAGGAAAATTGAGACACATCCAAGACAGGGGAAAATATGTGGTTTTTTATTGTTAAAAATATATAATATTTCTATAGAAAAAAGTATAGAAAATAGGATTAAAATAATTGAATGACATGCCACATTCATTTACAATGATAGTGATGAGAGAACACACAAATCTGATAAAGAAAAGAATCTTGAAGCATAAGAAAATGAAAAATCTCAAGTCCAAGGGAAGACACTAAAGGAATATTACATCATAGAGCCACCACCATACATTCCCCCTCTTCTATTTCTAATGAAAATAAGATAAGGAAAAAATGAGGTCAATATAATAAAATTTTCTAAATGTTCAAGAATCTCAACATAAATATCACCTTTGTTGAAGCCATTTCCTATATGCATACTTATATAAAATTATTAAAGGATCTACTGGATAAAAAAAGAAAAATGGATAACATGTGATTCGTTAACTAGAATTAAAAATTCTATGAAGCTTTACAGTAGAAGCTCCCACAAAAAATGAGACCACCCAAGAGTTTCTTGATTCCTTATACCATAGGGATGTGTAATTTAGAAAAATATGTATAAAAACATGGAGAAAGTATAAATCTCATGAAAATGAGTGTATTTTAAAGAAATTGAATAAAATACCTAAATCAAAAATGGGTATCACTTTAGTTGGAAGACTTATCGATGATGTATCCTCATGGACTTCTTGAGGATGTCTTGGTCAATGTTTGAAAGATTATATTCATTATTCATTTCCTCATCCTATATATAGAGGAAGAATGAGAAATCCCCATTATTCAAGGGAGACTATTTATCACTAATTTTAAGGTGTTTATATATTTGAATCAAGTTATATATATCTTCATAGTTGGGAAATAATAAGTATTGTTCAATTTATTGTAAGATTCCAATAAAAGTCGTGGTTTGTTTGATTGTCAATCCATTTTTCTGACTTATAAAAAGGTTTTTTATTTTCCATTGAGGATTAAAAATAGAATTTTAATCCTAATGAAGATGAGTTTAGTGAATAAAAATATGTAAATTACATTTAAATTATTATGAGAGAGACTTTTTTAAAGTTCCCACCCTCATTCATTAAGCCCCTGACTTTATAATTAAAGTGTTTTTCTAGCACGTTGAAGTACATCTTCTAAGAAACTTAATATCCACATCTAGTTTTCATAAATGAAATGGTGAATCAAGTTCAAGAAGTGAAATTTATAAAAGTCTTTAAACGGAAAAAAATAAATATCCTAGGGAGTGTTTAATATCAAGGGGATCGTCCTAATGATTTTCACCCACTTGATTCTACTATAAGAAGATGTTATGCCAAAACAGAAACCCTGTAAGTAACTCACCCCACCAATGAAATAAGTAATTAGGAAGGATTTTATTAAACTTATAGATTTTGGAATTATATTTTTTTTCTTTGATGGGAATTTGGGGATCCCGCTGCAAGTCATACCAAATAAAGGCGATTTGACTATTACTAAAAATGACAAATATGAATTAATCCCAAATCAAACCATTACTAGATAAAGATTATTTTCACCGAGAGAAACTTAAATATAGTAACTCAAAAAGGATATTTTATTCTCCCATTAATGGATAAGATTCTTGAGATATTTGTTGGGAATGAATTATATTTTTTTACAAATGGATATTTGGTATATGATCAAATTCTATTCGACCTAGTCGATTGCCCAAAGATGATGTTAACATATCTATTTGGAAAATTCTTTTATCTAAGGATGTATTTTGGTATATTTAATCTACAAAAAAACATTCCAATGATGTATGAAACATTAATTTCGTGAAATGGAATAAGAGTGTTACAAATTTTTATAAATGGGTTTTATATGTATGATTGATTCTTGGAATGCTATTTAAGAAAATTGGAACTTAATCTTCAATGATGGGAAGATAAATTTCTATTGATGAAATATGAGAAATTTCATTTCATGTACCATGGAGGAATCTTTCCTGGGAATTAAATTTCAATTCGTGGTATGGATGTCAACCTAGTGAAAATTAAAGTACTCAAATACTTACCTGACCCCACAAATATATAAGGACTAAGGTGTTTCTAGTTCACACGAGATTTTATCACAACATAAATAAAAAAGTTTCAAAAATAGGTTTATTATTGGTACATATTATATCAAAGGAAGTTACTTCTGATTTCAATAAATATTTTTCATAGTAATTTAATACTTTTAAAAATAGCATGATAACTACTCGTGTAATTGTATTTTCAGCATGTGATAAAGACATTGAATTGATGTGTGATGATAGTGAGTTTACTGTATATGGTTTTTTAGTATAGTGGTTTGGACATATATTCCTCCATATTTATTATTCTATCCATACTCTAGATAAATATCCAATAAATTATATGAACATGTAGAATGATATTATAGTAGTAGTGTTAATATTTGAAAAATTTTAGTAATATCTCATGCTCCCCAAAGTCATAGTTTACATTTTTTATACTGCACTAAAATACCTTCTAAATAAAAAGGATGATAGACAGTGGATAAAAATGTGGATCCTAAAACATCAAGATTTTGATATCACCATAAAAGAACCAAAAGGAACTAAAATTTCATTACTAAAAATTTGCCAAGAAACTTGCTTCTTAATGTTGAGGATGATGAAATGATGAGTGTTGAAGATGATTTTCCCAATGAGACACTTTTTAGTATAAATGTGTATGCCTAAACATGGTTTTCTGATATCAAAAACTGTATGTCCATTGGATTCATTTTCCCACATTTCTCTTATCAACCAAGTTTTTCATTACTTCATGATATTACTTGGTTGACATGTTATTATTAAAACATTGTGTTCATTGTTTAATGAGAAACTGCATTCTAGAGAAAAAAATTCATAGTGTGATTGAACTTTGTCACACATCATCGAATGTCAGACATCATGGGCCTAAATAGATTGTTTCCAAAATCTTAAAAAGTAAACTATTCTAGTCTAAACTCAATTAGGAGGTAATGAATTTTTTATAAAGTTGTGATCAGTTCTAGTGGACCAGAAATGCAAGAAAAAGTAATGACATATCCCAAAATCCAATTTTTTAAGAAGAAATATTTAATATTTGGGGATTGATTTTTTTGGTCCTTTTTCCCAATTCCGAAGGAAAGTTTTATATCTTGTTCAGGGAATACGATATTTTAAAATGGTTTGAAGAATAGGCAACCATCCATGGAACAATAATGGTGGTCATGGAATTTTTAAATAAAATTACATTTTCTTGATCTATATTTCTTCAATTAGTCATTAGTGATCAGGGAATTCAAGTTAATAATGCATCCTCCAAAGTAATTATTCAAAAATATTATATTTCATACAAAACTAGGACATCCTATCACCTACATACCTGTAGGAAATTGGAATTCTATTATTGACATATCAAACAAATTTTGGCAAAGAAAGTTAATATGAGTTTGAAAGATTTGAATTTAAAAATTAATGATGTACCTTTGGTGTAATTCATGGATTATAAAATGCCCATTCAGACTACTCTTTTATGACATATTTATAGAAAACCATGTCATGTTATAGTTTAATAAGATAACCACTTGTACTAGGAAATTGGAATGCTGAAGTTGGATGCTCATAAAGCTGGGAAACAAATATTGTTGGAAAAGGATGAGATGGAGGAGATAAAAAGGGATGATTATGAAAATTGCCAGATTTATAATGAGAAAACAAAGTAGTTTCATGACTGATGCATCACATGATTGATATTAGAAAAGAGGGATGAAGTTATATTATTTAATTCATGTCTCAATAATTGACATGAAAAACTAAAATCCTAATGGTCATTATATATTGATGTTTTTATGGTTTTTCTTTATAGAATGATAAAATTTTGAAGAGGATATAAACCAACATTTAATGTTAATAGTCAGTGATTGAAAATTTACCAATTACCATTTCAATAAGGGCATATTATCTCTTTAAAATTCATTTTATTCTAGGTTTTTATACCACTAAATGTTAAATAAATCACTAAATAAGAAGGATAATAGGTTACATCCTATAGGTTATAGTGGTTTTTATGAACTTAGGATGGTTTAGTTCTGAAAGTAGTAGGCCAAAGTCTCTTTTCCAAAAGAATTTCTGTAAGAGCCTCAATTCACACTGTGTGTATCTTCTATGTTTTGAGTTTTTTAAGGATCATAAAAATAATTTTACACATATTTCACATCATGAATTGAATTCATAGAAAGAATATTTTTGAAACCTATATTATTCCTAAACCTTGGGTTCACAAGCGACACTTTATATCCTCCATGTCACTAGTTCTTCCCACCTAACTCCTCAAGCTCCTACGTCTCCCTCCCACATTATTCATGCCACCTCCATCGACCTATCCTCCTTTAGACTAGTCATGGTCCTTTTTTGTTATTCCTCCCTACCCCAATCTCACTATTTTTCATAACCACAATAGGCCATAATAATATTGTCAATGGTCTATATTCCAAACACATGACACCTATAATGGCCCGGACCTCTCCGGCCCATTCCTTTGTCGAAAAGAGGGTCATGAAGTGTTCTGGAGGGTAGAATGGACTTTTCCCACACTTTTCAGAATTTTGTAACTACACACCGTGTAGTGTGAGCACACACCGTGTACCACCTTGTCAGGTATACCCCATGTTGAAGTCGTATCCTTGTCGTGTGAAATAAATGAGTACACGCCGTGTAGCCCATACTACATGCCATGTCGCTCCTCGCAGTGTACACGTTACCCTCAAACCGTGTGTTGACCAGTCAACGGTCATGTGCCATGTCGAGGTCGTGTCCCTGCCGCGTGAAATAAATGAGTACACACCCTACAGCTCATACTACATGCCGTGTAGCTCCTCCTCGTGTACGAGTTACCCTCAAACCGTGTGTTGACCAGTCAATGACCGTTTTCTGCGTTAAAGGCTGTGTTGGAAGTCGCGTGGCGACCATGTGAAATGGTCGAGTACATACCATGTACTAGAAATTACATGTCGTGAACTTTATTTTTTCTCACCTATAAAAGGAGGGGGCCTCTCCTCCTTTTCAAGCACTCGTCTCCTCCCCTCTCCCTCGAGCAGAGCTCTCCCAAGAGACACCAAAGCTCATCTCTTCCATAACTTTTCCATCCGAGCTCTGATTTACAATCCGTCAGTGGCCACGAGATCGTAACGATGAGGCGGAACTTCGGTTCTTAGATCTATTGCTTTACCTTCAGCCTTTCCTTCCCAGATTCCACCCGAGGAGGTTGTTCCAGGTTTTAACAGAAGCGATGGATCCTGACGGATGTCTTCTAAAGCTGATTCGGGGGAGCGTTGTGATCAGAACCTGTTGAGGTAGGTATTTTACCTTCGTCTCTCTAATTTTTGCATTATGTGGGGTGGGTATCCTCTTGTTTTCGTAAGAAACGTTTGAACCAATAAATAAAGATAATAACTGGCTTAAAGAAAGGGGATGTTGAAATTTGTTATGTTTATCTTTGTTTATCCTATTGATATGTTATGAATTGAATAGGCTTCTGCCTACTAAAAATCGTGGTCGTTGGGGGCCTTTTCTTGTGCAATTAGATGTTTCCCTATATTTCTAGATTGTTTTGTTGATAGAAACCTTGTGGAATGTGGAAATTGGTTAATAATGTAATGTTGGCTGATTAAAATCTGGAACCCTTGTGTGATCACCCCGGTTGAACAAAATGAAATAATGAACATGTGGGTGTAGGCTTTGTTACGTGGTGTGTGAAGGGGGGGGGGGGCTGAATCCTGGGTTATTACAGATAGAATGGGCAGTGAGGTTGCGGAAAATGCTATTAAAGGGACAATGATATGGCACGAGCCTTGTTTTGTGATACGGTTGTGGAGATGTTGTTATAATGGCAGCAGGGCTGCACTAATGGGTTGTGATATTAAAAGAGAGTGTAAAACTGATAAATGAACTGGGGGGGACGATAATGAATTAAACACAGGAACAATCAATGGGGATCAACTGATGAAAATGGTTGGTTTTGTGTTGCTTGTGTTTTATCTTAGATGACTTGGGGTTGGCCGGTATATGATTTACGAACGATTGATATGGTTGGTTGTGGTTACTTGCCCAGTAGTTAAGGAACTAATTAACTAATATTGTTGAAACATGAAAACCTAAATGGGGTTGGGATTGTTTTTTGTATGCATGCTTCATAGTAGCAGTGCTGAGGCACATTCTCGGTTTCTCGATTTACAAGCCATAGGTTAGGTTGTGTGTTTGGTATATATATATATATATATCTTTCTATGTTTTCGCACCCCACCCATGTTGAGCACTTAGTGCCGAACAATCCCATTTCATGGGAGAGGGTGTTTTTCCCCTTAGTTACTAGCTCCTTCCTGCTCCTTCTTCCATAGGCTGTGATGGCTTGAGGTGACCTTACACCCAAGACTCTTCGGGTAGGTTTTGATTGGGGTGGTTTCAGCCCAAGACTCTTCGGGCAGGTGTACTGTTCCCAAGAATCATCGGGATGAGGCCTAGGTGTGTGGAGGCAGGATATGTGGTTTGTGAGGCCCAGGTGTATGCGGGCAGGATATGTGGTTTGTGAGGCCCAGGTGTGTGCGGTCAGGATATGTGGTTTGTGAGGCCCAAGTGTGTGTGGGCAGGATATGTGGTTCTTGGGGCCCAGGCGTGTGCGGGGCAGGAAGAGTGTGGTAGCGTCAGGACATTCACCGTTAGGAAGAGCAGCTAGCTAGTGGGAAATGGTGCGGGGTACCCAATACTTGTTCTTATATACTACTACCTGTTGTTTTTTGTTTTTGGTGAGCAGGGATGGTGAGTTTTGGTGGATAGAATTTCTTGCTAGGTTTTGGTTTCTTCTGTTGTTCTCATGGGACATTAGGATGTCTGCCCACCTGTGCATGAGAGATTTAGGTTTCCCTACTGAGTATACTTTTATGCTCACCCTACGTTTACTTTCAGGTTTCTAGGAGGACTACCAGGGCCATATGAGACCCTACTAGTCAGGACAGTTGGAGTTGTTGCAGTTTCTGTACTCTTTTTTCTTTTGGTATTGTACTTTTTGAGCTTTCTTTTACTTGTACCTTGGTTCAAATTTATTTAAACATGCATTTGGGATTGATTTCGATTTTATTTTATTTTACTTGTTCCTTTGTCATTTGGTGTTGACTCATCCTATTTCCCAATCTTAAATAATAAAAGGGTAATGCCTCCCATTTTTGTGAAAACTCATACCCTTGCTGCTAGTCGCCACCCCGAGGCCTACTGGAGGCGGGAGTCGGGGGTAATTATCTCCCTTTAACTATTGTCATCTCAGGAGGGGCATCTTTGATGGAAGGGGGTCATGATAGAATGGTATCAGAGGATGGTTGAGAGATAGGATGGAGTCTGGAGTTAGGCATAGTGAGGATTTCATGGGAGGGTAGGTTGATAGTGTTAGTTAATCTTGGTGCCTGACATAGGCTAGGGAAGACCGGATAGGACACGGGATTTTAGCCCCCCCCCCCCCCCGAAATCTGATGCAAGGACTTTGAGCCTACCGAACAACCAAGTGAGACTACATTGATTGTAGGGTAGAGACCCTAGGGAAGGTACATGCATCATCATGATTGTGTTTTACTTGATTTGGGTGTTCTGGGAAAGAAATAAAGTGATAAAATGAAACCTTGAGAAATTTCCTTGCTACATGGGCTTAAGAGATCTTTGTTTACTGTACAGCTATGGAACCTGGACGTCAACCCCGGGTGGCTCAGACAGCCAAGGCCCAGCAGATTTAGGCAGTCGATCAGATAAGGATTGATTGAGAGGAGGAAGACAGCCAGTGGCAGAAGACTCTCCGTTCTTTCCAGCCACAAACCCTCAAGAAGTATGAGGGTAGTACTTCGGATATGGAGACGGAGGGGTGGATTGAGGAGCTAGGGATAGCTTTTAGTTTGATCCGCGCTCTGAGGGAGTACTGGGTTCACCTAGCAGTCAGTCAGCTGAGAGGTGCGGCACGTCAGTGGTGGACGCTCTACCTCAGAGAGATGACAGAGGCAGAGATCCTGTGGGCTGACGTTGAGAAGGAATTCCAAGATTAATTCCTTTCATCCATGATCAAGGAGGAGAAGCAGCAGGAGTTACTCTCCCTCCAGTAGGGGAGTTTGTCAGTACGAGAGTTGGGGATCAAGTTCAACGATCTCCTATGCTTTGATCTAGATCTATTTCCGGATGAGGAGTCTCGGGCGAGACTTTTGGATGAGGCGCTTCGTCCTTCACTCCAGTATGTTTTCACCCCCATCAACCTTCTAACATACATGGAAGTACAGAAGAAGGAAAAGGTTGTATAGGGGATGCACTCTCAGGGAGGATCACCACGTGAGGGGATCCATCCAGGTTAATTGATGGGGAAGGCAGTCAGCAGCAGGTCTCCTATGCCAGGCCCTTCCAGATTCAGGCCAGTGGGGAGCAGGCCCCAGCAGTTCCAGTTCAGATCTTCGGGTCCTCGTCCCTTTTTCACAAGCCCAGGACCGAAGTGTTTCTATTATTGAGGTTTCGGGCACATCCAAAGTCGTTTCCCGACCAGAGCTCAGTACGGTGGAGGTGGGTAGGTTCAGTGCCCACCTCAGCAGCACCAGTTTCCATCAAGGCCCTTCCAGCAGCAGTAGGACCCTGCTCTTCCGAGGGAAGACTTTGCAGGAGGAGGCCGACCTCAGGGTGCTCCTCAGGGACCTCGACTAGGGCGTGGTCGGGGAGGTGGTCGACATAAGAGAGGCAGAGGAGCTGGGTGTGGACATTTGCACGAATGAGAGTTGACATCTCCAATATGACAAGAGGTGGTGCGAGGTATGATTTGTTTGTTCAGCACTCTTTTTCTGCCTTGTTCGATTCAGGATCTTCGCACTCCTTTGTTGCACCCAGTTTAGCCCATGATTTGGGTCTAGATGTCGAGAGACTTTCCGTACCCCTGGTGCTGAGTACACCCTTTGGAGGTCAGACGATTGTATCTTGTGTTTTCCAGGGATGTGGGCTGATGTTGGGACCACATCGATCTAGTGGGGATCTCCTTTTTCTACAGATGCAGCCATACGATGTCATCCTAGGCATCGACTGACTGTTTTCTGTTAGTGTCGTTATTGACTGATTCCAAATAAGAGTCGTGTTATCCGACGTGGATGGGCAGCAGGTAGCTTTTGTTGGCAAGAGGAGCTATCAGGTGGGAAGCCGGAATGTGAAGCCTCTCCTTTCCTTGCTAGGCGGGGTATCAGTGGTTTCAGCTGATACAATGATGGTGGAAGTTCCAGAGGTTTTTTAGGAGCTCCTTGATGTTTTTCCCGAGGAGTTTATGACTCTATGCCCCCCCCCCCCCGATGTTACGTTGATTTCAGGATAGACTTACAGCCTGGTGTCCGTCTGATTTCGATGGCCCCTTATCGGATGGCACCTTTAGAGTTGTGGGAGTTGCAGATTTAGATTGACGATTTGATGGAAAAGGGTTTTGTTCTACCTAGCGTGTCACCATGGGGTGCTCCAGTTTTGTTCGTGAAGAAGGCAGATGGTGGTCTCAGGCTATTCATAGACTACCGAAGGTTGAATTAGGTAATGGTCAAGAACTGTTACCCCCTTCCAAGGATAGATGATCTCTTTGACCAGATGAGGGGAGAAGGTTGGTTTTCTAATATTGATCTACGATCTGGATATCATCAGCTAAGTATAAAGGACAATGACATCTCGAAGACGGCATTTAGGTGCAGTTATGGGAACTTCGAGTTTGTAGTGATGCCGTTTGGAGTTACAAATGCACCAGCTGTGTTCATGGGACTTATGAACTTTGTCTTCTATGAGTTTCTGGACCAATTCTTCGTTGTTTTTATTGATGACATCCTGATCTAATCAAGATCAGAGGAGTAGCATGTTGAGCATCTCAGTGCAGTCTTTGAATTCCTTCGACACAACCAGCTTTATGGGAAATTTTCGAAGTGTAAGTTCTTGACGCAAGAAGTACACTTCCATGGGCACGTGGTGTCTCATCATGGAGTGTCAGCGGACCCATCGAAGGTGGAGTCAGTTGTTTCATGGGCAGCACCCAAGAGCGTGGCAGATGTTCATAGTTTTCTGGGGTTGGCAGGCTATTATCGTAGGTTCGTTTCAGACTTCTCTTGATTTTCTGCTCCATTGACATCTTTGACTAGGAAGAACCAGGTCTTCCTATAGAGCGAGCAGTGCCAGGAAGCTTCCAACTACCTGATGGAGAAGTTTTTCAGTGTTCCAGTACTCAGGTTACCAGAGGAAGGGTTGTTGTATGAGGTGTTTTTTGATTCTTATGGACTTGGTTTGGGGTGTGTACTGATGCAGAAGAAGGGTGTGATCTATTATGGTTCTAGGCAGTTGCACCCTCACGAGCATAACTATGCCACCCATGACCTAGATCTTGCCGTAGTAGAGTTCTCACTAAAGTTGTGGCGACATTACCTCTTTTTGGAGCGCTTTGTGGTCTTCTCAGACCACAAGATCTTACATTATATCTTCTCCCAGTGTGACCTGAACTTATGGCAGCGGAGATGTGTCGAGTTTCTCCAAGACTATGATTTCGAGATCTCTTATACTGAAGGTAAGGGAAAAATTGTGGCTGATTCCCTGAGAAGGAAGTCACATAAGGAAGTGGTTCGGGAATCCACTGATGCTTGGTAAGCGATGGGAGAGTTGGATGCCTTGCACTTGGATGCAAGGGTAGAAGGTGGTAGAGGTTGTTTGTTTCAGATGACGGTGCAATCCTCCTTGTTACAGAAGGTGGAAGAGTCTCATTGGGGAGTCTTCGAGGTGGAAATAATGCGGGATCGTATCGATCAGGGAAACACTCCAGAAGGATGGTCAGAGGACACCCATCATTGAATGATTTTTCATGGAAGTTTGTTTGTTCCGGAGGTGATTTGTGAAGGAGTTCTCCATGAGTTCCATATCTTATCCTTGGAAGTACATCCGGGAGTTTCAAAAATGTACCGAGGCCTGAGGGAATAGCTTTGGTGGCCCAGGGTGAAACGGGCAGTGGAAGAGTTTGTGGCTAAGTGCCTAGTGTGTCATCAAGTAAAAGTTGAACACCATGTTCCCAGTGGTTTGTTTCATCCTTTAAATGTTCCCGAGTGGAAATGGGATGACATCTCAATGGACTTCGTCACAGGATTACCCAGAGCTCAGGGTGGTTATGATGCTATCTGGGTAGTGGTGGATCTGCAGACGAAATCAGCACACTTCATTTCAATTAAGGAGGTGGTCCTGTTGAGTACCTTAGCACAGAGGTACGTAGACGAGGTGGTGTGGTTGCATGGAGTTCCAAAGAGTATCATCTCAGATCGAGATACTCAGTTCACATCACGAGTCTATAAGGGGTTACAACATGATTTTGGCACCCAATTATTCCTTAGCACTGCTTTCCACCCCCAGACTGATGGGCAGACAGAGCGGACTATCCAGACGTTGGAGGACATGCTGCGAGCATGTGTTCTAGATTTCGGAGGATCATGGGTACAACACTTTCCTTTAGTAGAGTTTACCTACAAAAACAGCTTCCACTCTACTATTGGCATGGCGCCTTTTGAGGCTTTGTATGGAAGACCATGTGGTTCACCATTTTTTGGGTAGAGGTTGGAGAGACAGGTTCTCTTGGGCCATAGGTAGTACAGAGCACCACATAGAAAGTCCATCTTGTTCGTGAAAGGATGAAAGCGGCTCAGGACCGACAGAAGTCTTATGCAGATCGTTGGAGGAAGCCCTTGGAGTTCGAGGTGGGGGATCATGTGTTCTTGAAGTTTTCCCCTCAATGGGGGTAGTGGAGTTTTGGTAAGGGGATTAAGCTCTCCCCTAGGTTCATCGAACCTTTTGAGGTGCTGAGGCGAGTCGGCGAGGTAGCGTATCAGATGGCCCCTACCACCTCAATTGGTGAAGGTTCATGATGTCTTCCACGTCTCCCAGCTTCGTCAGTACATACACGATGACTCTCACATTATCGACTGGGGAGAGTTAGATATGGTAGAAGACGCGACCTTTGAAGAACAACCAGTCAGAATCGAGGATCGCAAATAGAAGGTGCTCCGTGGATGAACCATCGCCTTGGTTTGTGTGTTGTGGAGGCCTGGCGGCCTCGAGGAGAGCACTTGGGAGCGGGAGGCCCAGATGCACGCTCAGTACCCAGAGTTTTTTTGGCTTGTGTTTTTCTTGTTCTTCTGAGCTGTGTTTTGATGTTATAGTCTATACCTTTGATATATGTATGTTTGGCTTGTTGGTTGTGAGACGTTTTGTTTCCTTGTTCTCTGGAAGTATGTAACATGTCTGGATGTGTGGGGAAAGGGAAAAACATGATCCTTAATCAAGACGCATTAATGCAGATGTGATTGAACCTGTGCACGTGAGTCAGTGCTGCCAAAAGAGGATAATATCTCGACATAGGAGAAGAAATTCCTAACACATATGATTAGGGTTGTTGGTTGGGTTCCTGTTATAATGAGAACCCTAATAGGTATCTTGTTGGGTTCCTCTGGGTTGGTTTCTGAATTCTCGGGGACGAGAATGATTTAAGAGGTATCTGATGTAATGTCCCAGACCTCTCCGTCCCATTCCTTTGTCGAAAAGAGGGTCATGAAGTGTTCAGGAGGGTGGAATGGACTTTTCCCACACTTTTTATAATTTTTTAACTGCACTCCTTGTAGTGTGAGTACACGCCGTGTACCACCTTGTCGGGTATACCCTGTGTTGAAGTTGTGTCCTTGCCGTGTGAAATAAATGTGTACACGCTGTGTAGCCCATACTAGACGTTGTGTAGCTCCTCCCCGCATACGCGTTACCCTCAAACCATTTGTTGACCAGTCAATGACCGTGTGCCGTGTTGAGGTCGTGTCCTTTCCGCATGAAATAAATGAGTACACACTGTGTAACCCATACTACATGCCGTGTAGCACCTCCCCACGTACGCCTTACCCTCAAACCATGTGTTGACTAGTCAACTACCATATACCCCGTTAAAGGACGTGTTGGAAGCCGCGTGGCGACCATGTGAAATGGCCGAGTACACGTTGTGTACTAGAAAGTACATGCCATGTAATTTAGTTTTTCTCGCCTTTAAAAGGAGGTGGTCTTTCTTCCTTTTCAAGAACTCCCCTCCTCCCCATTTCCTCAAGCAGAGCTCTCCCAAGAGACTCCAAAGATCATTTCTTCCATAACTTTTCAGTTCGAGCTCCGATTTACGATCCGTCAGTGGCTACGAGATCTTAATGACGAGGCCGAACTTCTGAGCTTGGATCTTTTTCTTTCCCTTCAGCCTTTTCTTCCCAGCTTCCACCCGATTATTTTTTTCCAGGTTTTGACAGAAGCGAATAACCCCAACGGACGTCTTCTAAAGCTAATCAGGGGGATCATTGTGATCAAAACCTATTGAGGTAGGTATTTTACCTTCATCTCTCTAATTTATGCATCATGCGGGGTGGTTATCCTCTTGTTTCCATGAAAAATGGTTGAACCAATAAATAGAGATATTAACTGGCTTAAAGAACAGGGATGGGGAATGTTGTTATGTTTATCTTTTTTTATCCTATTGATATTTTATGAATTGAATAGGCTTCTACCTACTGAAAATCATGGTCGTTGGGGGCCTTTTCTTGCACAATTAAATGTTTCCCTATCTTTCTTGACTGTTTTGTGGATCGAAACCTTGTGGAATGTGGAAATTGGTTAATCACATAATGTTGGCTGATTAAAACATGGAACCCTTGTGTGATCACCCCGGTTGAACAAAATGAAATAATGAACATGTGGGTGTTGGCTTTGTTATATGGTGTGTGAAAGGGGGGGTGAATCCTGGGTTATTACAGATAAAATGGGAAGAGGGTCTACGGAAAATGCTATTAAAGGGACAATGATATGGCACGATCCTTGTTTTGTGATACGGTTGTGGAGATGTTGTTATAATGGCTGCAGGGCTGCAGTAATGGGTTGTGATATTAAAAGAAAGTGTAAAGTTGATAAATGAACTGGGGGGGGACGATAATGAATTAAACGCGGGAACAATTAATGGGGATCGACTGATGAAAAAGGTTGTTTTTGTGTTTCTTGTGTTTTATCTAACTTGACTGGTTGTTGGTAGGGATATGCTTTATGAACGATTGATATGGTTGGTTTTTGTTACTTTCCCAGTAGTTAAGGAACTAATAAACTAATACTGTTGAAACATGAAAACCTAAATGGGGTTGGGGTTGTTTGTTTTATGCATGCTTCATAGTAGCAGTGTCGAGGCACGTGCTCAGTTTCTCTGTTTACAAGCCATAGGTTGGGCTGTGTGTTTGGTATATATATATATATATTTGTATCTTTGTGTTTTGTCGCACACCACCCATGTTGAGCACTTAGTGCAGAACACTCCCATTTCATGGGAGAGGGTGTTTTTCCCCTTAGATACTAGCTATTTCCTGCTCTTTCTTCAACAGGTTGTGATGGCTTTAGGTGGCCTTACACCCAAGACTCTTCGGGTAGGTTTCGATTGGGGTGGTTTCAGCCCAAGACTAATCGGGCATGTGTATTGTTCCCAAGAATCTTAGGGATGAGGCCCAAGTGTGTGCGGGTAGGATATGTGGTTTGTGAGGCCCAGGTTTGTGTGGGCAGGATATGTGGTTTGTGAGGCCCAGGTGTGTGTGGGTAGGATATGTGGTTTGTGAGGCCCAGGTGTGTGTGGATAGGATATGTGGTTCTTGAGGCTCAGGTGTTTGTGGGTGGGAAGAGTGTGGTAGCGTTAGGACGTTCTCTGTTAGGAAGAGTAGCTAGCTAGTGGGAAATGGTGCGGGGTATCCAATACTTGTTCTTATATACTACTACATGTTCTTTTGTGTTTTTGGTGAGCGTGGATGGTGAGGTTGGGTGGATAGAATTCCATGCTAGGTTTTGGTTTCTTCTATTGTTCTCACGGGACTATAGGATGTCTCCCCACCTGTGCATGATATATTTAGGTTTCCCTACTGAGTATAATTGTATGATCACCCAACGTTTACTTTCAGGTTTTCAAGAGGACTACCAGGGCCGTGCGGGACCCTACTAGTCCGGATAGTTAGAGTTTTTGCAGTCTTTGTACTCTTGTTTCTTTTTGTATTGTACTTTTTGAGCTTTCTTGTACTTTTACATTGGTTCAAAATTATTTAAACATGCATGTGGTATTGGTTTGGGTTTTATTTTCATTTATTTGTTCCTTTTTCTTTTGGTGTTGACTCATCCTATTTCTCGATCTTAAATAATAAAAGGGTAAAGCCTCCCATTTTTGTAAAAACTCATACCCTTGGTGTTATTCATCACCCTGGGGCCTACTGGAGGCAGGAATCAGGGGTCATTATCTCCCTTTCCCCATTGTCAGCTCAGGAGGGGCATCTTTGATGGAAGGGGGTCATGACAACACTGCATAATGATCCTCAAAGACCCAATTTCCCCATGCTTGATCATCTACTTTCACTAGAACAACCTTCCCCCACACCCATACACGTCAAGGAATTATTCACAAACACATTCCCACCATTCCCACTTCACTACCAGCAGTCATAGCTCCACCACTTCCTTTATTTTGTTGAGCGTGAGCATCAAATCCACTTGGACCATCTTCAGGACAAGCCCATGCGGACAAATAATAAACTTGACTTTTTAATGATTGAGAATATCCTAGTGTATGAGGAATTTATAGCACTACTTGGATGCCTTAATCTTTCCAAAGATCTTTCATGACCCATTCATGATGAAAAGCCCCCAACTAAGGGGTTTCACTCATCAAATTGTACGTCGGGCTTTGGACCATGAAGGGTATTCTCGAGGTGACTCTCATGGGGTCATAATCTAGATTAAGGTACACATAATATCTTCTAATATGGGAATACCCACCATAAAAAAGGACCAATATTTCTCCCCCTATTACGAGGCATAGTTGAGGAGAAACCCTGATATTTTGATGGGAGAGAAATTTGTTACACATCTGGATCATTATTTATGAATCCTTATCTCATTTCTAGACATGTCATCAACAGGATCGATGAAGAGCATAAATATTATTCTACTCTACAAGATAGATCTTCTTAAAAAGATATTAAGGGGTTATGAGTGGACTTCAAAGTATGTTTAGGATGCTAATGAGGTGATAGCTCCTCATAATCCAACTAATGGGGTTCCTAATCCTGACGCATGAGGAAAATCCCTTTCACCCCCACCTCCTAATGATGCTAGGACCATACCACCTCCCACCAATGCCACTCCTCATACTTCATCTTAGATACCATCACCTTCTAATTTTGATCCAAACCTACCCATTCCATTAAATATTTGTGAGGTTATCTATTAAACTGACAATATTTTACAAGGTATTCTAGATACCTATAGGTTGATCTATCTTCATTTAATTATTCCTTTCCCTAAGACTTCTGAGTTCCCCATAACTACCCCATATCGCCTTATTACCACCCCTTATACCTACACACCTTATCCTTCCCCCAATATATCTTTTAACTCTATACCCAATCCTACAACCTTATCACCCTATGTTCCCTCTATCAATATTCCACTAAATATTACCGACCCTACGGCTTGAAAATACTTCTCAGAAGAGATTTATTGATGAGGAAAGGTACTTTATCTTCCATCTTCATCTTAGGTTTCATTAATAGATCGAGTTATTAAACATGTCGCACCAATATTTATCAGCACCACCCCTCCATTAGTGGTGACCGAACCTTCTTATATCACTAAAACACCTTCCAACACCTCTATAAAATCTAATGATATAGATTGAAAGATCCATCCATCCACTGTTCGAGAGGGAACCATTGTTTCTACTAGCATAAATTCTGCCTGCTTATATTAGTTTTTTCCCAGGGTATCCCCTGTTTTTATCTTTTATTGTTTATGTGCTCATTTTATTCCCTCCTCTAGTCTATATTGTTAAAATTATATAATGGAAAGTATATGATATATTTTACTATAAATGTTTCCCCAAAACTATCCATAATAATTGTGTATTCAGTTTACTATGTCTCAATCTTCTACCTCTACTATGGCTATCAATACACCTGATGGGTTACTATATCACCTTACCTAATAGTTATTTCCTCATATACCTGGCATTTAGGCATAGCTATAGGATCTCCATCCATGTCCCATTTAGATTCTCTAGCTACCGCACAATATGTTTTGTTGGTCCATTTCTGAGGTGGTGAGCCCCACAGAATGACAATTAGAGCTCAAGGACAATAATTCCAGTTCCTTCAAGAGTTATAGGACGACTAAGATTATGGACTTCTTTGATTGATATTTTTCATTTCTTTGGATGATAACGTCTATTTTCACTTTAGGGTAGTTAACCCTTAATTTCATCTTTTGATTCGTTGCTAATTTTGTGTAGGTATTTTTTTATTTTTATAGGTTGTTCTACTATATATTTCATTCAATAAATTTTTATTATGCTCTATTAAAATATCTTAGAGATGATATTAATTTATATATACTATGTTCTGCTACCAAGTTTTCATCATACACAAAGTTATATCCAATGAACTAATTATTTCTCTAGTACAAGCATATTTTTTTCTAAAATTTTTATAGGTGGCTAGTTTCTCAGTGACATTTATCATTTACCCCCATGGCCTAAAAATTATTATAAGGAGGTCTTTATTCACCTCAATGATTTCATTATTATCATTTAAAATTTTTTTACACTATCATTGATATCTCTCCCACATCAGTTCCAAAAACAGTTCAGATACTATTTCATTTTATGATTGTGGGGGAAATTCTGGAGCTTTATTACATTTACACCTACATTGTATTTTTATCATTAGACTATGATATATTTTTCATTGAAGCATTATTTTACTTTTAATCTAATTACACCCATGCAAATAAAATAAATAGCTTTCATAGAAAATGTTCAAATCTATTATTTATTCTTTCATAGGAATTTAGTAGGATTTAAGAGTCGGGTAGTTTTATTTTAATTATACATACTATAAATCATTTAATAACTTATTACTGGTTACTATTACCAAAGTAATTTCTCTTTAATATGTATTCTCATTCTCAATAGGATTTTAGAGCTGATTTTCTTCTTTATTCTCTAAGAATATTTTTTAAGAGATACGTGGGCATGTAAACCTATCAAAACATTCATTGGAATCATAAAAAAATATGAATGAAAAAATACACTATTCAAATGATTTAGGAATATTTTTTATACATTTTTCATTACACCAACAGGTATATTATTCCTTCTTAAGACTATAGAATACTTGAATGACTTTTTTAGTATTGATCCTATTTTCAAAGACATTTTATCCCTTCCTACCTTGCTCTTGTTATGATTGCATGATTTTCACTTAAATAAGTGTGGGGAGTTAATTGTTGATGGAATAATTGATTTTTTATACTAAATATATATACGGTGAAAATTTCACGTAATCTGAGAGATTCGGTCTATGATTTTGTATGTACTTCTGGATTACCCTATTTCTGAAAGAAAAATAGATAAAATGGTTTTGCGTTATAAAGGTCGGTAATAACAATTACTAGACCCATAAATATTTTAGTAGATCCTATGTTGTTAGGTGGTGGATGTGAGATCTATTTTAAACATGACTGTTTAAGAAATAATAGAAAAATAATAAATGGGATACTTTCATTACACTTTTATAGAACATCCATGGACCTGCCATAATATTTTGGGTGTGTGGAGAGGATAATTTATAGAGATGGTTATTTATTTCACTATTCCTAATTATCATGCATTGTACTTTAGATCTTACCTTCCTTATTGATATTTATTTTTATTATTTATCCACCAACCCTAATCCTCAATTTCCTTTAAAACTTATTAATGAATCCCTCATGATTAATTGTTTATTTTTATTTATAGATAAGATACATTAGAACCAATTCAAGCCTATGGTTAGGAACATATATTTAGGGTATGATCATAACTATAATTTTATTTTACCTTGAGTGATGAGAGAAAATTTAGGGTGAGGTAAATTGAAACATGGGTCTATTTTCAAGGAATCAATAGAAAATTTACAATTAAAGTAAAAAGGAATTTCAATAAAGAATTTGACTATGTTGTATGAATTATTTTGTATTATAGGTTGGATTTTGGACAAATATATTTTCATACTAACACTTTATTTAATTTTCATGGTTTTAATACATAATCATTATTAAAAATTATTTTTTTTAGAATACTTATGGATATGATTTTTTCATGAGGAAAAGAAATTGTTAGTGTTGGAAAATTTGACAATATTAATTCATATATATATATATATATTGGAATCATTATCTTGGTATTTTTTCACACTATATAATATTTTTTTTGGCTGATTTTTACTAGAAATAAGAGTTCAATATAAAATAAATGTGTTTCCTATAAATTTTATAAATTAATAAAAAATCATGTTGTGAATGCAAATCATAACATGAAATCGTCAGATATAAACCACTTTAGATTGTAGTCTAGGCCAAAAAACCAATACATTATTTGAATGTCCTCGATGAAGATGTTTAGGATGAGAATGTAACTCATGATGTGAAATTATCGACTTATGCACCATCCAACCATCCTTGAAGCCTTGATCCCATGAAAGAAATATTTAATGCCCCGACATTTCATATGGGTACATACCATTTTTTTCTTTAATTTCAATTTTTTCCCTAATGATGTTTCTTAATGGAGCCAAGGAGGTCTTGGGTGCATATGGGGGTTGTTCAGAGCCCAAATCCCCAAAATTTATAGAGGAATACTTGGTAACACAATTTGTAGAAACTTTGTAGCTCATCTCGAAAAGTTTACCTAAACCATTCAGTTGCTGAATGTGGTGTGATGGGGACCTCATGGTTTTTATGAAACTGTGTGACCCGAGGTGCATGGTCCTATTGTGCTACCTAGGTTTTGGATAGAGTAGT
Organism: Viscum album; assembly: GCA_963277665.1. Taxonomy (NCBI): domain Eukaryota; kingdom Viridiplantae; phylum Streptophyta; class Magnoliopsida; order Santalales; family Viscaceae; genus Viscum; species Viscum album. Next base: position 54,586 of record CAUJRU010000687.1, on the reverse strand, counting down.
TTTACATGGTGTATACACAATTAGAGAAATGGTGTGACTAACTATGAGGGGTTCCCCCTTGAAGCAGTGGCTTGGTGCATGGTTACTGCATAGTTTAGAAAACCATGTGACCATACCATGTTCCCTTTTTTTCAATAAAATTCTCATTTCACCCCTCTTTAGTGATTTTAATCCACACAATTCTTTCTTCATTTCCACCTCTAGTGGGTTTCTCCTCCTCTCCATGCATGGGCACTCCATATTCATCCATGTTAGGTTTTAAAATATCTCCCTCATTCCTCTACTAAATATTTATTCATTTAATGAAATGAAAATCCCTTAGAAATTTATTTGATATCACCCCTTATATTTCATGTTTCTTCCACCTTCATTTGCGCTATTTTTTGTGTGACCACATTTTCACTATTTTCAAGTTGTTTGATGATTTCATCGTTTTCTTCCATTTTAGCTAGATTCAAGATTCAATAAATGAAGAGTGGATTTATACTACATTGAGGTAGGTGGTCTAGGTTTTCCTCACTAATTTAATCACTTTTTAGTGATGTGTTATTGTGCTACTCGTCATATCCTTCCAAAAGATCATTTAATTTATTAAATAAATTAATTAAATTGGATTCCCATGTATTGTATGAATATACCTTATCATGAAAACCTTTTGGGAGTCAGTCACAATTTTATTGGCCACCCCTATGGATGTTCCCACCTTGAATTCCTTTTAGCCCAAGCCATAAATTTTGGACCACCTTGGGCATGTGAGTTGCATCCTGATTAAATGATTTAATTAACAAATTTAATTAACATAAATTGTTGCTATGTGATTTTCCCTCAATCTTAATGTCTCATACCATATAATTTAATGTTTTTATTCGATTTCTTATTTTAAATGCTTCACATTTATGCCACATGCTTAATATGTCATTTATTATGCTTGATGATTATTCTATTTCCATGTGTGTATGCCTTGTGGTCTCCTTTCTTATGTTCTATATTTAGGACATGTTTTGTGCCATTAACTTGGTATTATGAAATTTTTTATTGAATTTAATTAAATAGTTGATCATGGAATAGATTATTAGCATTTCATGTTTCCATGTCTTATTAAAAACATGAAAATTTTCATGCTTTTCATTTTGACATGTGATTTTGTTTCTATGCCTTACTTGCTATGAGCTGAGATAGAACAATGGTTTTGTTTTAAGGATGCCATGTATTGACTAATCATGTTCAGTTGGATTTACTTCACATGTCAGGATTGATACATTAGCTTTCCATGTTCGAGATCTCTGGGAGGATTATATGTTCTAATGAGTGACACTAGTTCCCAATGGGAGAAATCGAGGAAGGATACATTAGAAATATGGCTACGCCATGCCTCAGGTGATACTAGATCCCCTATGTGAGGTACTTGGTATAGGCTCAGATTTCACCATGAAATGGGTGATACAATAGATGCCTTTATGGGTTTCATTGGATATATTCAGTGGCATTTTTTATATCTAAGACTCTTATAGAGACCCTTGAGGTTCGTTATTGATTACCTTGGATGGGCTCGGACTCCACCATAGGATTTTATGGATTGATTGATTCCTTATACCATATGTGATGTCTCTTATTTAGATTATGACCATTCTTGAATGATTACATGGGAATGTGACCACAATGAAAAAGCACGAGATTGGGGTTTCCCTACCTTAGTTAGTTTGTTTACAATGGCCCTTGTATACATGTTATTACTTCTACAAGTGCCTTGGTTAAAAAATATGAATTAGGCCAAAGTATGAGGTATCGGTTAGGTATTTGTTGAGGGACCTAGGCTGAAGTTCTTATTTATTTCCTTACTTATTGACATATGGTTTATTATTATGGAACACAATACATTTATTTACTACATGAAATGGATTGGACTATACATTGTGGGTGGTGGCCTACTAATATTTTATCTCACACCCATCTTGGGTCACCTTTGGTACCAACAAAGACTTTATGATGGTAGGTATGTAAAATGGAAGTCTGTAGATTCTAATTCTTGTTTTATTTATAGCTTTATGATGGAGTTTGGGAGAAGAGGACCAATCCTATACTCGAGATGGTTATTATTAAATTTTTTGGCCTTTTTTATATTGTGATAGTATATAGTATATGTGTGTATCCCCTGATCCCCTCATATATTTATTTTTGTAAGGAATCACAAACATGATCATCATTTGTATCTATTTGGGCTTACCATATTACATCAGTTGCATAATCCTCTTGTATTTTTTATTATTATAACTATTCTACTTCTACTATTTATGATTTATTCTTCCTCTATTTACTTTCTTTTTTCTACTATTGGTATCACCCTAATAAATGATGACGTTGTCTTTTCATGGACACACCCTAGGCCCTCACTTCTAGTTAGAAGCCTCTGACATTCGTTTATGTGTTCCTGATGTCTTGTGGACACCATTTTGGGGAACTATTGAGTAGAAACTAGGTTAAGATTCTATAAAGTGGTATTAAAGGTTAATTTACCTTTTTAATATCTTGGATTATCCATGATTCTAAGATATTGAAATTTGGTAATAAGCCTATTCCTAGGAGTTGCATACTCACATACTGGAGAAACACAAATTTCATTTGATGGGTAAATGCTATTATGCCTATACTATTACAGTTTCATGGATTTCAGAATTTGGCGAAACACTTGTTTTGAGATGTTATTAGTGATGAATATATCATTATAGAATTTATTTTATCATATCCTGATGATATGATTGTTGTCGCAAAAATGTGGGGAGGAGAAAAGACATAGACCTGATGACTACATCGCGAAGCCCCTTTGTGGATTCCTATTTGGCATTCGCGAGCCGCCGAGGATCAAGGAGGTGGTAACACTCCATGAACGCATTTGAAATTCATGGACCTCCATGTAGAAGGGAGTAGGTAACTCTCTGCGAACGCATTTGATGTTCACGAGCCGCCGCAGAGTAAGGAGGCGGTAACGCTCTGCGGACACATTTGAAGTTCGTGACGCACCGTGGAGAAAATGAATTCTTCTTCATGTCGAGCGAGCACTGCATCGTGGTGCCTATCCTATATAAATACTAGCCTCCCCCAAGTACAAGAGATGGATAATCCGAACTTTCGACTTTATAACTCCCAAATCATGACACACCATTCTACTCTGTGAACCATGAGCTGTGTGAGGTACTTCTGCTCTGCGAAGTGCATCCCCATTTCCTCATTTTGATCCCTTATTTTGAGAGGGATTCCTTTCATAGAGACTAAGGGCCTCCACAAAGTAAGGGGATCCCCATGGGGACCCCAGTAATTTTGGATCGTTTATTCTTCGCGAAACACCCTTCATGTATACATGATCCACATGCCAAGGCAGGGTCACTATACTTCGTGAAGCACATTGTTTCATGATACCTTTCTTCGCAAGGCACCATTGCTCTACAAGGGAGTTATTCACGAATGCCCTTCCATTTTATGAAGCACCTCCCATATTCACCTCTTCCCTATGCTTATGCTGAGGAACCCCACTTGGCAAACCACACCCCTTCTCAAGTAACCTCCACCATGCAGAGCAGCAGAGCATCACAAGGCCCCTGCCTATAAACCCCTCTGCTTTCCAATTTCTTTTCCCGTGTGACCCTCAAGGTTTTCCTGATGTGATATCAAAGTCCCTTGAATGATATTGTCTGTTGCGTTGCTTCGCATCATGTTTCTTCGCATAGGCATGCTAACGGCTATTGCATCTTCGTAGAGTCACGCTAACATGGACCCCCTGATGGTTTTCTCCCTGACACCCCCTATCCATGGCGTTGCCTGTCCCCTCTCTGCACCAAGGAGTAGAGGGTACCAGTTATGTAAGTCCTAGGGGTGCGGAGAAAACCCACCTCATCCGAGCTGAAGTATTTTAAACTGCTAGGAACCATCATCCTTAGCACATGATGTTAAACTGTGGCCTTTCCCCATGCCTCGCACACAGGTTTCCCCCCCACCTTGGACTTTGTCCACACCCACTGATCTCCACGAGGATGAGATATTCCCTCACATGGGATGATATCCTCTTTCTTGGAGTGGCATTTGTCTGCAGGAAAAGGGTGACCATCTCGGTGTAAGCACCTAGATTTTCTTGCTGGAGGTAGCATCCCTACTCATCTATTCTTCTTCGGTCACAAGAACCATGGGGAGGGGGAAATTGACATCGGACCCCTCCGTTCCTTAATGCCAAATCCCTCTCCTACTGGGCTTTATTGCCATCGGGCCTCCATCCTGGAGTAAGTCCCAACTTCTTGGGCTTCTAACCACACGTAATCCCATGTTTCTTCTTTGGGCCATGATCATGTTTAAGCCCCACTCTACTTCCCACGGATGCACCTTTCGCAACTTGATCGTCGGGTCTCTGTTATCTCTTGTCTCTCAAACCGAGCATGACTCACGCGGGCTTAGAGTGAGCACCGACCATGACATCTTCCTTGGGCCACCTTAGAGTGTAATCCCCAAGTGCCACCACCTAAACTATGAGGTCTTTGATCCTTTCCAAGGTGAGGTACGTAGGAAGCCTCCATGAGGTTCAAGCCAAACAACCATTGGACCCCAGGTCCACCTTCACGTCGGTTCTCCCAAACCCATACCTAAACTAGGAGGCCTTTGATCTTTTCCAAGGAAGGGTATGTAGGAAGCCTCCATGAGATTAAATCCCAACAACCATTGGACCCTAGGTCCTCTTTCACATCGGTTCACCGACACCCTGGGCAGCCTAGAGTATAATCCCCACACCACCTGAACTATGAGGTATTTGATAATTTCCAAGGAAGGGTATGTATGAAGCCTCCATGAGGTTCAATCCCAACAACCATTGGACCCTAGGTCCACCTTCCAGTCTGGTCACCAACACCCTGGGAATCCTATAGTATAATCCCCATACCACCAGAACTGTGTGGTCATTGATCCTTGCTAACATAATGTATGTAGGAAACCTCTATGAGGTTCAATCCCACCATTAACCCAGTAATTCCAACCCCTTTACGTCGGATCACCAACACCTTTGTCTTCCTCAGAGCGTAAGCCCCAAATACCCCCATAACCACCTCAATTGTGTGGTCTTTGGTCTTTTCCAAGGAAGGTTATGTAAGAAGCCTCCCTGAGTTTCATGTCCAACACCACTTGAACTACAAGGTCTTTGAACCTTGCCAAGGTAGGGTACGTAGCAAACCTCCAAAAGGTTCAAACTCAACAACCATTTGACCCTAGGTCCTCCTTCACATCGGTTCACTGACACCCTGGGCAGCCTAGAGTATAATCCCCACACCACCTGAACTATGAGGTCTTTGATCCTTAACAAGATAGGGTATGTAGGAATCGTCCACGAGGTTCAATCCCAACAACCATTGAACCCCAGGTCCTCCTTCACATTGGTTAACCGACACCTTGGGTAGCCTAGAGTATTAGCCCCACACCACCTAAACTATGAGGTCATTGATCCTTGCCAAGGCAGGGTACGTAGGAAGCCTCCATGAGGTTCAATCCAAACAACCATTGGACCCTAGTTCCACCTTCACTTCTATTTACCCAAACCCATAACTAAAAAACGTGGTATTTGATCTTTGCTAAGGCATGGTACGTAGGAAGCCTCCCTAAGGTTCCATCCCACCAAAAACCATTGGACCCGAGGTCCTTATTCACATCAGTTCACTGACTCCTCCCCCATAACCGAAATTAGTAGACTTTGATCCTTGATAAGGTAAGGTACGTAGGAAAACTACATTAGGTTCAAGCCCACCATTCACCTGGTCTCTCTAACCCCTTTACGTCAGTTCACCAACACCTTGGGATGCCTCAGAACGTAATCCCCAAATGCCCCCATAACCATTCTGAACCATGTGGACCATGATCTTTGCTAAGGCACGGTGCGTAGGAAGACTCCCTGAGGTTCCATCCCCACACCCAGTAGTTCCGACCCCCTTCACGTCGGTTCATCCCTGTTCTGCATGACATTAAAATGTGGACCTCATCCGGCGGTAATCCATTGTGACCCCGTTCAGTGGTAATTCGTTGTCAACCCCATCCAGTGATAATCTGTCATGAATCCATCCAGTAGTATGTTTTTTACATCCCCAAATTGTGTTAAGCCGTTGACACCCACAATCAGTGGTAAACCGTTGACATCCCCAATCAGCGGTAAGTCGTTGACAGCCCCAATCAGTAGTAAGCCTTTGAGATCACCAATCAGCGGTAATCCGTTGAAACCCTCATCAGTGGTAAGCCGTTGAAACCCTCGTCAGTGGAATGCCTCCATCTGACGAACTATGTGGACATTGATTCCCTACCATGGGGATACGTAGGAAGTATCTTCGAGGATCAAGCCCGAAACCATCATCATCATCATCATGATGTTTCCATCCCATTCACCACCCCCCTCACGAAACCTTCCATCATCCATCTTGGTTCTCACCTGGGTCGCTACATCCTGGTGAGATCATGCCACCCCATTACCCTTTACATCTAATAGCATTCAAGAATCCACCCACATGATGGCCCAAATATCGGTGTTCCCTCTAGGGGGTTACTCCATCAGATCAACTCTAGTCAGTGTTCTGATCAGCCCAACCCTTCTCCGCCAAATGTTAAACTTACGGCATACCCTGTGTTAAACATGGGAAGTTGAGGAAAACCTTAGATAAATTCACATGGCATATGATTCCACACATTTGATGTGGGATTACTTGGGCTTCCACGCCCTCGAGAAGCCCTATAATAAGAAACAAAATACATACACGTCAATCCCCCAACATCCAGACACGCCCGTGATGCCCAACATGACTACTCCCCTGACCGAATGTTTCTGCCCTGACTGGACCCCTTAGAATGTCCCAACAGAAGTAGTGTGATTAACTAGTGTCCATGAAGATATGGCACTAGTAATAGTTTCACGAACAACATATTAAATATATGAGGGATACCTAGACTAGGTGACGAGTTCTGAGGAGGAATCCACAGAAGGAAGAAATGCATCTCATCAACCCATTTTGACGAAGGATAAAATATCCCTGAATAAGGAGAAGATGTATCCCGGTTTTTGAAAGCTGGAATGCGGGGAAAAGAAGTTGTGTCCTTCCACACGTACTCAAGAAGATGGACATGCACTCCCTGAAGAAAGCATCGAATATAGAAATGGTGAACTCGAAGTGAAGTTATTCTCATCAATATAAAGATTAGTATCACTTGAGGCAACAATGGATTGACGTGCCACCAGATCCAGTTATCTGGTGCCGCGTCCAACTAAGAAAATAGCTTGCCTGGAGTGAAACTCATCGGATGTCGGGGCAGTAGAATGTTGGACATCCGGTTCTGTGACATTTCCAGTGTGGATCCTTCTTACCGGCCATGGAAGAAGGGATGACGTTGGGGCATTGGTCGTAAATTCCTTTTTCTTCCATCACTAATGAGTTAATCTCCTTGCTTCTCAAGAATCGAGTTACTTCTCTTGGGATTTGATCACCACCTACCCATCTATGCAGGGTCAGGATCAATGCCAACATGGTAGTTCCATGAGGCTTCACCTCTTCCATGACGGCCTCTACATCTACGACCATGGGTCACCCACTCCCCCTCTCTCCATCTGAGGTCATACAATAGAGGGTAATCAATGACCTTGTGCATCGCTACGAGGAGGAGGGAATGATCCCATCCCGGAATATAGCCCACATTGATCCGGAGGCATCTACGCCTCATCGCCAAATCCACCCTCAAGGGCCGTGTAGGGAGACATTTCTCCCCACCCCGAAATACAACTGCTTCGAGAGCCTATCCCTGGAGCAATTGATGACTCCCTGCCTTATGTTGATGAGGTTTGTGATGTCCAGCCCAACCTAGTCAGAGTCCCATTCCAGGGGCTCCCAGCAAGGGCTCCCACCCAGTCACGTCAGTGTCGCCGCCCAGTCTTGCTGGAAGAGGAGCAGGTAAGCTACATACCTACACCACCAGCCCAAGTTCGTCCGACCTGACCCCAGCGTCAGGCACAAGCTAAGGAGGACGCCCACCAAGGGGAGTCAACGTATGTTGCTACTATGGACCGAGACACCACCGACGCATATCATCAGTCCCCTACATACAATAAGCATGGGAACTTATATTCTCATCCAAGATCGAGGCCCCAACCGCCCCACGGGCAGGCTGGGTTGAATCTCTTGGACGCTGGCACAAGCAGTGGCCGCTGCGAACTGACCCGCAGTGATGCCACCTAGTACGGAGGCTCTCCCCATACAACCACCGCGGAGAGTACAGACCTTCCCCACTTCAAGGCTCAGCATGGATTTCTGCCCCGTTCCACCCCCAATCTGAATGAAGGTATACCCCGCGGCAGTGATGCTCGACACATAAGCCTCTCTCATGCCCATTACACTGGATATGGAGTTGTTCCTTCGGATCCTGACCACCGGTGCAGTGATGTTATGCATCCGGTCTCTCTTCAACATGGGGATCCTCCCTTCGTCCTCTCCGAAGATGTTGAAGGTTCTCCTTTCCTCAGTACCCAAACGGGTGAAGGCCAACCTTGCTCCACCCGTACCCAGCACGAGGGTCCTGCCCGTGTTTAGCTAGACCGGTACAAGTACCCTCCTTGTATTGAGATCGCCTAGGAAAAAAAGTGTGGAGGTCCTCCCCATACTCCTTCTAGTTCCAATGGAGTTTTTTCGCTCTCTAGTTCTATCCATGGAGGTCCTCCTCATGTCCCCTTCAATATTTGTCCCGGTGCTCCTCGCACCCTGGCTTTCTTAGGTGGAAACCCTCTCCGCCCCCGCACCAGTGCGGCCGAAGGACCCAGTGTCAGAAATATGCCCTATCAGGAGGAGCCACCCAGGGGCAGGAAGGCGGGTCGTTTCCACCATAAGAGGATTTCTAGAGATGTCCATACAGAGATCAGACCGGTCCACTTCTCATACTCTGAAGCAGAATACGACTCATCTTGGGAACCCTCCCCTCACTTATCCGAGTCAAGGGATGGGGCAAGGACAAGGCGCATCATCATAGTGCTACCAGAATGCGAGGTTCATATGATTCCTACCTCCCTCCGCAGGTATATCTAGGAGGATGAAAATATGTCAACCCCGTAGGTTCGGTCATGTAATCAACACAATCGTCCCCGGAAGCGCTCTCTACCTTCACAAGAGATCACAGAGATCTATTATGGGGACTAATGGTGGGAAAGCAGCATCACAGCCTATCACCAATAGCCCTAGCCCCTGATCCAGGAATGGAATCCATTATCCCGTATTATCACGACATAGCGGCTAGGTTGCTACACTCTTCGGAGGAGAACTCGAGATTCGGCGGCCAGTCAGCCTGCTCGTCGTACACTCCACCAGCCAACCTGTCGTCTCAATGGTCTGTCTCAGTTCCCCTGGAAATTCCTCAGCCAGCCCTAGTTTAAGAATGGGAAATCATGGTCTAGACCCTGAATCTGAGCTGAGGAGCTTCTGGAACATCCTCACAGTGGACCACTTCCCTGAGAAGCTCTGGCCCATAGAAGCGCAGAATTTCTGCATACCAAAATCCCTTACCCCAGAGGAAGTTGAGTGTTTCTACTACACCCTCTGGGTGACACATTTTAGTCTTCATCATTAGTGATTGGTTTACCCCAGGAGATAATCTCATTTCGAAGAGATTAGTGAGAAATGCAGTCGAGTCGATTTGGTCGCACTCCCTATGGCCCAGCGCCTCAAGTCACCAGGTTTCTGTGAGGCCCGCCAGCAGCAATGTGTTCAGAGTATCAAGGTACTCTAAAAATTATCAAGAGGCTACCCCCACGTGCAAATATGTGGTTGGGGGTAGTATTTTTCCCTCGTCTTCAGTTCTTTCTAGAGGCAACCCGACTCGTTATGCGATATCAAGGACATTTCCCCCAGGAAGGGTCACGATCAACATGGTCGACCTAGTGGACGAGGAGGACGAGATGGAGCTTCTCGAGGGAGACATACCCCATGAGCGTGTGAAACCACTTTTGGACCCATCAAGGAGGATTGTTCATCAGAAAAGGAACCTACTAGGTCTCCCTGTACCCACCAAAGCGTTGGTACTCATCCGTAATTCTGGTAAGGGAAAAGAGCACGCCAGAGCTTCCAAACACTATGACCCATCCGCCTTAGTGCAGAAGATGGAGGAGGACCCTGAGAAGGAAAAGTTGCGCCAATAACATGCTGAGTAGAAGAATTTATTCGATGAACTCCTGGATGAATGGGCTGTAGAGTGACGGCCTGACTACGGAAATCCTAGGCCATTATAGCAGGGTCATGAACAACTACCCCTCGGTGAGCTACCCCCAGGAAACCTTGATCATGCCTCTCCCGCAGATGGGGCTAAAGACGGAGCTCACGGTAAGAGGGAATGGTATGTCTCACTGAACCCTCCTGAATGGCGCAACAATCCATGGAATCCAGCACGAGTTCCCCTAGCTACCCCGCAGGCCGCTCCACCAGCCGCTCCACGAGCCACATAGCATGTCTACCATGTTGAAGAACCAGCCAACGTACTCATAGTTTGGGATCCCCATCAAGACAAGGACCCCCACCTAGATGATTTTATGGTGGCGCTCATAGCCCACCTTGAATCATTGGATACATGGCAGGTGGAAATCCAACCTGATGGTAAGCCATATCTGGCGTGGGTGGATGATATGTCGGCGCCTCCGGGTTTGGGGAATCCCACTTTCTCCCCATTTAATGGGACGAGGGACCCACCGCAGCACCTCGCCCACTTCAACTCAAGGTGTGGGCCCATGTTAGGGACTTCAGTATAGCAGGAGGCTGCCAAGCTCCACTATTTTGTGCAGACATTGCAGGGGTCAGCATTCTTCTGGTATAGCCAACTCCCCGTCAGATCTGTAACCAGCTAGGAGGACCTTCGTAGGAAATTACTCTACCAGTTCAGTTCCACCACCCGGAAAACTAGCATCGCAGACCTCCTCAAGTGAAAACAAAGGCCTTATGAGCGATTTGCGGACTTTATCGCCTGGTGGAAAGGGCATACATATTCCCTCGACATACCACTGACTGAGGAGAAATTACTGACGATGTGTTTGGGAAATGTCAATACGGATCTGGTTCCCTCTCTAATAACATAGAACTACCTTGGGGGATTATGAGACATCTTCGATAAAGCCCAGCACCTGGAGGAAGCCCCGTAACAGGCCATCCAGGCATGTCTGTTTCCCCAAGTATTTGCAGCGAGGAGGGCTGCCAGAGCCGAGCCCACTATGGTGTCCCAAATAGAATCCCCAAAGCGACTAGAATTTCTACCAGTGGCACCATCCCCGCAGCCTCACGGAGGCCCTCCACCTCAGGCTTAGCCTCCAGTTCAGCAGCGTCCACCTCAGAATCGGTAGGTTCCCCCACGTAATGTGCCACAACCACCCAGGCGGGATAATCAGGATCCACCTCCTCAGTAGGCTCCTCCAGCTCCTCCTCAGGGTCTGGCTCCAAGGGCCCCCTTCCTGGACAAAAGAAACTGGACCTACATGTTTAATGAGAATCAGGTCCCTGGTTACTTTAGTAGCTCCTTAGAGCTGGGTATTGTATGCTTTCCCGAGTACAGAAGGCCGAAAGAGGCGAATCTCATTGATCACCCCAACTACCACCCCTATCATCAGATTCTGGGGCACACCCTCAAGCAGTGCTATGTACTCAAAGACTAGCTTCAAGACCATGTTGATAACAACATAGTCAGGCTGGGCCCGGCCCTGGCACAAGTGACAGGGGTCTTCATAAGGCCAGACAGCAACAGCGACGATGAGGGTGAGTGATAAAACACTATTTTGTTGAATATTTTATTGATAATAAATGATATAATTTCCTCACATTGTGTTAAATATGTTTATTTATAAAATATTTGGGATTTGATCATTCATTTGAAAATTTGGTGAAAATTCCAGTTTTACCCTTTATAGTGCACTGTAGTATTTCGAAGATAAATATTTTTATATTAATTATTTGAATTGGAAATTTTGTAAAAGTTTTCCTAACGTATGTTTATACAACTTGCATTCAGGACACTAGAGCTAAAAAGTGTATTTGTATGGTGTAAATGGGCCATTAGTCCAATGGTGGGCTGGACTCGGCAGAATGGACATGGGTTCTGTATTTGGGCCATATCTTCTTAATCCGGGATTGGATTGAGCCCACATTATGAGTAAATATCGGGGACATGATTTTTCACAAATAATCCTTCTAGAAGGCCGGTCAATTCACGCGTTTTGAAGGTCAAATAGGCAGTGAAACATGGAATAAAATATTTTTCCGTGTTTTTCATTTCACACTTAAAAAGTTATGTAACCCTAGCCCTCACAAACTCTATTTAAACGGGGTTTTAACTCTTTGAGAGGTCTGGTGGAGGCTTTAGGAAGGTGTCGAAGAAAGGGTGTCTCCTGGGATCCCCTCACAACTCTTGGAAGAAGTATGCCTTTGTGACAACCTCTCTTTCAAAAAGTCTCTCCTCTCCCACCTCCACTTTGTATTTATATTCTTTAATGTTTGTTTCTTGAATTTTTATTCAAATAATCTTCTGTGTTCTTCCCTATTCTTCTTCTATTAATCATCTTAATTGGGTTGGAATCAAGAGTGGAGACAAGATTGGGTTCTACCATTTCATTCCTTTGCTTATGCAAAACGTCTCCACGATGACTACACTGCCCATGGAAGAGTAGTTCTTTTTAGTAATCGATCGACCTCTATCCTTCTTCATTTAATTATTTTGAATAATTGAGCAAATTTAATTAACTTAATATGATCCATGAATTTTGTTTTTTTAAATTTTAAGATACTAAGCAAGAAATTGAACAATTAACACAAAACACGCGAGGTCGGGAATTGTGTAAATTGTGAGAGCGCAATCTTAATCGGTAATACAAGACCATACGGGATAAATTTGTAGAGTTCAAATATAATCCCTAAACACAATTAATCTTAATTTCAAGAATCGATATGTTCTCTAATTAACCACTGACCATAAGCTAACCTTATAACAACAATCAATGCAGGGTGCTACGATTGCGTGTTCCGAAGCTAGCCTAGGGTTTAAGTAATTTCATCTTTGTGGTTAAGTTAACTCTCGTAGGGTTTGAGGAATAACAAATTAGGGGATAATAATTAAGTGGATATTGATTTAAATGATAATGATTAATAAGTGAATGAAGAGGTAGAGTTAGATCGATTACGCCTTTTAAAATATTTTCTAAAAAAACATCTTTTTGTTGTGTCATTTTAATCGAAATTCATTTCAAAACTAAAAACAAAAAAATATACAATCTTCTTCCAACAAACTTCTTCTAGATTCATAAACTATAAACAACCCCCATCCTTTCAAATATTGTTTTTATTCTCTTTTGTTTTATTTTTATAATATCTTTAAAAAGTTGTTTTAAATCTACTTCCTCCTTTGAGAGACGACCTTGGTCAGCCACTCTGTTGCGCCTAAGTACCCCAAAATCACACTAATCAATTGAGGGCGCCCACGACAGCACTCTTTAAAATTGGCAACGTTGCCGGGGAGGAAAGTAATTTATTCAACCATTTAGATTTATTTCTTTTATTTTTCATTTTATTATTTTCTTCACCACTCTCTTTTATCTTTCCCCTTTCTCAAGTTTTCATTTTTTTTCTTTCATCCTCTTGTTTTCTTTTTGGACCATTAACTCAACTTCTCATTTTTATTTTACTATGGTCCACTCACTTTATTTTCATTTTTTATTTGATTTATGACATGAACTAATCCTGAATATCTCTTAGATCTTGACCCTGAGATTGAACGTAGCCTTAAGGCTTGAATCAGACATTCTCAGTCTACGGGAAGTTTCAATATTCAAGCAGTTGGTGAATTACTCTCTTCTGGACACATTGAAATTGGAAGATATTCAAATTCAAACATTAAAGAGGAACCAATGGTTGCAAATAATGGAAATGAACTTAATAGAACCATTCGAGAATTGGCTGCACCGGATATTGACTATCAACCAAATTGTATTGCATACCCAAACCTCGAATCAGACTTTGAATTGAAATATGGATTAATTCACCTTCTTCCAAAGCTTCATGGCTTATCTGGTGAGGATCCCAACAAACACCTTAAGGAATTTAATGTGGTTTTCTCAACCTTAAAACCAAGAAAAGTTTCTGAAGATCGAATCAAATTAAGAGCATTCCCATTCTCACTTGATGGAGCTGTAAAGGATTGGATGTATTATTTACAACCTGAGGATGTAACTTATTGGAATGATTTAAAACATCTTTTCTTGCAAAGATTTTTTCTAGCATCGAGGACCACTTCCATTCGTAAGGAGATCTCGGGGATCAAGAAAGCCCAAGGGGAGTCAATGTATGAGTGTTTGGAGCGATTCAAGAAGTTGTGTGCAAGTTGTCCACATCACCAAATCAGTGAGCAACTCCTCATTCAGTACTTCTATGAAGGACTCACACCCATGGAGAGGAGCATGGTGGATAAAATGGTAGGAGGGGAATTGGTGGACAAGACACCAGTAGCCGCACGTGCATTGATCGACAAGATGGCACAAAACTCCCAACAATTTGGCGATCGAGGTACACTACATGTCAAGGGAGTACATCAGGTAAGTACTTCTTCTCTTGAAAGTCATTTGATTGATACCAAGTTGGAAGAATTGACCACTATGGTGAGGTAGATTTAATTGGATCAAAAGACATCCCAAGCCCCTCCTTTAAGGCCTTGTGGAATTTTCACTGAGACAAGACACCCAACTGATTGTTTCCCACAACTACAAGAGACAGAGGATTGCGCAATAGTATTCCTAAGGAGACCATTTTAGCAGCAACAACAACCATATCCCCAAAAGAAGTTTGATTCATTTTCTCCAATATACAACCAAGGGTGGAAAGATCAGTCAGACATGAGGTATGGCTTTGGACAACAACAAAGACCCCCTTTTCAACCAATCTTCCAGCAGCCTCCACCTTACCAACAGTGTTTCCAACAACCCCAAAGGAGATTCGAAGCTCAAACATCAACAAGTCAGCAACAAGGGAATCTCCAACACAAGTTAGACTCTAACACTGATGATCTGTTGAAAAAATTTGTTCTTAATCAACAGAATGAGCTGAAGAGTCAAGGTTCAGAGCTGAGAGAGTTGAAGACTCAAATGAGCCAGATTGCCACCGCCCTCTATGAACTTGTGAGTAAAAATTCTGGAAATCTACCTTCCAAACCCACTCCAAATCCAAAGGGTAATGTTAGTGCCATCACATTGAGATGTGGGAAGCAAATGAAAGATACATCTGGACCAACCATTCAACCGGGATTCATCTCTACTCTAGCGAAGCCTCATTCCAAACCAACTGATGAGAAATCCAAGGAGAAAGATAAAGGTAATAAAAAGATTGATGATGTTCCTCCTAAACCCCTTCCTTTACCAAAAAGGGTTGTTCAAACCAAGAAGATGTTTGAAGAAGCAATGCAAAAGAGGTTTTGGACACATTCAAGCGTGTGGAGATCAACATTCCTCTACTTGAAGCCATTAAGCAAATCCCAAGGTATGCCAAATTATTAAAAGAAATCTGCACCAATCGAAGAGGGATCAAGGGAAATGAGAGGATCAACCTTGGAAGGAATGTCTCAGCACTCATTACACCAACTGTAGCAATGCTAACAAAGTGCAAGGATCCCGAGACATTCACCATCCCATGTACCATATGGGAGTTGCACTTCTCTTATGTTCTTTGCGATTTAGGAGCTTCAATAAATGTGATGCCTCACTCTGTATTCTCTTCCTTACTGGTTGGTGAGCTAAAATCGATGAGAGTATTGGTGCAGTTGGAGAATATAGCTACGACATATCCATCAGGAGTTCTTGAGGATGTACTTGTCCGGGTAAGAGACATGATCTTTCCAGCATACTTCTATGTTCTTAACATGTAGGATGATCAGGTAAGTTCTCATTCCCCATTATCTTAGGTAGGCCCTTCCTCAAAACTACAAAAACTATCATAAATGTAAATGAGGGTACACTTTCCATGGAGTTTGGAGATGAAGTTTTGATATTTAATGTTATGGATTCCATGAAGTGCCCCTCAGAGGACCATTCTGCTTTTGTTATCTCCCATTTTGAACCACCAAATAAAAACTCTATAGAATTTGATTGTCCTATGCTTAGGGAGATTATGAGTATTGGTTTGATTTTGATGTCTATGAGCACTTCCACACATGTTTCTGATACACAATCCTCTATTGGATTTGTTTTTGATGTGGATTCATATTCTGATTTTGATCATGTTCACTCTGATTATGACATGGCTATTGAGTATGCTGATGGATTTGATGCCTTATTTTCTGATTTTGATGATGTATATTCTGATACTGATGCTCTTTGTGCACATATTTCAGTTCCTTCAATGTCTCATCCATACTACACCCACCTTCATTAGAACTCAAGCCATTGCCACCAAATCTAAAATACTCATACTTGTTGAGTGGTGAGAGATTACATGTTATCATTGCTAACAATCTCCCTTTTGAACATGAAGAAAAGATTTTGAATATTTTGAGGGAGTACATCAGGGTGATTGGGTGGACCTTGGCTGACATATCAGGTATTAGCCCCTCCATTTTCATGCATAGGATTCTCTTGGACGATGGGGCTAAACCGGTGAGACAACCACAAAGAAGACTCAATCCCACCCTCATGGATGTTGTTAAAAAAGAAGTTGAGAAATTTCTCGAGGTAGGTATAATCTTTCCCATTTTAGATTCCTAGTGGGTAAGTCCTATTCAGGTTGTACCTAAGAAAAGTGGTGTTACTGTTGTTAAAAATGATAAAGATGAGTTAGTTCCAATGAGGGTGCAAAACAGTTGGCGTGTGTGTATTGATTATAGGAAACTAAATCAGTCCACTCGCAAGGATCATTTCCCCCTCCCATTTATTGATCAGATGCTTGAGAGACTAGCTAGGAAGACACACTATTGTTTCATGGATGGATTTTCTGGATATCTTCAGGTTCCTATAGCTCCAGAGGATCCGGAGAAGACTACATTCACCTGTCCCTTTGGCACATTTGCCTACCGGAGGATGCCATTTGGACTTTTCATTTCCCCAGGTACCTTCCAGAGATGCATGGTGAGTATTTTTTAGGATTTTATTGAGACCTACATGGAGGTATTTATGGATGATTTTACAGTGTATGGGTCTTTATTTGATGAATGTCTAATTAGTTTGGGAAAGGTGTTGAATCATTGTATTGAGAAGAATATGGTCCTGAACATTGAAAAGTGTCATTTCATGGTAGAGCATGGCATTTTCTTAGGGCATGTAGTGTCAAAACATGGGATAGAGGTTGATAGATGAAAGGTAGATATTATTTCATTCTTACCATATCCTTCATGTGTGTGTAATGTTAGATCTTTCCTAGGGAATGCAGGATTTTATCGACGCTTCATCAGAGATTTTAGTAAGATCACTCTACCCTTATCTCGATTGCTTCAAATGGATATTGACTCAATTTTGATGATTCATGTAGGGTATCATTTGATGAGCTAAAGAAGTGTCTGACCACTCCACCAGTCATACAGCCCCCGCGGTGGGACCTTCCATTTGAGCTTATGTGTGACGCCTCCAACTTTGCGGTTGGAGATGTCTTATATCAGAGGGTGGAGGGACGTTCACATGTGATCGCCTATGCATCGAGGACACTGGATTCAACCCAATAAAATTACACAACCATGGAAAAGACGTTTCTTTCTATCATATTTTGTTTAGATAAATTCCGTTCATATTTATTGGGCTCTAAAGTAGTTGTTTTTTCTGACCATGCAGCTTTGAGGAACCTCTTGAAGAAGCCATATGCAAAGCCACGACTTATCCGTTGGATGCTCCTTCTTCAAGAGTTTTACCTTGAGATAAAGGAAAAGAAGGGGTCAGAGAATTTGGTGGCAGACCACATGAGTAGGCTTACTCACACACTAGAGGATGACACCTTGGATTAGGTACCACTTCGGGACACTTTCCCCAATGATCATCTTTATTCCATCTCAGGTACGCATCCTCGGGATGCAGATTTAGTGAACTAACTTGTTACCTCTGAAATCCCTGCAAATTTAAAGAAACATCAAGTCCAAAAATTAAAAAGTGAGTCTAGGTTTTATGTGTGGGATGATCCTTACCTCTATCACATGTGTAGTGACCAAGTCATTAGGAGGAGTGTTCCTGATCATGATTTTGAGTCTGTTTTTCATTTTTATCATACATATGCTTGTGGTGGACACTTTGGACCCCAACAGACATCTAGAAAAGTTTTGGACTCTGGATTATATTGTCCTAGGCTATTCCATGATTCCCATGTGTTTTGTAAGTCATGCTCTCGTTGCCAACACACTGGGAACATTTCTAAGAGACATGAGATTCCCCAACAACCCATCTTATTCTGTGAGTGTTTCGATGTATGGGGCATTGATTTTATGGTTATTTTCCTAGTTAATTTGGATTTTTGTATATTTTTGTTGATTTTTATTATGTGAGTAAATGGATGGAGGCCAAGGACACCAGGACTGACGATTCTCATGTTGTAGTGGATTTTTTCAAGGCTCAAATTTTCTGCAGGTTTGGAGTACCAAAGGCTATCATCAGTGACCAAGGGACACACTTTTTCAATAGGTATTTTTCTTACCTCTTTCAAAAGTATGGGGTGACACACAAAATATCAACACCATACCACCCCCAAACAAATGGCCAAGCTGAGGTTTCAAATCATGAGTTGGAACAAATTTTGGAGAAAATCGTGCATCCAAATAAGAAAGATTGGAGCAAGAGCTTGGATGATTCATTGTGGGATTATATGATATCATACAAGACCCCCATTGGTATGTCCCCATTTCGGATTGTTTTTGGGAAAGCATGTAATCTCCCAGTGGAAGTCGAGTATCGAGCATTTTGGGATATAAAAAAATGCAACATGGATTTGGCCCAAGCTGGAATTCAAAGGAAGTTTCAAAATCAAGAGCTTGAGGAGATTCGACTGTCATCATATGAGAACTAAAGTCTCTACAAGGAAAGATAAAAAGTATCTCATGACAAAATGATCCATCCAAGGTATTTTCATGATGGAGAGAAGGTCCTTCTCTATAGTTCATGACTCAAGCTAATTCCTGGTAAGTTGCATTCCAGATGGTTAGGTCCTTATGTTTTGACTAATTTTTTTCCTTATGGTGTAGTGGAGATCACACAAGAGGACACTGGAATGAGCTTTATAGTCAATGGGAAACATTTGAAGAGATACATTGAGGAACTTCCTACTAATGCAGTGGATTTTATCACACTGCATGACCCCATCATCACTTGATCACATCAGGCTGTTCCTAACCCTTTCACTTTTATATTATTTGTCCTATTTAAAAATTCTACATTTCATGTGCATATATCATCTCATGGGTTCACATTGAGGAAAATTCAATATTTTAAGTGTGGGGGAGGGAACCTTTTAGATTTGTAATTTCAATTGTTTTCCTTAAAAAAACAAAACAAAAAAATTGTGTGTTTTTTCAAATTTCGTGTGTTTATTTTTCAATTTTCTTTGTGTTTTTTAAATTTTTCAGCTGAAATGATTCTCATCACAATTTTGAAATTCATATCAATGAGTGAAACAATTTATCCCTTAAAACTAAGCTTAAATGAATTCTGAAAATGACTTTGTTTCAAGTTCAAATATTTAGTAATTTCATGAAAAGTACGCTGAATTTTGAATCACATGCCACATCTCACTGTCTTTATATTTTAAATCACTTTACTTTGAGGCTTATAAACCATTATTTTCCTATTCTTTACATTCACCTCACTTCTTGATAGAATTAAACCATGCTTTATTTAACCATAATTTTATTTATTCCTGTCAAAACTTGAGGGTTTGAGGTACTTATGTTTAAATGACTGAGGCATTTGTTGGGTATTAAAGCCCCTACTTCTTCTTATAATGGCCTACCTTGAACATTTAATATTTTTAGCCCTTTGAATCCATGAACCACCTGTTAGGTTAGCCATATTACAAGCCAATTTTCCCTATCTATCCAACTCTTGAAGTAAAATTGCATAATCTAGTTGAGCTTAAGCGTGGGGAAAGCTATGTTGTGTTGTGCTACCACATTCTGTGATACTTTGGGTGAAAAATTAAATTCTTAAGAGATGTGTTTGATGCTGAAGAAAGTCATTATATTGAATGTTGTGCCTTTTTTGGAGCTTTCATGACAAGTGAAGCTATGCCTTTTCTGAAGCTTCTAATTGAGGTGGAAAGCTGTGCCTATCTGGAGCTTTCAAGAAAATCATGTTTGAGAAGATTGAAATTTTTTTATGCTGAAATGAATAATGTTGTAAACGTTTCGCGACTTTTCATGATGATGGTGATGAATTGATACTATGGGGATTGAGGAGAAGACCATATTTAAGTGAAAATTAGATTAATGCAATTTTGCTTCAAAAAGAGTCAAGCACTCCTCATTCAGCCTCAGAATTTTTCACATCTAAATCCTGCCAACTGAAATACATAGAACAACCCTGAAAAGTCCTCATGATAAACATATGTCCTTGACTCACATCGAGTAGTGATGTAGTAATCTATCAAGCCTATGGTGACCCTTGTATGAGTTTGGATGAGAAAGACATTGCAAAAAAAATTGATATTTGTGTGATGAGAGAAAATTCAAGCGAGGTAAGTGTTTTGTGCATGAGAGGATAAATGAAGTGGAAATATATTGAATTATATAAATGAAGAACTTGAAATAATGGTTTTTTATGAGGAATGATATATTTTGTTTCTTGGTGTATAATTGTTTGATATCAAGGATACGTGTTTTAAAATTGGTCTTGATTTGATATTGATGTTTAATTGACTTGAGGTTTTACCAAGGAGTGCAAAAGGGTAAGTGTGGGAGAGTTGATAAAACAATATTTTTTTGAATATTTTTTTGATAATAAATGATATAATTTCCTCACATTGTGTTAAATATGTTTATTGATAAAATATTTGGGATTTGATCATTCATTTGAAAATTTGGTGAAAATTCTAGTTTTACTCTTTATAGTGCACTTTAGTATTTCGAAGATAAATATTTTTATATTAATTATTTGAATTTTAAATTTTTTAAAAGTGTTCATAACATAATTTTATACAACTTTTATTCAGGACACTAGAGCTAAAAAATGCATTTGGATGGAGTAAATGGTCCATTAATCCAGTGGTGGGCTGGACTCGGTAGAATGGACATGTGTTATTTATTTGGGTCATATATTCTTCATCCGAGCTTGTATTGAGCCCAAATTTTTAGGAAAGCTTGGAAACATTATTTGGAACAAATTATCCTTCTGGAAGGCCGGTCAATGCACGCGTTTTGGTGGTCCAATATGCAGTGAAACTTGGAATAAAATATTTGTCCGAGTTTTTCATTTCACACTTGAAAAGTTATGTAACCCTAGACCTCACAAACTTTATTTAAAGGGAGTTTTAACTCTTTGAGGGGGTAGGTGGAGGATTTGGGGAGGTTTTTCCGAAATGGTGTCTCTTTGGAGCCCCTCACAACTCTTGAAAGAAGTAAGACTTTTTGAAAACCTCTCTTCCAAAAAGGCTCTCCTCTCCCACCTCCTCTTCGTATTTATTTTCTTTCATGTTTGTTTCTTGAAATTTTCTTCAAATAATCTTCTGTGTTCTTCCATATTATTCTTCTCTTAATATTCTTAATTGGGTTGGAATCAAGAGTGGAGACATGATTGGGTTCTACCCTTTCAATCCTTTGCTTATTCAAAACATCTCCACGATGACTACACCGCCCATGGAAGAGTAGTTCTTTTTAGTAATCGATCGACATATATCCTTTTTCATTTAATTATTTTGAATCATTGAGCTAATTTAATTCACTTAATATGATACATGAATAGTTTTTTTTTAAATTTTAAGAAACTAAGCAAACAATTGAACAATTAACACAAAACACGCGAGGTCGGGAATTGTGTAAATTGTGAGTGCGCAATATTAATCAGTAATACAAGAACATACGGGATAAATTTGTAGAGTTCAAATATAATACCTAATCACAATTCATCCGAATTTCAAGAATGGATATGTGCTCTAATTAACTACTAACCATAATCTAGCCTTAGAATAACAATCAAATCAGGTTGTTGTGATTGCGTGTTCTGAAGCTAGCCTAGGGTTTAAGTAATTTCATCTTTGTGGTTAAGTTAACTCTAATAGGGTTCGAGGGATAAAAAATTAGGGGATCATATTTAAGTGGATATTGATTTAAATGATAATGATTAATAAGTTAATGAAGGGGTATAGTTAGATCAATTACGTCTTTTAAAATATTTTCTAAAAAAACATCTTTTTGTTGTGTCATTTTAATCGAACTTCATTTAAAGACTAAAAACAAAAAATATACAATCTTCTTCTAGAAAAATTCTTCTAGATTCATAAAATATAACCAACCCCCATCCTTTAAAATAGTGTTTTTATTCTCTTTTATTTTATTTTTAGAATACCTTTGAAAAGTTGTTTTAAATCTACTTCCTCCTTTGAGAGACGACATTGGTCAGCCACTCTGCTGCACCTAAGTACCCCAAAATCACACTAATCATTTGAGGGTGCCCATGACAGCTCTCTTTCAGTGAGTGGAAATAGGTTTCTAACTGCGAGTCACAGAAGTATGATGACTGGAAGGCCTGAAAAATATTTGCTCGTGTCCACGGCATCATTCGGGCACTCCTGAATCAACTGAAGCCTTCAGAAGCTGCAGCCGCCACTTCTGCATCATCATCTCAGCCGGTCTCTTCCCAGAAGATCTAGCATTGGAGATTCAAGGGAAAGAAATGTTCCCCACCAATGTCGTCGTTGTCCCGCACTCTCGGTGACTTTATGCCCCCGGATATGGGGATCCCTCCCAGAATCCACACTGTGATGGATGAATCTTCAAGTGACAGTCAAGGGTACACTTCAGTTAATATCGTGGAGTTGGTAAATCCCTATATGAATCTCGATAATAAGGAGCGTCAGGCAACCCCCCCCCCCCAACGTCTCCACCCGATGCCAACATTGGAAGAGTCTCGGCCACATGGGTCATTGGAGCACATCTATTGGCACCTCCAGCCAGGCCGTGCATGCCCCTGAGACCAGACAGTAGGCCTAGCACAGAACTCAGCACATGTAGCCTCTTCATCCAGTGTCATCGGGACCACCTACACCACCGTTTGTGCTATTGGATTAGGTAGAACTACCTCAAACATGATGCGACCAGCCTCGCCCTGCTACAATCCAATCTCAGTCATTTAGTCCTCATCTAGAAGCTACTCCTCGGGCTTCGACTAGAGAGCAGCCGGACATGCCCACCACCAGTTAGCCTCCAGTCCAGCCGGCAGGGCCCGCCATGCCTCCTATCACAGAGCAGCTTCCATCAAGCAGAATCTCACTCCTTGCATGGAAATATGATTTCCTCAAGAACCTTTTCAGCATCCTAGTGAGGTTATCCATCCTCGAGGCCCTTCACCAGTTGTCAGATATGCACGAGGCCATTGGTAAAACTTTAAGAAGCCCCCTCCAGTTTGAGACGGAGGTAGCAGCTGCAGAAGTTTTTTATGCTGAAGCAGTCGAGGATGTTGAATGTCAGACCATCATTTCGGTCTCTGGAGAAGATGAAGGCACTCTCATACAGGGGCACATCTACCCACTGTACATTACCGGCCAGTTTAACGGCTTGGAGGTTCACCGCTATCTTGTTGACACCGTCTCCAGAATTAACCTTATCCCAACATGGACGTTGCAGAAGCTAGGCTTATCCAAAGATGACTTGAAACCCTCCGATTGAAGGATTTATGGATATTATAGGACCGAGAATACCCCAGTCGGAAAGATCTTTTTGAGGACCCAGCTTGGTGGCCTAGTTTCTAGTACCGAGTTTATGGTTGTCTCCCAGGACACCACGTACAATGCATTGATGGGTAGACCATGGATCAACCTACACGTGACAGTCCCCTCAACGTATCACCAGTGCCTCAAGTACTCCCTCAATGGTCGAGTAGGTTTACATCAAGGCGATGCTTCTCATTTTTCCTCTTGTAAAGCCCGCTACTTGGATGCTGACTATTACAAGGGCAAGGATAAGTAGATTCAGGAAAGTGAGGTGGATCCCGCCATGGCTGCAACTGACCACTAGGTAGGTTTGGATGACACCTATGTCTTCCCAATCCATCGATTGGAGGCCATAACCCATGACATGAAGCAATTTTTTGTTGTCTCTGGTACAAGATAGAAGCATATTTCCAAGTCCAAGTGATGGCAGAAAATCACCTCGTACTATTACACAAACCAAGCTCAGAGGATCTCGGAGCCTCCTACCCCTAGAAAATATCATGATGTCCACCCCATGGATACAACAGTACATCTTGCATGTATATTTCACTGGGCTAGGATTAACTGGCTCAAGCCGACGCTCCACTATTGATTTGATATCATTAAGCGCGGCCCCTTGGGCTGAAGATTAGATGGGATCGGATCGACTGCCTTCATTGCTATGATTTTAGCAGTGCGCAAATATCCTGATATGATTTCTGCTACTACCCAGGCTAGTACCAGCCTCCCATTGGAATCTTCCAACCCAGAGGAAGCTTCTCCCGCTGGGGATCCCTCCTCCATAAGAGAAGAAGATGATTGGGAGGATCCCCCCGCCTTCGAAGAAGGAGTCTCCGCTATGGTTGATGAATTGTTACAGGTGAACCTCGGTAGCGAGGCAGATCCGGGACCCACCTTGATCAGTGTCACCATGTCCCTTGAGAAGAAGAAGCAGTACATAGATTTCCTAAAGCTACATTGTGATTTATTTTCCTTGAGCTACGACCAAATTCTAGTACTGGATCCTCAGGTAGCCGTCTACCACCTCGGTCTCCCTAAAAATCATCGTGGGTTCAAGGAGCCTCCCATAAAGATACACCCTTCTCATGGTTCCATGGTCGAGGCCGAAGATGAAAAACTCATCAGAGCCAACTTCATCAAGGAGGTCTGATACCCAAAGTGTCTAGCCAACATTGTGTCAGTCATGGAGAAGAAGAGACATATCAGGGTCTACGTCGACTTCCGAGACCTCAACCATCACTGTCTGAAGGATGATTTTCCCCTTCCAATGACAGAATTGTTGATCGATGCTACGGCTAGGTTCCAAGCCCTCTCCTTCTTGGATGGTTAGTCCGAATACAACCAGATCCGAATGGCACCTGAGGACGAGGATTCCACAGCTTTCAGGGCACCCCAAGGTACTTTCTGTTACCAGCTTATGCCCTTTGTCATGAAGAATGCAGGTGCCACCTATCAGTGGTCCATGCACTGCATATTCATGCCAATCCTCAAGACATTGGTGGAATTATATGTAGATGATCTGGTGGTCAAATATTGCCAGTTCCAGGACTATCTCAAGGACCTTGAGAAAATGTTTGGCTTCCTCCGTTCCTACCACCTGAAGATGAACCCATTGAAATGTGCCTTTGGGGTCACCTCTGGGAAGTTCCTTGGCTTTGTTGTCAGGTACCGGGGCATCGATATCGACCAAGAGAAGATCAAGGACATCATTCAGATGCCTCCCCTAAGCAATATTCAGAAGCTTTGAGGTTTCTAAGGCCTCTTATCCTACATACGCCGATTCATTGAAAATATGGTCAGTAAGTGTATGCCCTTTTCCTTTCTCATGAAGAAAGGGTATACCTATGAATGAAACAAAGATTTCCAGACTGCATTCGAGGAAATCAAGTATTATATACTCCAGCCTTCGTTCTTGATGCCACCCATCTCTAGAAAACCACTGATCCTGTACATGACTTCCCTATAATGATATCTTGGTGCCCTTATCACCCATAAGAACAATGATGGGACAGAAAACAACCTCTACTATCTTAGTCATATGATCATCGATGTGGGACCAGATACTCCCTCATTGAAGGAATCTTCCTTGAACTTGTATTTGTTGTGCAGAAGTTGCAACATTACATATAGCATCACGAGGTATAGCTGGTGTCTCAAGTAGACCCACTGAAGTACATTTTGAATAGACCCATGTTGATCGGTCGTCTAGCACAGTGGGCGGTAATCCTCCAACAGTTCGACGTCAGGTTTTTCACTCAGAAATCTATCAAGGGACATGCATTGGTAGACTTCCTTTCTTCCCGTCCAACCCCCGAGGACCAGTCCCTGGACTTGGATTTTCCCTATGAGGCAATACTCTTGGTAGATCATGTCATCCTATGTTGGTAGATGCACTTTGATGGTTCCTCTCGGAGCCCAACCGACAAGAGCCTCAACAATCCCAGACTCAATAGACTAGGCCTGGGTATTGTCTTTATTAACCCCACACAAGTTATTTTTCCATACTCATTCCTGTTGTCAGAAGGTTTTACCAACAATGAGGCAGATTATCAGGCTCTTATCACTGGCCTCAAGCTGGCCCTCGAGATCGATGTGTCCCATTTGCATGTGAAAGGGGATTCCGAACTAGTCATCAAGAAAATCAATGGTGACTACATCATCATAAAGCCATAGCTCGTACCATTATTACAGCGCATCCTCGAGCTAATGGCTATTTTCCATCTCGACCAGAAGTTACTCATGTCCCTCGATCTCAGAACGGTCGAGCTGATGCCCTGGCCGGCCTAGCTGTATCACTTGAAGAACCCGAATAGGATGATCTGATTATACATGTGGCGCATCAGAGATTCATTGCTCCCATCACCCTGGATGATGACAATGACCTATGAGTAAGCCATCTTACTGCCGGAGCCCCATGTCCAGACCCCCAGGATCCTCAGATGTTGTGGTTGAAGCGACCTCTGATTGGAGATCCACCTTTGTCGAGTATCTCCAAAATGGTTACCTCCCGACTAATCGGGCCGAGCGCAAGCGAATCTGACACCGTGCACTACAGTTTACCATCCAGAGTGGTCCCAGTCTAGATCATATCCTCTACAAGCATGGTTTTGATGGGTTCCTCTTCCATTGCATCTAGGGAGTCAAGATTTATCATGTCACGTAGGAGGTTCATGCCGGTTCCTGCGGTGCTCACTAGACCAGGCCGAAGTTTTCCCATCAGATCCAAAGACTGGGGTACTTCTGGCCTTCCATGATCCATGATTGCATCAAGTTCGCCAAGAGATGTCACGTGTGCCAAATTCATGCTAACTTCTTGCATCGACCAAGAGAACCTCTCCACTCAACCAAGTACTATTGGTCGTTCGCGGTGTGGGGACTCAATGTCATGGGACCATATCCACTGGTAATAGCTCACCAATGTAGGTTCATCCTGACCTCCACAGATTTCTTTTCCAAGTGGGTGGAGGCAGTTCCGCTCAAGGAGGTCAAGTCCCATTCTATCGTCAACTTTGTGAGCTCCAATATCATCTACAGGTTTGGAGTCCCTCAAGATGTCCTCACCGATAATGACACCAACTTCTGTGCAGCTGAGTTGAAGAAGTTCTATGCCAAGTTCAACATCCATTCGAACCATACCTCCCGCTACCATGCGCAAGTGAATGGACAGATTGAGGCGTTCAACAAAATCATCTCTAACATTTTGCAGAAAATGGTTGGTTAGAACAGGAAGAGTTGTTCGGAAAAGCTCCCCAACGCCCTCTAGGCCTATCGGATGACAACTCATAATTCCACCCAGGTGACCCCATATTCCTGGGTGTACGAAGTTGAGGTCGTCCTACCCATCGAGATCTAACTACCTTCATTACGCATAGTGGTCTATAATCAGAAGGTACCAGATAAAGTAGCTAAAATTTATCTGGTTGAATTGGAAGCACTTGACGATAATAGGCTTCGTGCCCTGCACAATCTGGAAAGGCATCAGAATAAGATAGTTAGAGCCTTCAACAAGAAGGTTCGCCTCCTCTCTTTCCTACAAGGCGACTTGGTATTAGCCCTTAGGGCGCCAATGATCCATGGTCGGAAACCACCCAAGTTGGAGCCCAAACGGGAAGGACCTTATATAATTCACAAGGTTTACCCCAATGGAGCATACTCCCTGGAGACCATGGATGGGGAGCATATAACTCCTCCCACCAATGCCAAGTTCCTCAAGAAATACTTTTCCTGAACCTACTGGTCCGACATGACCTTAAACTGGATGGTCCCGCATGACCCTAAACTGCACGATGGTCCAGCATGACCTTAAACTATCCGGTCCTACATGACTTTAAACTGTGCATCGTAATGAAATATATTAAACTGCATCTTGATAACTATGTATTTCTTGATTCCTATCCACATGGGATATGTAGGAATGATCAAGCATTCGTCTTGATCCATGTCCCAAACTCTTCTCTTTGACTATTCCCCCTGGGTATAGTTTTCGTGGAGGATCCATGCATGATATGGTGTAGGCATCCTTAGCCTCACTCATACTAGGATTGTAACAGTCGCACCCTGTGCCCGCTCCCTGTTCCTCTATCCTCCCACGTCCTCACTGCATGATGTTAAACTACATGGCCTTCAAGAACTATGTACAACTAGATTCCCATCCTTATGGGATATATAGGAACACATGGACATTTCGTCTATTAGCCCAGCCCAAACACCAGAATCTTCCCCTCAGGTCAAGACATATGGTGGGGTGAAGACTTTTACCCCAATTCATGTCGAGCTCATCTTGATCTGGTTGTACATCCCACTCCCTGGAGATGTTCACCTCTTTCATAGATGGGTACAGCTATGCTTCACCCACTCCTTTGATCGGGACTCCATCATCTTTCCAGCCCAGAAGGGCCCCCGAATGGCATGGAACTTGGCCTAAGGGCTATCCTACCACCTCGTTCCAATGTCCTCAAGGATGTTGAGCAGCAAGCCGATACAAGTCCCGCATTTTGAATATGGTCAGTAGTCGATGCTCATTTGTTATTCCCAGTCCTGGTCACTATATGGACACTATGTTTCGAACATGGTCAATAGCTATCTTGCGTCGTTAAAACCACCCCAAGATGTCCCAAACATTTAGTATAGTGGTTAATTATACCCCATTGTATCTCCAAGAGATGAAATCCCTTTGTAAAGAGACATCTATTAGACCCCAAAATAACGGGGAAAGACGAGTCCAACTCCTTTTTTCCCACACTGAGCACTACTCACATGGGCTTAGGAGCTTTGATGAGGTGGTGATCGCACAAGAGGTTGTATGGCCACCATTGGTTGAGATGACCAGCTTCAGGCCCCTTGGTCTTTTCGGGCCCCCATCCCATGTTCCAATTTAGATTTGTACGGTATGGTATGGGATTATGTCCTCATTCACATCGGGTTATTCTCCGCATCGTACACCCCATTTTTTTGGGTATCTTACCCCTATCTTCACTGAAAGGATTTAAACTGCAAATTGACCGGGTCTTCTCATCTGAGGCCTGACCTCAGTCCCCATGGCCTTTTCGGTCTGCAGGCCCAAGATCCAATTAAAGTTTGTATGGTGTGGTATGAGATTATGTTCTCACTCACGTCAGGTGTTGCAACAACCATGCCATTTACATCCTCCTTCTGAGAGTTTTCCATCCCCTTGTGCTATTCTCATCATTTCATACCGGCTGCTCTCAAGATGAGCCCCCCTCGGCCTTCTTCGGTGATTCACCAATGCCCCTAAGGGTACTCTGGTTTAGTGTCCAGAATGTCAGACTTTATGTGGACATGATTTCACCCATTTTTCAGGGTTCATGTTCCCCTTAATTTGGCATTCCATCACCTTTCACATCCAAAGGGACCCCCGAATGGCATGGATGCTTGGCCCAAGGGCCCTCCTAACAATACGGGCCAACATCCTCTAGGGTTCTGGATAAAAAAATCATTACAAATCCTATGTTGTGAATATTGTCAGCGGTCGGCGCTCATTTGTTTGTCCCGATTTCAAGCTAACGTGATATGGATGCTGTGTTTCGAACATGGTCAACAGTTATCCTCCATCATCACATCAACCCCATTGATCCCAAAATGTCAGTTACATGATTCAAATCCTTCTCCACCTTATTATGTCCAAGTAGAACTTCGAAATTCTTGGTACTATTACTCAGTGCACATCCTCACATTAGGAGGAAAAAGCCACGATAAGGAAATCATTCGGGGCTCCACTGATTTCACTATTGCATATATTTCATGTATTGAAAATACCTTATCCTCCCTTGTTTCATACACCGAGTTCGACTCACGTAGGCTTAGGGATTGGGTTAAGGACCGCCTTTACTTTGGATATTCCCTCTTCTCCATGGTATGAGTTCTAAGACCCAAAAATATGATCTTTTTGTATTTCCCCTTCCAGAACTACATATGGCTTGATTCCTATCCTCATGGGATACGTAGGACCACCCAGATGTCTAGACTTTGGGTCCAACCCCATCTCTTAGAAATCTCCCTTTCACCTTGGCCCCTTGGCCTACCCTTTCTCGTGGAGGCGAGTATATGTTGTGGTATGGTACTATGTCCTCATTCACATCAGGTTTGTAATGACCAAGCCACATACCTCTCCCTCCCGGTAGTTATCTATCCTTTTATTTTGTACTCATCAATTAAAATTGGTTACTCTCAAGTTGAGAACCCTCCTCGACCCTCGTTGGAAATGCACCAATATGTTAAGAGTTCTCTGGTTCAGCGTTTGGAGTGTCAAATTTTATGTGGACATGCTTTCACCTATTTTTCAGGCTTCATGTTCCCCTTCATTTGGGCTTCCATAATCTTAGACACCCAAAGGGACCCCCAAATGACATGGATTCTAGGCCTAAGGGCTCTCCTACCATCACGGGCCAACGTCCTTGAGGGTTTCAAAAGAAAAATCGATACAAGTCCCACATTGAAAATATGGATAGTGACCAATGCTCATTTGTTTTTCCTCATTATAGACTAACACGATATAGATGCTATGTTTTGAACACGACAAACAGGCATCCCCCATCGTCATGCCAGCCCCCTTTAATCCTTGAATGTTGGTTACATAATTCACACCATTTTCCACCACCATCATGTTCGAGTGGAATTTTAACACTCCTGACACTATCCCTCGGTGTGCATTTGCACGTTAGGAGGACAAAGTCACGGTAAAGGTTTCATTAGAGGCTCCGCACCAAATTCCCTTCTCCATGGTCTGAGCTCTAAGACCATAAACTAAGATCTCTTCAAGAACTACGTGTGTCTTGATTCCCATCCACATGGGATACGTAGAAACACCCAGACATCTCATTTTCTGTTCCAACTCAATTTGGATATAGTTTCTCCTGCCCCTTACCCTCTTACCTCTATTTTGGCCCCTTGTCCTAAGGTTTCTTTCACATAATCGTGTATGGTGTGGTATGGGATTATGTCATCATTCATGTCAGATGAGTTTTCTTGCACTGTGCACATTCCCCCTTTAGCCTCATCTCGACTACATCTGTGTTGCATGACGTTAAAATGCATGCCTAGTCCAATCAAATGAACCTAAACTGTGAAGTTATCATCCTGGCCACTCGATGAAAAACAGCACTGCAATGTGATGTCCTCACTCAAGGGGGTACCATTTTTGGTATCGGTCACACACCATACCATTTGTAAACGCCTTCACATTACTTGACTCTTGTGGAGATGTTGGGACTTGCTATAATAGGCTCGTCGCTTCAAAAAACATTCTCATTAAAGTAAAAAACAAGATTTATCAAATACTACTTCTTTGGGTGTGGGGCCACACCTGCACACCCCTTTTATCCCTAACACTGGTACCTTACTGTTCCACCCCTTAGAACTACGTACGGCTTGATTCTCATCCTAATGAGATATGTAAGAACACCCGAGCACTTCCCCATGGGCCCATCCTAACTTTTGTGTTCGGTCATTTGACCTAAACACTTCCCCAAGGAACACATGGTGATATGGACTTATGTCCTCATTCATGTCAGGTTTCATAATCACCTTACCATGTGTCCCCCGCATCCCTTACCAATTCTTGGTCTGAGTCCAAAAACCTTAAACCAAGGCCCATCTTCAAGAACTAATTATTGATTGATTCCCATCCTCATGGGATACATAGAGACACCCAGGAATTTCAACCTAGGTCCATCCCCAGGAATCATAAATCCTATTCCCCCTCATTTTTGGCCCCCTGGAATGACCCCTTTTGGGGAACCATTTAACTGAAACTATGCCCAAAACAAGTTCGAGATGCCCCACAATGACATTGGGAAGCGACAGATCCCTCGCTAGAGAGGTCCTCTCTGAAAGTAAAAATGATCCATGATCAGACTGATGCACCCATCTAATGTACTTCCACCATGGTGGCATAATTTCGAGAGTGTTGGATTCTGTTTGAACAAACCATCACTCCACATTCCTCGCTTTTCATTCCCCTTTATTCAGACCCTCATCCTATTTCATGTCCATGGGAACCCTCAAACAGTATGGATGCTTGGCCTATAGCCCACCTATTGTCCGGGGTCAATGTTCCAGAAGTCTAATGGATGACATTTTGAGTTTAGCCCTGTGTTTCGAACATGGTC
The DNA here is from genome assembly GCA_963277665.1 of Viscum album. NCBI lineage: Eukaryota > Viridiplantae > Streptophyta > Magnoliopsida > Santalales > Viscaceae > Viscum > Viscum album. Next base: position 22,071 of record CAUJRU010000687.1, on the reverse strand, counting down.
AGTGGTTGGCCCTAATTTTCGATCTCCATTCCAGGCTAACACAATAAGGATATTGTGTTTTGAATGCAGTCAAAAATTATTCTTTATTGTCACGCCACCCCCATAGTGTTTTGAATCCTGGGTATCATGATTCACACCTTCCATTCCCATATATTTGGATTGATTCCAGTGACCATGGCATTATCTCATTCATGCACAAGATTACACTTGGAAAATGGTAATTCAATTGTTCTGAGAGCTTTATTCTCTAGTCAGGTATCTCCCATTTCCTCCTGGAAATCCGGACCGGTTGTTCAAACCCTAGATGCTAGAATCTTGGCTTTCACTATTACATTTGTATGGGGGTGATAAGGTGGTCATCCCTTGTTTCTCACATTAGGTTTGACCCACGTGAGCTTAGGGAATGATCGCTGGACACTCTACAAATGTCACAAGAATACAATAAACCAATACAAATAACAGAACTCATGCAGGCTATGGAATAAAACAATCAAAGAATGAAATTATGTTTGAGGGTTAGTAACCATTATAGTACCTGAGGGTCGTTTCCTCCAAAGGATGGGTTAACCTCATCAAAAGAGCGTAGAAGCTCCACCACCCTCTAGTTGGTGGTGTCCAGGAGTTGATGCCGCCTGTTCAGCTCCCACTCCTCCTTGGTAGCGATGGGGCACAATTCATCAGCCACAATCTTGGCCCGCTCTACGTTGGCCTGAATGATGTACATCTCCTCAGAGGCTCAATTCATGCCCTCTTCAGCCTCCTCCAGCTGGGCTTTCATCCGCGATATAAGATCTGATTACATGTCAAGGGAAGTGGAATTCTCATCCACCTGGGCCTGCAGCCGTTGAACCTCATCTCCAGCCTCCTGGAGCCTCTTGATGTTTACTTCTTTCCTCCACTTCTAGGCCACACTGAGGCCACAGTCATACTCCAGAATCTTTTCTGGAATAAGATCTCAGATGAGCTTGTGAGGATGTTGGGAAACCACTCCCCCAGCACATAGTTCGTGCAGTCGCGAGCGAAGTCTGTCCATCTCATCCAATCATAGTGCTTGGGGGGTGTCATTGATGAAGCGCATGATCAGCTTCCATGATCGGTGATGGACTATCTTGCTATCCTCTTCATCATAGGTTGTCTCGTCCCAGTCAGCATGATTGGAAGGCTCATACGCGGGGAACGCCCCCAGGAACTCTTTGATTGGGTCTACATCTGGTGTTTTATCGGGCATGGTGGGACCTGGACTATCTGATCGTTCATCATCATCAGATCCTACCTCAATGATCTTGGGTTCATCCCCACTAACGATCCCACCAGTTATTGAGAGAGCTGCCACTTGGTCGGTCTGGTGCTCCGCCTCCACGATCATCGACACTCCCCTGTGAGGGATGCTGTAAGATGCCCCGAGAAACCTCTCCAAGGAAACCCATGCCATTTGAAGAACTGTATGCTCCAAAAAAGGACATGGACATCAGTAAACATGGTTAGTGGATGGTAGTAATAAAATTGGTAGAGAGGACTTACAGAGATCAAATCCCAAGTCCTGCTCTTGGGATGATCTCTTCGAGACCTCAAAGCGTGGTCCCTTGTATATGGTCGGAAGGTTTGAAAGCTCCGGAGGGGTCGCCTCAGGTATCCTAGCCCCACCGGAGCTAGCAATAGATGAGGCGGTAGGTGTAGATCCTAAGGGTCTAACATCTGCATCCAATGAGGGATGAGAATGAGTTCTTTATATAAGACTCTCCTACATGGTTTGTATGTTAGCAAGGAGTCCAAAAAAACCTCAAAGAAAGTCTCAGAGAAGGGGGTTTCAGATTTTTACCTCAAGGGCTTCTGCGAACTCTTCATGATCCAAGCCTAGATCTCCAAATTCTCCCCCCTACAACGATCACCCTCTCCTAGCCTCGTCCCCCCAGGACTCTTTGGACTCTTCCGGTAGATATAAGCGGTCTCTCAAATCAGCAGCTGACAACTACAGTGGAGTAGTGCGATTGACCAACACCTTGAATCGATTTGTCATTGGATGAGGAGCACCCTGAGAGTGCCTGAAGTCCTCCGACATAGTCAGATATTGTTCCCCTTTAGATTGGTACACCGCAAAGCCGGCCCTGATGGGGCCTATTCCAGGAAAATCCATCCTGAGATGGCTTAGGTGATTCCACAACTCGGCGAGGTTGAGGAATTGCATGTTGACTTCCCAGATGCCCCAGGCCTCTGTGAAGACATCATCCTATGGCATGTCGATATGGCACAGCCGCTTCCCCGGAGCCTTTGTGGGTATCCTGCAGAATCCTATTGGTGGCCTCCCCTCTAGATAAGTCAGCTCTTCTAGAATCATCAAGTCGGATACCACTGCCAGATCTGTTACCACTACTTCCCTTTCAAATGGTGTGGGCCTCGCCGCCATGGCAGCCCCGCCACCATGGGATGCCCTTTATGCCTTCCAGACCTAGCCCTGAGGTTTGGAAAGCTCACCATCACCGAATCGAATGATTTTCTTCTTCAGCATCTCCCCCGGGTAGGCCGCCTCCAAGAACTAGTCATATTACTTTACCAGCCCGAAGAAGGTGGTCGGTGAAGGAAACGTGTTCCACATTTTCCGATCTTCCTGTGTGAACATGAGCCACATCTGCCTCATCACACATTGGTGTTCTTCATAGCGCACCACCAAATAGACATGTGGGGTCTGTTGCTGCATACACCGGAATTGCCTTGCAAACTAGTGTGGGGTATACAGCTCACTGAGGGGCTCACGGTCCACCCTCACCCCTAGGACTCCACCTCAGAAAGCCAGGAGATTGGATCAGTGGTCTTCCTCCCCCCAACCGTCATCAGTGAATACCCCTATCAGCAAAGGAAACGGGTGGAAATTGAATTCCTCCACCCTCCACACCCGGTTCAGAACTGACGGTGTGGTCATCTTGGCCGTAAATCTCCCCACATCATTCAAGATCTATGGGTGGAAGTTCAAGGCCGGAGGAGAGATAGGGTTCGAGTATTTGTAAACCCCCCTGATATATGCCACTATGCACCCGTACAGGAGGTGGAATGGCCCACATACCCTCTGCGGTCATTTTCCCTTGTTGATATTCTATAGCACCTTATACAGTTTGGCGAGCATTAGATTCCTATGTTCACCCGCCCTCCTATCACCAATGTGGACACCATGATAAATGTGCATGGGCGTACTCCCATGTTGGTATCCCTCACCAGCCGGATCCAACCACATATAAGAGCCTTGATGGACGCTGCTAGCCGGACTATTGGTTGTTTCTTGGTGCTGACGCTGAATCCCCATGTCTTCCACTGGCTGTTCTCTAAAATCCAGCAGTATGAGTGCTCCTTACTCTGAGCCCCCTTAGGGAATGTTCGATGCCTTTCTAGAAACTTCCTATTTTTGAGGAAGTTCAATAATTGTTTGAACCACTACCTCAAGTGGACATCCCTTATTGCTTCCCTGTCCTCCCTAGGCAGAAGCTCTATTAGCGTCATCGCCGATCGTGGCATTTTCTCTGGATCCTCCTACACACTAATTACAGGGAAGAATTCATCGTACATCTCCCCTAGTATCGGGACCCCCGAGATCTTGTGGACATCCCACAAGCTGATATTGACCTCCCAATGGTGTAAGTGGAAGGTATTAGTCCTCGACGACCATCTTCTCAACAGCTCAGGCATTAGCTGTTTCAGTTGATATATTTGGAATTGGGAGGCCCAAGCCGCCTCATACAAACCCTCTCTCTTTAGCTCAGCCCCAAAATCCTCACACGAGGTGCCTACCCAATAGGCCCAGGCCCAATCGTCTGTGAAGTTATCTCCCTAGTGCAGGTCCCATTCCTCGTACCACACCTTCCTCGGGTTCCTCAAAGTTGCCTTCAGTATCGTGTGGTACAGAGGAGGAGACGTCTCCGACTGCAACATCTTCCCATCAATGTTATTCAGTTGGTTATATAAGCAATCATTATTGACGGTGTGAAATCCTCCTGGGCATATCCATCAGCCACCCTAAACCATCGGCGCTGGCATAACATGCTCCTGAACCAGTAAGCTGGTTCTTATCGATTTCCTTCTAGGATGAAGACATCATCCCTCATCCTGAAGCTAGAAAACGGCATCCTCTTACACAGTTGGTAGTTCTTCTGAATCTCTGACAGCAGCTGCACTAACGAATCATGGTCGGCGTGGCTCCGTACCAACTCCCCCAAACCGATATTGTTCGCCATCTCATTGCTCTGAGAGGCATCCACAAGGACCCCCCAGGTAGCTTCTTGATGTGCCATTCAATTTTGAAATTTGGGAGCTTTTAGTGTTGGTTCGTGAAGCGAGTTCGTGGAGAGCGTTCACAGAAACCATTCGTGAAGCCTGTTCATGGAGCCCTACCTCATCCTTCAAACATAGAGTTGCAAAGTGTTGAGATGCGAAGTCAAAGACTCGTGGAAGCACCATGAAGTATAAGGCCAAATTCATAGAGATCAATCATGGAGTATGCGAAGCTTCACGAATTGAGAGCACTAAAGTCCAAAATCGCGAATAGGAGGAAAGAAAAAACAGAGTTCAAGTCCTCTATTTATAGGTGGGGGACCCTCAGAGCTTCATGGCGCACCTTGACCAAAGCGAGCTTCATGGAACGTCTGGCCAGAGCTTTGCTTTCCGACTTGGTGAGCCGTCTTCGTGAGATAGCTTCACAAAAGGCCGGAGATTTTGGCGATCGACCCTTAGACTTCGAAACTTGATTTCTCTACGGAAACAAGTCTAAGGGGGGAATTTTTTGATTCCAAAATTTGGGGAGGAGGAGAAGACATAGACCCAGTGGCTGCCTCATGAAGCCCCTTTGAGGATTCCCCTTTGACATTCGTGAGCTGCCGTGGAGCAAAGAGGCGGTAATGCTCCACAAACACATTTGACGTTAACGATCCACCGCAGAGCAAGAAGGTGGTAATGCTCCGCGAACGCATTTGAAATTCACGAGCCGCTGTGGATAAAAGAGGCGGTAACGCTCCGCAAACGCATTTCACGTTTGTGATATGCTATGGAGAAAACAAATTCCTCTTCACGCTGAGTGATCGTTGCATCGTGGCACCTCTCCCCTATATATACCAGCCTCCCCCCAAGTCTAGGAGATAGACAATCCGACCATTCAACTTTCTAGATCTCGAATCCTGAAGCACCCTTCTGATCTACAAACCATGAGCTTTGTGAGGTACTTCTTCTCTGTGGAGTGCCTCTCCTTTGCCTCATTTTGAGCCCCTCTTTCAAGAGGGATTCCTTTCATGGAGAAAAAGGTCCTCCGCGAAGGAAGGGGATCCCGAAGGGGACCCTGGTCATTGCGAAGCATTTATGCTTCATGAAACACCCTTCATGTACACATTATCTACAGGCCAAGGCAGGGTCACTGTACTTTGTGAAGAACATTGCTTCACTATACCTTACTTCGTGAGGCACCTTTTCCCCACAAGGCAGTGTTCCGTGAATTCCCTTCCACTTCGTGAAGAGCCTCCCATATGCACCTCTTCCCTATTCTTAGGCCGAGGCACCCCACATCACGAAGCACACCCCTTCGGAAGCACCCTCCACCATGAAGAGCAGTAGAGCGTCAAAAGGCCCCTACCTTTCAACCCCTCTGCTTTGCAATTCCTTTTCTCGTGCGACCCTCCTGGTTTGCACTATGTGATTTCAAAGTCCCTTGGATGATACTACCTGTTACGTTGCATCGCCTCATGATTCTTTGCCTAGGCACGCTAAAGGATATTACTTCTTCGCATAGACACACTAATGTGGACCCCCCAATTGTTTGCTCCATGATACCCCCTAGCCATGACATTGCCTATCCCCTCTCTGCACCAAGGAGCAGAGGTTACCGATTATGTAAGTCCTAGGGGTGTGCAGCAAACCCACCTCGTCTGAGCTGCAGGACGTTAAACTACCAAGCACCATCGTCCTCATCACATGATGTTAAATAGTGGCCTCTCCCTATGCCTCGCACATGGGGTTCCCCCCACCTTGGAATTTCTCCATGCCCACTAATCCCCATAAGGATTATATCTTCCCTCACAGGGGATGATATCCTATTTATCGGAATGGCGTTTGTTCGCAGGAAAAGTGAAACCATCTCGGTGTAAGCCCCTAGATTTTCTTGCCGAAGGTAGTATCCCTACTCCTCTTTTATTCTTCAGTCCCAAGGACTAGGGGAGGGGGAAATAGACACTGGACCCCTCCTTTATTAGGTGCCAAATCTCTCTCCCACTGGGCTTTGTTACCATCGGGTCTCCATCCTGGAGTAAGTCCTAATTTCTTTGGCTGCTAACCACGCGTAATCCCCTATTTTCTCTTTGGGTCACGATCACACGTAATCCCCACACTACTTCGCATGGTTGCACCTTTCACGATGTGATCATCGGGTCTCTGCTATCTCTTGTTTCTCACACCGATCATGAATCACGTGGGATTAGAGTGAGCACCGACAATGACATCTTCCTTGGGCCGCCTCAGAGCGTAAGCCCTAAATTCCACCACCAGAACTACGAGGCCTTTGATCCTTGCCAAGGTGAGGTACATAGGGAGCCTCCTTCAGGTTCAAGCGCAACAACCATTGGACCCCAGGTCCACCTTCACATCGGTTCATCCAAACCCATACCTGAACTATGAGGTCTTTGATCCTTGCCAAGGCAGGTTACGTAGGAAGCCTCCATGATGTTCAAGCCCAACAACCATTGGACCCCAGGTCCTCCATAACGTCGGTTCACCGACACCTCGGTTATCCACCTGAACTACGATGTCTTTGATCCTTGCCAATGAAGGGTGCGTAGGAAGCCTCCATGAGGTTCAATCCCAACAACCATTAGACCCCAGGTCCTCTTTCACGTCGGGTCACCGACACCGTATGAATCCTAGAGTATAATCCCCACACCACCTAAACTACGTGGTCTTTGACCCTTTATATGGTAAGGTACATAATAAACCTCTATGAGGTTCAAGTCCACCATTCACCCGGTCGTTCCGACCCCTTTACATCGGTTCACCAACACCATGGGCTGCCTCAGAGTGTAAGCCCAAAATTCCCCCATAACCACTTGAACTACGTGGTCTTTGATCTTTTCCAAGGTAGGGTATGTAGGAATCATCCCTGGGGTTCAATCCCAAAACCACATGAACTACGAGATCTTTGATCCTTTCAAAGGCATGGTACGTAGGAATCCTCCACGAGGTTCAAGCCCAACAGCCATTGGACCTCAGGTCCTCCTTAAAGTCGGTTCATCGACACCCTGGGCAGCCTAGAGTATAATTCCCACACCACCTGAACTACGGGGTCATTGATCCTTGCCAAGGTAGGGTACGTAGGAAGCCTCCATGAGGTTCTAGCCCAATAACCATTTGACCCCAGGTCCTCCTTCATTTCGGTTCACTGACACCATGGGTAGCCTAGAGTATAAGCCCCACACCACCTGAACTATGAGGTCATTGATCCTTGCCAAGGTAGGGTACGTAGGAAGCCTCCACGAGGTTCAATCCTAAAAACCATTGGACCCCAGGTCCACCTTCACATCGGTTCGCCCAAACACATACCTGAACTACGTGGTCTTTGATCTTTTCTAAGGCAAGGTACGTATGAAGCCTCCCTGAGGTTCAAGCCCACCAACAATCGTTGGAATGCATGTCCTTATTCATGTCATTTCACCGACTCTACCCCTATACCCTAACTACTTGGAATTTGATCCTTTCTAAGGTAAGGTACATAGGAAACCTTCATGAGGTTCAAGCCCACCATTCACCCGGTCGTTCCAACCCCTTTACGTCAGTTCACCAACACCTTGGCCTGCCTTAGAACGTATGCCCCAAATTCCCCCATAACCATCCTGGACTACGAGGACTTTGATCTTTGCCAAGGAAGGGTACATAGGAAGCCTCTCTAAGGTTCAAGCCCAACACCCAACAGTTCTGACCCCCTTAACGTCAATTCATCCCTGTCCTGCAAGACGTTAAACTGTAGACCTCATTCAGCGATAAGTCGTTGTGACCCCATTCAGTGGTAAGCCGTTGTCAACCCCATCCAGAGGTAAACCATCGCGACTTCGTCCAGTGGTAAGACATTGACATCCCCAACCAGCAGTAATCCATTGACATCCCCAACCAGTAGTAAGCCGTTGACAGCCCCAATCAGTGGTAAGACATTGACATCCCCAATCAGCGGTAAGCCGTTGACATCCCCAATCAGCAGTAAGCCGTTGAAACCCTGATTAGCGGTAAGCAATTGAAACCCTCAACAGTGGTAAGCCACCATCAGATTAAATACGTGGACTTTGATTCCCTTCCAACGGGATACGCATAAAGCCTCTTCGACGCTGAATCCCAAAACCATTGTCATCCTCATGACATTTCTATCCCACTCACCATCCCATCACGAAACCTTCCATCATCCATCCTGATTCTTACCCGGATGCCACATCCCGGTGATATCATTCCACCACATTACATATTCCATCTAAAAGCATTCGGGAAGCCATCCACATGATGGCCCCAATATCACTGTTCCCTCTAGGGGGTTCCTCCATATGATCCATTCTAGTGAGTTCTCTGATCAGCCATATCTATCTCCTCTAGACGTTAAACATGTGGCATACCCTATGTTAAACATGGGAAGTTGAGGAAAACCTAAGATACATGCCCATGACATATGATTCCATGCATTCTATGTGGGATGCATCAGGCTTCTGATCCCTTGAGAAGCCCTATATATAATGACCCATACTTTACATACATTGTTATTACTTCAGAATTAAATCATACTTATTACAACACATAACAAAACCATGGCAGGACCATATTGGTATAGTGTATTTAAAAACTGAGAAACATAAACAACTGGTTCATAAAGCATCTACATTGTCTCCTATTTTTTTCATCATATCTAGAGTTCCTTTTGGAATATCCTACTTAATAACATTCTTCCTGACCTTGGGAAAGAAAACATAGAAAATGGTGAGCTCAAAATCTATGTAAGGGTAAAAAAAGGAAATATCATATTCATAAGAACATAGCATTTTGAAAATCATAACCTGTAAAAGAGATCATAATACCATAACATGGGATAAATCATAGTAGTGAAATATAATCCCAAAAATAATAACATAAAACATGAAACTTTGTGGCATACACACATAATCATAGAGAATCATTTATTAGTATTCAAGACTCATTTCCAAGACTATCTTAGCGGACAAAGTCCATTTCTGAACTGAATTCACTCATCATTTCAGTCCTGTTTCACTGAACCGGATTAACCTGTTGTTCCATCCATGTCTATCTCATGAGATATAAATATTTTCACAATGCATTAGAGGGAGATATAGGTCACACCCATCTCATAATGAAACCATTCTTTTGTGTTCCACAAAATCATAAATCATATATCATAGCATAACCCATGTAATAAAAATGGGATTCTTAAACATTGTGACATCATAAAACAATTCATATAAGATAAATTACTTCATAAAAATAATTCCATCACAACATAATCAAATCAGTGTAATAATAGGGATATAAATAGAACCCTATATTATCTTAGATGGAAAATAATTTTGATAAAACACTTGAACTCCATTCTTGAGGAAAATATCCTTTTTACTTCAAAAACATTTATCCTTTTTTAACATTTCATAAAATTTTAAAGTAAAAGAGGTTGATTAAAAATAAACTTGAAAACCTGTAATGGAAGTCTCATGGAAATAATGTTCACAAAATCCATTCAGTCCGTATAAGTTAAAAAAACATTCTTCTCGTACTATGGTCGGAAAAGTAAAAAATTATCTAGTTCTGAAAACGACAAAAGATTCCTTTAATATATTTTACTAAAAAATCAAAAATAGGTAAAATTTGATTTAAAAAATTATAGGAGGATAGAAATAATATTACATATTGAGGAAACATGGATGTGGATGATAAATATTCCCCATTAAATTCTGAAGTATAAACAATCTCAGATAAAATTGAGATTGCGAGATTTTCCCTTACCTTAGGTCCGATATGCTTCGTACGTATCTAAAACTCATGTATAATGATTTAAACAATTTCATTGACTTATTACAGAATCATATTCATTGTTATGATATCATACATGGTCATATTTTTATCTTCTTATTAGTAATATTTGATTGCTACTTGTTATTCGGGTGTTCATTGCTTTATGTTCTTATGCATGTCTTGTCGAATAAATTCTTATTCATATTTTTACGTTATAGATATCTCATTTAAAGAATTTTATTAGTGTAAAATATATCATATTTATTCAATAAATTCATTTATATAATCATTATTCAATGAAGATCATGTAGAACGAGTCGCATCATATCATGGAGACGGTAGGTCGTACGTATGCACGAGCGATGATATCGTTCCCATGATCGTGGAATTGTATTGAAGTGTATGTATACTACTTAAGAATCAATATCACTTTACAATAACCATATATAGTTATTATTTACCAATTATAACCATCCACGTAAGGTGGTGGTGGAAAACAGATTACACCACGGCGTGGAGACGGTATTCCGTACGTACGCACGCGCGGTGATTTCGTTTTTCGTAGGATGGATAGAAGGTGAAATATGGTTGTTTCATATTTATAATAAAATATCAGTATATGAGTGATACTTATGTTATTACTTCATAATGAAACAACTAAATTAGAGGAAGTAGAAGAAGAAATAATTTTGAAACAATCGATAACATCCATTAACTCTTCTTTGAAGCGCATCTTCTTAACCTCCTCTTAGGGAACTAAAGATGGTCTTTGAAGAAGACCAAGACCTATAGGATGTTTCTAGTAAAGTGGAGAAGAGAAATTTTCTGGGTTTTTCTGAGCTTGAAGGCTCAAAGTGGTGTGAGGGGGAGAGGGAGGAGGTGCCCTTTTATAAGGGGGGAGAGGGGCACCTTAGGAAAAACTTAAAATATTTTTTTATTATAAAGTCATATTCGGTTTTTAATAGCTCAAAATTGATTTATTTCGAAGATAAGGTGGGTATGGGTCTAAATAATCTCAAACAATAGATTTTAGACAAGATTAGGTTAGTATTTTAACCTTATCATTTATATTTAACTTTAAGTTAAATAATTTTACTTTTACTGTGTCTTCTTGTTTTCTTACACTATATGGTTAATAAACTTATTATAACAAGCCAAAAGAACCCCAAGTTGTTCATTATTAATATATATAACCTTATCTATGTAATTTTTATGAACCATAGATTTTTATGAATAAAATAAAAATTAATAATATAATATTTGTTTATAAAACTATTTTATGTCAATTTTAACACTATTTGGTAATTGATTTTTGTGAAAATCATAAAAGCATGATTAGTTAGAAAAAGGTTAATTAATTAAATACTAACATGTCATATTAACCTATAAAATTTATTTAATTCATAATAAGTTTCAAATTCCATTTATTTGGGTATTTATAATATCAATTATGTTAATATTTCATTAATAAGGTAATTACTACATCATCATTGTGTCATAAAAAATTAAATTATTTAATGTCTAAAATTAATAAATAAAATACCATTATGTAGGAAATATCGTTATATTTCTAATGAATATTTATAGTCGAAAATATCTTATGTATAACCCTATATTAAAAATGTTTTAGCTATTAAACATTGATTTTAACTATTTTAACTCTTCTTTAAATAAAATAATAATAAATCTACTAATCTAATACAAGTGGACCTAAATTATCATATTTTATTCCCAAGGTTGTTTTGGGTCGAAATAAACTTATCCAGTAGAATTAGGACAAGTGTTAGGGTAATAATAATATCATTTTTACCCTTAATTACCCTATTTACTTTTAACTGTGGTAAAAAAAAGTAAAAAGTTACTATTCACAAAAAATTATTTTTATCATATTGAACCACATTTTACTCCTTGATATTAACCATTCCTCTCATATTTTTGAAATTCCACTCACATAAGTGTTAAAATTAAGTTTTATATAAATTTTCAAATTCTCCTAGGAGGTGGGTAAAAGACGGTGAAAAGTTCAATAAAATTTTCATACATCTAAAATTATTATAAAATGACTCCAATGAATTAAATTGAACTTATATAGGTATGAAGTATCAATTTTGACCTAAAATAAATTTAAATGAAATAAATAATTATTTAAATAAAAAGTCGGTTTTAAATAGTAACCCAGTGTTTTCACTATTCATCAAAAATTGAATGTTTTCAGAAAAATACCAAAAATTCACCCTAGGCTAATTTCGATATTCCGAATCGAAAAATGAAGTCCATTTTGAATGTTGAAATTTATAAAATTTCAAAAATTGGGTATTATTATTCATAACGGCTAGTTTATATAATATTTTAATAACATATCGTTGTTTAGTGATACTCGGTATTACGTACAATGCAATCTATCGAGGAAGGTTTCTCTTGCATGTAACGCAATCCAAGACAGTGTGTGTGTAGTGAAAGATTATTTTATATAACATTATCCATAAAAACAAAATATTTCTCATAAAATCTTGGGTGTTACATTCTACCCCCCTTAAAATGAATTTCTCCGTCGAAATTCTTCACTTTATAGCAAACAGATGAGGATACCTCTCCCTCGTCATATCCTCAAGTTCCCATGTAGCTTCTTCTTATTGGTGGTTCCTCTATAAAACTTTCACTAAGCGGGTGGTCTTGTTCCGTAGGACTTTTTCTCTACGATCCAGGATCTCTATCAATTGTTCTTCATAAAAAAGATCTTGTTCCAGCGGTACAACTTCTGAGTTGAGTACATGTGAAGGATCAGGTATATAATTTCTTAGGAGAGATTCATGGTTCAAATCATGGACTTGAGAGAGATTCGGTGGAAGCGCCAATCGGTAAGCTACCTTCCCAACACGATCCAGTATTTCAAAAGGCCCAATATACCTAGGGCTCAACTTTCCCTTCTTTCCAAATATCATTACTCTCTTCCAAGGAGATATTCGTAAGGACACTTTATCACCCACTTCAAACTCTAGGATTTTTCTTCGGTTATCGACATAACTTTTTTGTCAACTCTGAGCTGCTCGTATGTGTTGTTCAATAGATCTGTCCATTTTCGTCATCTCATCAACAAGATCAGGTCCTAATAGCTTTCTTTCCTCAACTTCATCCCAACAAGATGGAGTCCTTTATTCCTTTCTATAGAGAGCTTCATAAGGAGCCATTTGAATACTGGAGTGAAAGTTATTATTATAATAAAATTCCACCAAAGGTAGGTGTTAATCCCAACCACCATTAAAATCTATAGATCAAGCTCTTAACATATCTTCTAGAGTTTGAATTGTTCTCTCAGACTGACCGTATGTCTGAGGATGATAAGCAGTGCTGAAACTCAACTCTATATCTAGAGTATGCTGAAGACTTCGCCAGAACTTCGAGGTATACCTCGAATCCCGATCAGATATAATGTAAAGTGGTACTCCATGCAATCTTACCACTTCCTTCACAAATATCCTAGCAAGATGATCCAGAGAGAAATATTCTCTAATAGCAATGAAGTGTGGGGACATTATAAGACGATCAAATATAACCCAGATAGCATTATTGCCTTTGGATGTTTTAGAAAGTCCAGTGAAAAAGTCCATAGTGATGTTTTCCCATTTCCATTCGGGTATGGGTAATGGTTGTAACATCCCCTTAGACTTTTGTCTCTCAGTTTTAACTTGATGGAAAACCAAGCATAGAGAGACATATTCAGCAACATCTCTTTTCATGCCATCCCACCAGACGTACTCTTTCAGGTCCCTAAACATCTTCGTGCTTCCAGGATGAATAGAGAATGAAGAACTATGAGCCTCATCTAGTATCTCCTTCTTTAATTTTGGGATAGGAAGAGCACAAACCCGATTCCTAAACCTTATTATCCCATCATAATCAAGGCTGAATTCAGGAACATTTCTCACCTTCTTTTGTAACTCTACATCTTATTTCTGTGCCTCTTTAATCTTCACATATATAGATGGTTGAACATTCATTTGAGAAAGATAAGATTTTTCCCCTTCCATTATAATTCCAAGATCCATCCTTTGTAAATCCATAAATATTGGATCTTTTGTGATCCTCATCATGGATAATCTAGCATGGTCTTGTCGACATAATGTGTTTGCCACCTGGTTTTTCTTCCCAGGGTGGTAATGATTGAGCAATCTTAATCCTTAATCAGCTCCAACCATCTTCTTTGACGCATATTCAGCTCCTTTTGTGTGAAAATATACTTTAACCTTTTATGATCATTATAAATATCACACCTTTCACCATAAAGATAATTCCTCCAAAATATTTAATACAAATATTACCGCAGCTAACTCCAAATCATGAGTTGGGTAATTTTTCTCATGGATTTTAAACTGTCATAAGGCATAAGCTATCACCATATCGTTTTTCATGAGAACACACCCCAACCCCTTCTTGGATGCATCACTATAGATCACAAACCTCTCTCCACTACAAGGTAGTGTGAGCACAGGTGCACTGGATAACCTTTTTTTCAGCACCTTGAAATTCTATTCACACTCCTTCATCCACACAAACTTAACTCCTTTTTCAGTCAACCTGGTAAGTGGATTAGATAATCATGAAAAATCTTTCGCAAAAAATTGATAATATCCAGTCAAACCAAGAAAACTTCGGATCTCGGTTACTATTGTTGGTCTCGAACATCTTTTGATAACCTCTATTTTTTCTGGATCCACAGATATCACCTCTTTTTAGATTATATGACACAAAAATGAAACTTTTTGAAGCCAAAATTCACACTTGGTAAATTTGGAATAAAGCTTCTCATTTCTCAGGGTCTTCAATACAATTCTCAAGTGATCTTCATGTTCTTCCGTACTCTTTGAATAGACAAGAATATCGTCTATAAAGACTACCACAAACTGATCAAGATAGACTCTAAAGACTCTATTCATTAGATACATGAATATAGCATGGGAATTAGTAAGACCAAATGGCATCACTATAAATTCATAGTGTTCATACCTTGTACGGAAATTCGTCTTTGGTATATCCTCCATTTTGACCCTTAATTGATGATACCCTGAACGAAGATCAATCTTGGAAAAGTATTGATCTCTGTGTAGTAGTTCAAATAAGTCATCAATGCGTGGGAGAGGATATTTGTTCTTGATAGTGATCTTGTTAAGTTCTCGATAATCAATGCAGAGTCTCACTAATCTATCTTTCTTCTTAACAAACAGTACAGGTTCTCCCCAAGGTGACGCACTAGGGCGTATGAATCCATTATGAAGATTCTCTTGGAGTTTCTTCTTCAATTCCTGCAACTCAATTGGGGCCATTATATAAGGTTTCTTTGAAATAGGAAAAGCACCTGGTATGAGTTCTATTGAAAACTCAACTTCAGGATTTGGCGGAAGACCTGGAAATTCCTCTGGAAAGACATCATAAAACTCCCTTATAATGGGAATATTCTTAATCGTGAGTTTCTCACCAACCATTTGGGATAAATAACCTTCATTTAGTGGAATCAATACCCATAAGATGGAATACATTTCCACTGGAAGGTTATGTTCATCCTTGAATCGATAGACGATCATAGATTGATCTGGAATATGAAATGCGACTTCCCTTCTTTGGAAATTTATATGAGCTCCATAAAAAGAAAGCCAATCCATGCCAAGAATCATATCAAATTCCACTATAGTAAGGACCACAAGATTTGCAGGATGCACTTTCCCACAATCTTCAATCAGAGAAGAATTATAAACTTTTTATGCGATTGTTGTTCCATTAGGGGTTGTCACAGCTAACTCAACGTATAATTGTTGAGGTAATAAGATGATACCCTTATAAAATTATACAAAAATAAAAGAGTGGGTGGAACCAGAATCAAATAAAACATTTTCTACTTTAGAGTGGATGGTAAGTGTACCTTTCACCACTTCGTTATCGTACTCCACATCGCTGATAGAAATTGCATGTGACTTTCCTTTGTCTTTATCCTTAAGAGTTTGTTGACGTTGATCATCATCAACAACCCTTGGATTAGGGCATTGATTAGCATAATTCCCCATTTACTTTCACTTGTAACATTGAAGTGTATGAGGTGCACTCTGCGTAGCCTTTTCTTTGTTCGCATCACTAGACATATTCTTCCAATCATTGTGGCATTCAAATGCCCGATGAACTTCTTTTCCACATTTGAAACATTTACTTGTACATTTAAGACAACTCCCTCCATGTTTCTTTCCACACTTTGATCATAAGAGAAAATTCAACTTCTTTTTCAGTGTGCTCTTTAGATTTTTATTTTAATTCACTTTTCCTCTTCTTATCAAATGCATATGACTGATGGGTTACTCCGATCTCCATCTCAACCTTGAGATCACATCGAATGATTTCCTCATAGCTATTTAAGTCCCTTATGGATAACTCCCATAGAAGACTTGGTTTTAAGCCACTAAAGAATCAATTGATCTTACTCCCAGTTTGGATAATATTTCTGGAAGTGTACCTTGCAAGCCTTGTAAAATTTGCTTCATAGGTACCAACTAATTCATCATCCTTTTTCTCAAGTTCAAGAAACTCCTTCTCCATCTTTGTTTGAAGAATATGAGGGAAGTACTTATTAAAAAATATGTTCTTGAACTCATCACATTCCATGGACTCAATTTCATCTCTTGGCCTCATATTCTTGATAAGATTACACCATTGATCAGCTTCACCTTCCAAATAATAAGATGCTAAGATGACTTTATCATGTTCAGAACATTGAAGAACTGAAAATATCTTTTCAGTGGTACTGATCCATTGTTCAGCCACTAATGGATCAGTAGACCTGCTGAATGAGGGTGGATGCTTCCTCATGAAGGATTCAAAAAAATGTAGCTCATTCCTTTTCTCGTTTGGAAGTCCTCCATGATTCATATCTTGAGAATGTTGTGTGAGCATGGCTACAAGATTTTTCATTCCAGCTCCCATAACGTTTGGTTTCTCAGGGGGACAATCATTGCATTGCCCATCGTATTCAGCATTAACCTGGTTTCTTTGGGTTCCATCCATTGACTAAACCCAATAATCATAGTGTGAGAAACACTAATAACAATAGGAAAACCACATAATCAAGAATAAAATTTTACACTTAAGGTCTTATCATAAGTTATTCATGGACATTTCTAAAACACTAATATTGTGTTATATTATTAGACATATCCTTAGGGTTCTTACTAAGGATTTCACATCCTAGTTTCCAAAGGTTGACTATAACCTCCCTCTTATACCAACTATAATGACCTATACTTTACATACATTTTTATTACTTCAGAATTAAAGCATACTTATTACAACATATAACCAAACCATTGTAGGACCGTATAGGTATAGTGTCTTTAGAAACTGGGAAACATAAACAACTGGTTCATAAAGCATCTATATTGTCTCCCATTTATTTCATCATATCTAGATTCCCTTTTGGAATATCCTACTTAATAACCTTCTTCCTAACTTGGGGAAAGAAAACATACAAAAGGATGAGCTCAAATTCTCAGTAAGGGTAAACAAAGGAAATACCATATTCATAAGAACATAACATTTCGAAAATATTAACCTGCAAAAGAGATCATAATATCATAACATGGGATAAATCATAATAGTGAAATTTAATCCCAAAAATCATAACATAAAACATGAAACATTGTGTCATACAAAAATAATCATAGAGAATCATTTCTTCGTTGTCAAGACTCATTTCCAAGACTATCTTAGCGGACAAAGTCCATTTCTGAACTGATTTCACTCCTCGTTACAGTACTGTTTCACTGAACCAGATTAACCTGCGGTTCCAGCCATGTCTATCTCATGAGATATAAATCTTTACCCAATTCATTGGAGGGAGATATAGGTCCCACCCATCTCATAATGAAACCATTCTTATGTGTGCCACAAAATCATAAATCATACATCATAGGATAACCCATGTAATAAAAATGGGATTCTCAAACATTGTGACATCATAAAACAATTCATATAAGATAAATTACTTCATAAAAATAATTCCATCACAACATAATCAAATTAGTGTAATAATAGTGATATAAACAGAACCCTATGTTATCTTAGATGGAAAATAATTTTGATAAAACACTTGAACTCCGTTCTTAAGGAAAATATCCTTTCTACTTCAAAATCATTTTTCCTTTCTTAACATGTCATAAAATTTTAAACTAAAAGAAGTTAATTAATAATAAACATGAAAACATGTAAAGTAAGCTTCATAGAAATAATATTCTCGAAATCCATTCAGGTCGTATAAGTTAAAAAAACATTCTTCTCGTAGTTTGGCCAGAAAAGTCAAAAAGTATCTCGTACTGAAAATGACAAAAGATTCCTTTCATATCTTTTACTAAAAATTCACCAATAGGTAAAATTAGATTTTAAAAATTGTATGAGGATAGAAATAATATTACATATTGAGGAAATATGGATGTGGATGATAAATATCCCCCAGTAAATTCGGAAGTATAAACAATCTCAGATAAAAATGAGATTGTGATCTTTTCCCTTACCTTAGGTCTGATATGCTTCGTACTTATCCGAACCTCATGTATAATGATTTAAATAATGTCATTGACTTATTACAGAATCATATTCATTATTATGATATCATACATGGTCATATTTGTATCTTCTTATTAGTAGTATTTGATTGCTACTTGTTATTTGGGTGTTCATTGATTTATGTTCTTATGCATTTCTTATCAAATAAATTCTTATTCTTCTTTTTAGGTTATAGATACCTCATTTCCCGAATGGTATTAGTGTAATATATATCATATTTATTCATTAAATTCATTTATATAATCATTATTCAATTAATATCATGTAGAACGAGTCGCATCACATCGTGGAGATGGTAGGTCGTACATACGCGCGAGCGATGATATTGTTCCCATGATCGTGGAATTGTATTGATGTGTATGTATAATATTTCATAATCAATATCACTTTACAATAATCATATATAGTTATTCTTTACACTATTATAACCATCCAAGTAAGGTGGTGGTGGAAAATAGATTACACCACGGCGTGAAGACGGTATTCTGTACGTACGCACACGCGATGATTTTGTTTTCCGTAGGATGGATAGAAGGTGAAATATGGTTGTTTCATATTTATAATAAAATATCAGTATATGAGTGACACTGATGTTATTACTTCATAATGAAACATCTAAAGAATAGGAGGTAGTGGAAGAAATAAATTTGAAACAATCGGTAACGGACATTACCTCTTCTTTGAAGCGCCTCTTCTTAACCTCCTCTTAGGGCACTAAAGAAGGTCTTTGAAGAAGACCGAGACCTATAGGATGTTTCTAGGGAAGTGTAGAATAGAAATTGGTAGGGTTTTTCTGAGCTTGAAGGGTCAAAGTGGTGTGAGGAGGAGAGGGAGGAGGTTCCCTTTTATAAGGGAGGAGAGGGGCACCTTAGAAAAAACTTAAAATATTATTTTATTATAAAGTCATATTTGGTTTTTAATAGCTCAAAATTGATTTATTTCAATGCTAAGGTGGGGATGGGTCGAAATCCTCTAAAATAATAGAATTTATACAAGTTTAGGTTATTATTTTAACCTTATCATTTAGATTTAACTCTAAGTTAAATAATTTTACTTTTACCGTGTCTTCTTGATTTCTTACACTATATGGTTAATAAACATACTATAACAAGCCAAACGAACCTCAACTTGTTAATTATTAATATATATAACCTTATAGAAGTCATTTTTCCGAACCTTATATTTTTAGGAATAAAATTACAATTAATAATGTAATATATGTTTAAAAAACTATTTTATGTCAATTTTGACACTATTTGGTAATTGATTTTTGTGAAAATCATAACAGCATGATTAGTTCGAAAAAAGTTAATTAATTCAATACTAACATGTCATTTTAAAATATAAAATTAGTTAAATTCAAAAAAAAATCTCAAATTACATTTATTTGAGTATTTATAATATCAATTATGTTAATATTTCATTAATAAGGTAATTACTACATCACAATTGTGTCATAAATAAATTAAATTATTTAATGTCTAAAAATTATAAATAAAATACCATTATGTATTGAATTTTTTTATCTTTCTAATTAATATTTATAGTCGAAATTATCTTATGTATAACCCTATATTAAAAATGTTTTAGTTATTAAACTTTGATTTTAACTATTTTAACTCTTCTTTAAATAAAATAATAATAAATCAACTAATCTAATCCATGTGGACCTAAATGGTCATATTTTATTACTAAGGTTGTATTTTGTCGAATTAAACTTATCTAATATAATTAGGACATGTGTTTGGGTAATAATAATATAATTGTTTCCCTTAATTACCCTATTTACTTTTAACCGTGGTAAAAAAAGTAAAAAGTTACTATTCAAAAAAAATAGTTTTATCTTATTGAACCACATTTTACTCCTTGATATTAACTGTGTCTCTCAGATTTTTGAAATTACACTCACAAAAGCGGTAAAATTAACTTTTAGGTAAATTTTCAAATTCTCCTAGGAGGTGGGTAAAAGACGGTGAAAAGTTAAATAAGATTTTCATATATCTAAAATTATTATAAAATTACTCCAATGAATTACATTGAACTTATATAGGTATTAAGTATCAATTTTTACCAAAAATAAATTTAAATAAAATGAATAATTATTTAAATAAAAAGTCGGTTTTTAAATAGTAACCCAGTGTTTTCACTATTCATCAAAAATTGAAAGTTTTCAGAAAAATACCAAAAATTCACCCTAGGCTAATTTAGATATTCTGAATCCAAAAATGAAGTCCATTTTGAAAGATAAAATTTATAAAATTTCAAAAATTGGGTATTACTATTCATAACGGCTAGTTTATATAATATTTTAATAACATATCGTTGTTTAGTGAAACTCAGTATTGCGTACAACGCATGCTATCGAGGAATGTTTCTCTTGTGTGTAACGCAAGCCAAGACAGTGTTGTGTGTAGTTAATGTTTCCTTTATATAACATTATACATAAAAACAAAATATTTCTCATAAAATCTCAGGTTTTACACTATAATAAGGGACAGAAGATAGACACGCCAATCCCCCTATGTCCAGACATGCCAGTGATGTCGAACGTGACTAATCCCTTGACCAAAGGTTGTTTCCCTGACTGGACCCTTTGGAATGTCCCAGAAGAAGCACTATAATTAACTGGTGTCCATGAAGATATGGTTCTAGGAAGAGGTTCACGAACAACGTATTACATCTATGAGGGAGACCCAGACTAGGTGATGAGTTCTGAGGAGGAATCCATGGAAGGAAGAACCGAAATCCCATCATCTCGTTTCGATCATGGAGAAAACGTCACTAAATAAGGATTGTATGTCACCTTCCATTGGAATGTAGGAATGAGGGGCGACTAAGCCACGTCTTTCCGCATGTACTCAAGAAGACGGACACGTGCCCTATCGAAATCGTCAGAAACAACGATGGAATATCAAGAATTCATCATAATGGACACTGTATGAATAGAATACCATGAATTATTCTTAGTCATATTTACTTTTTGGTGTGAAATACCTATTTTTTATGTGATTATTGTTATACATTGCTATGATTTGGTTGGTATATCTAGAAATGTGACATCCTTTCTTGTGGGGATAGAATGTGTTGTGGTTAAGAATAAGTGGATGCGACATTTCAATTTATATGGTTTATGGGCCCTTATAAATTGGAATATTAATCCACCTAATTCAAAATTTTAAAAAGGTGATTGAAATACTTTAATTATTTAAAATTAACACTACCTTTAAAATTAATGTTCCAACTTATATGTGTAATGTGAGACCTGGAACCTTACCAACCATATTAGTGGGAAGTAGGTCATGTCTCTTATGATATTTCCATGATCTTGACCTATATCCTAAGTCTACCTCTAGTTTCAGGTTGTATCATATGTCATGCTTATTGGTATCCCCTATACTTTTCCTTTCTTTATATCTTTTCTTAAATGTTTTTCATATCTTTTTAAAATCCTCCCTG